>OX439139.1:136515107-137000090 GCA_949318255.1 Pollenia labialis
AAAATCTTTTTAGGTATTCAAAAAGTACAACTATTGAAAAATTTATAATATTGTTTGTTCAAGGAATATAAAACTTTATTTTAATGGCCAATTGAAAATAACAGTATTTATGTGCATGCTCCTTCAATCCAGGTCTATTACTGTTAATATCTATTTAAATTTAAATAAATGTTTTAATAACACAGGGCAACACACCAAAATTTTCCAGGCTACTTTATGTTTATTGCTTTTGGTTAAATTGAGATTGCTGATTACGATGGCATAATTAGTTTATTTCTAGCAGCTCTAATTTTAAATATATCGCGACTTTAGGACAACAAGGTTCTACCTACATATAAGTTTAGGTGCAAAGAGAACCTTGGTGTCCTAAGGTCGCGATATAGTGGCATTGAATATTTGCACAATCATGAAGGAATATGTAACCGTAAAATATTTTCTGGATTATTCCCAGGGAAAAGAGCGTTTCTTAAAAGCAATATGGCATCAACATCGCAAAACTGGAAAAAAATTCACACACGCGGTTGCCCATTAAAGCCACAGAGTTATGCTGGATGTCTCTTTTTTTTGTAGGGACCGGGTTCGAGTTCTAACCATTTTTATTTGAACTTGTAACAGGTCTTTGAAATAACCTAAATGGACTTATTCAATTTCGGTTAAAACAATACCTGTCGCAGATATTGTCCCGAGTGAACCATAATTATATGATAGATCTATTTGATATAAAGAATTATAAGCAGACCTGGTCCACCATGGAATACTAAACGACTTTTGTCTCTTAAGAATATGAAAAACAAATACTTTAAGAAATCTTTAAAGTACAAGAGCATATTTTTAACTATGAAAAATATGCAGTTGCTCGCGCAGAATATAATTTGCTTGACACAGAACTGTATAAGATTTATTTCCGTAATGTTAAGCGAAACTTTGTTCAAGATCGCAAATCATTCTTCATGTTTGTTAAAACCAAAAGGAAATCGACAGGATTTCCAAATGTCATGAAATACTTATGTTCCGAGTCTAGGGACGAATTAAAAATCAGCAATATGATTGCCGACTTCTTTGCTTCTACATATTCCGAAGCTCTGTATAATAATATATCTTTTTCAACTATTACTACCTCTCTCATTTTAAACTGCTTAAGAAGCGATTAGTCATCATCTTTTAGTGGTCCTGATGGTATACCAAGTTGTGTTTTAGAATATTGCGCCACTGCTTTGACGACACTTTTGTCAATCATCTTTAATACATCTTTAAACTGTGGTTACCTTCCGAAAGATTCATATACAGGGTGTCCGCCGGGAAGCTATACTACTCGCAGTAATACCATTGTAATCCTGGCTGTATGCGATTTGGCACCGTCTTTTTGATACCAAATGTTAATCAAAACCAAAGCATGCAGTTGTGGCGTTAAAAGTTTCCAATTATATCACGATATCGCTCGCCACAGTTACCGTTGCGTTGTTTCCATTTGCGAAAAAGTAAGGCCCATTGATTTCTCCTGACCAAATTACATACCTGACTGTCACTTTTAATGGGTGCAAAGGGGTTTCCATTGCCCACAACCGACTACTCTTTTTATTCACATATCCATTCAAATAATAATGTGCCTCGTCACTCATTATGTTTTAAGGAAATCGGGATTGTTATGGGCGAGCTGTAACATCCTTTTGGCATATGCACGGCGGTGTAAATGGTATTGTGGAAGAAGCTCTTGTGTCAACTGAATCTTAAATGGAACCAAATGCAAATCCTTGTGCAAAATTGTTCTTTGAAGACTAAGCAAGACTAAGCTCCTGAGCTCGGCGTCACATTGAGGTTGATGGATCTTAAGCAGCTGTAATGTTTTCAGCCGATCTTGCAGTACGTTGTGGTCCATGCTTGGGCCTATCACCTACAGACCCTCTTTCTGGCACGTTGTTTCTTCACGTGTCATGTTTTACCCGTTTTCACCATAAAAGAGCCGAATTTCAAAAAAGTACCAGACACCAGTCCACTGATGTTTCAAAAGAATAACGATTACATCTTTTTTGTATCTCTTTTAGTTTTGGAGATAAAAGGTTTTCAAATTTACCCTTTTTACCCCCTAAACATTCGAATTTCCAAAAATCCCGTCTTAGTGGACAGATTTGGGGCAAGACTCACCTCAGGAATTTTAAGTTGTAAAAATTTCTTCCTTTAGTAAAAATAATTTAGTGAAAATTTAATTTGATGAAGTCAAGTTCAACAAAAAATATCAATATTAAAATTAACAAACAGTTCAACTAAAATAACAATTTGAGAAAATTTTAAAAAGTTCCTTTTTGTTGAACTGTGTAAATTACCTTAAATAATAGCGCCAAATATTAACAAAACAAGAATTTTCCTAAAGCCTAGAAACCGATTGAACGTTAAGTAGACAAGTTAAACAAATTTAGTTAAAAAAAAATAAATAAATATGATTTCGAATTTTATAGCAACCCTTTTATCTAACAAACCTATTTATAGCCGACAAAACGAAGACAAAAATCAATTTAAACACAGTAGAGCAGGTGTTCCGTTGTCAGCAGCAGATAAGAATCTTGTAAAATGTATATAAAGTACTACTCCTCTGCTTTACAACTCACCTAAAGACATAAAAGCACACACAGACATGAAGAACTACTTACATACATACATGCTTATCCGCAAAATGACAATAAGGTTTTCTCGACAAAATGCCACAAATACCAAAAAATCGAACATATTGTTTTATGTAATTGACAATAAAGCTTCCTAACTTTATTCGCCTGTGCTGTTGTTGTTGTTGTTGCTGTGTGTGTGTGGGGGCATTGTATTAAAATTGCCATAAGGCTTGATTATCACCAACATATTCATGCAACATATAACACGCATACTTACCTTTATATTGATTGTACTTTCAACAAACGTAAACAGTTTTGACTTTTTACCACTTTTTTCCAATTTTTTTCCCCATAAAAACAAAGTGAAAAACTTTGTTGCGTTTTACATTGTGTGTGTTTTGTATGTGGCTGTTTGCATTAACAAATAATAGCAACATTAACATAAGCAACAGTAGCTGCTTAATATTGGAACTGGTGCTGCTGTCTCTACCGCTGATGTTCTTGTTACTGTTGTTTATGCGTGTACGTGATTTCCATACAAACTTTACTTTCAACTTAGCTTTAACGCAACACCACATCACAACGGAGCACATAACACCCGTTCGTCTGTCCAAGCCAAATTGAACCAGACCAGTAAAGAAGATGAGCATGAAAACGTATCTTAATGCATACAAACAAAGTCAAATGGCATGCCAAGCATTCTGTATTTAAAATGAATATACCCCCTACCTATTTATCCATCGATCCGCCATCCATCCATCCATCCATCCAGTAAAACAGCCAAACAACCAACCAACCAAAAACAATATCATTATAAAGGCCATGAATAAAAGCAACTTAAAAAAATTTAAAAAAAAAACATCGAGGAAATGCGTTCGCTTTTTGAAAATCAACGAACCATTGTCTTACATTTTTATCGTCATCTACATCAATAATCTCATCATTGCCATTGTCTTTGTCGTCGTTGTCGTTGTAGTTGTCTTCATCTTTCATAATCATCCAGTACATCGACAAAAACTCTCTGCATGTGTCCCAACGCTTTGCTATTTTGTTTCTAGCAAGAGTTTCTTCTAAATATGGGGTAAATGATAAGTTTTAGTTAATTCATAATGAATCAGTTTGTATTTCCGATCAAGGTACTACTTCGATTTTAATATTCAGGGGCTGTAGGGGGTGGGTTGGTTCAATTCTTATATTTCCATTACAATAATGGATCTTAATCATAAGAAGGTTTGGGCTTTTAAGGAAGCTTAACTTTAATAATTCGCGGAGACTCCTGGACTTATGCACTGTTTTCAAGACGAAGATGCTTGCTTTAATTTGTAAACTGTTTTAGATCAGCTGACTTTTTGGCAACTGCTGTGAATATTTAAGCCAACAGAGGAACTCCGGTTATTACGAAAACATCACGCCACTGTCGGTTAGCTTTAAAAGAGATGGCTGAGCAGTTTAACGTTAGCGCCACTTAGATTCCTTGTCACTCGTACTTATAGTGGAACTTTAGGGGTATAATTTTCAAAGACATTTGCATTAACTCACGGGTTCCACTAAATGTGGAAGGCATGGGGGTGCCTTTACTTCCTTGTTAAACATAAACTTCGGCCTATCGATTCTGCACATAACAGATGTATTCCAAGTATTAATTTTATGATAACAAGGCAATTGTGGTCTCATGACAAGTGCACCATGTCTCTTCTTTCGATAATCCTAAAGGAAGCGCTTTTCTAGTACACAGAGGGAAAAAATCCGGTAAAAAAAATACCAAATTTCATTTCAAGATTTTAAGCAAACTTGTTGTCACTTTATCATCATTTGGTGTCATTCTGACAAGAAACTGTTAACATATTTACGCCATAATGGTCTCATTCTGACAAGTTGTTGTTAATCGTTTTTTTGTTTTTTATTGTTGTTTTTTTAATATAATTTCACACTCAGTTACTTGATTTATTTTTCTAAAAAGAGGCAGTCAGTTTTGATTTTGATAACACATTTTTCTCAATCTCGTAAGGAATAACCCATTGTGAACCCAACCAATAAAAACAATCCCAATAAAGTTAAATATTAAGGGCCGATGTTGAATGTGTATCACACTTAAACGTCAAGCTTTTTTCTGCAATTCATTTGACATTTCCCAATTTCAGACTAACTCAATTTTTACAATGGAAAGATACAAAATCGAGCAACGCGTTAAAGTTATTCGGGCTCATTATGAAAATGGGCGTTCAAATCAAAATGCATATCGGGCTCTTCGTGATTTTTTCGGTCAATTTAATCGTCGAAATGTGCATACAATCGGAAAAATCGTGAGCAAACCGGGTCTGAAGGAGATGTGAAAACACCAGTGCATGCTCGTACAGCTCGTACTGCAGAAAATATTGCTGCTGTTCGTGATAGTGGGGCTAAAGAGTCGTCCACCTCAACTCGTCGTCGTGCCCAACAATTGCACCTCCCACGCTCGTCGTTGATGAACAAGATGCAATTGACTTAAGAACTAAAGCCTCTTGACAATTCCAAACGTCGTCATTGGTCAGAATGGTGGCCAGAAATGGCAACAGTGGATGATAAATTTTCAAAGAAAATCATCTTCATTGATGAGGCACATTTTCACCTCAGTAGATTCGTCAATAAGCAGAATTGCCGCATTTGGGCGAATGATAATCCAAGAGTGATTGTCGAAAAACCAATGCGCCCACAAATAGTGACAGTTTGGTACGGTTTATGGGCTGGCGGCATCATCGGGCCTTATTTTTTCCAAAAGAAGTCCGGTCAGGTAGTTACTGTAAATGGTGTTCGCTATCGTAAGTTGACAACGAATTTGTATGGCCCGAATAAGAAGATATGCATGTGGACGAAATGTGGCACCCAGCTAACGAAACAATGGCTCTTTATCGCGACAAATTCATTGGCCGTGTTACCTCACGTCGTGGTGATGCCAATTGGCCGCCAAGTTCACGTGATTTGACACCGTAAGACTTCTTTCTTTGGGGTTATTTGAAAGAAAAGGTGTACGTCGATAAGCCAGCAACAATTCAAGAGCGAAAAGATGAGATAATTCGGCACATTAACGGCATAGAACCTCAATTATGCCTCAGCGTCATCTAAAATTTGGACCATCGGATAAAGGTGTGCCGCCAAGATCACGGCGGCCATTTGACCGATATTTTGATCCATACATAATTAAACGATACCAATATTATCAAAGTACAAAGAATTGAGAGTAATTTCCTAAATAATTAGTTTTTTATTCAAAATCTACATCGGCCCTTAAAATTTAACCACCCAAACTGCTGTTTTTCCATAACAAAGATTTTTCTTAGTGCGGAACAGCTTCTTTTAGATATTCCTTTTGAAATGCCGTATGCAAAAAAGGAATGGTAAAATTCACTACATATTCGAAATAATTGTGTATTTTTTTCTTGCCATTTAAAAAATCATTAATTCCTTAAAGCTACGCTGACAATCAAAAAAACAATTTCGTTTTTTCTTCTATCTTTTTTTATTCCCAAAGTATTTCATATATTTTCCTTTCAGTTTTAAAACAAAAATGTAACTAAAATATTTTTAAAAATGTAACTAAAGTTGAGTCAACTAGAACTTTAGCAACAATTTGTATGAAATGGTTTCTGACGTTTAAAATAATTTTATTTAGTTTTGAATGAAAATTTCAACAAAATATTTACAAAAATAAATCCTTAATATTGTTGTGGCTAAAATTTGCAAACGGTTTCTTGATGCAAAAAGTGTGTAGTTCCAAAAGAAATTGTTGCTCTATTATGAACATCAAGTGAAAATGTTTTTTTGATTGTGAACGCAGCTTAAATGTTAATGATATAAAGTGTTTTTTCAGTTAAGTTATCGTCGTTAAGTTTTTACAGAATTTGTCTAATAGAATTTATATTTTCTTCAAAAAGATGTATGTCTTGTTCTTATTTTTTCACTAAAGTGAAATTAATTTATTTTCTTTCGATGTTTTCGATATTTATTTTATCACGTAGTTATTGTTCACTTTTGGCTAATTAATCAATGAGTATTTAAACGTTGGTTTAGTTGAACTTATCCTAAATTTATATGATCTTACAATGGTGCCAGATGCATTAATTTTACACATCTGCCAATTGAAAATGAGCATTACAATGATCACACAGTGGCAACACATTTTTAGGCAATTTTAATGACAACATTGTAAGATCTGACCATCGTCTGTACGAAGCTTTAGTTTAAACTTAACAGCTGTAAATCAGTGCCATATATATTAAATGTAGAACAAAAAATAATAATGTGGCAGCACTACGATAAATGTTGTCAAATTCATATGGTTTGAATTTGTAGTTTAAATGACCCATTTTATGCGCTTAATGATGGTCTAAATGTTTACTGAATTATTGATTTGCCGGTTAAAACGCATTTTAAACAAAAAAGAGAGTTAAACTTGCACTGATTTATTAGCAACTTTTTTATTTGTTAAACTGCTTACAATTAGGTAAATTCTAAGTGGTCAGTGTGGTCAATATTCACAACCGGACGTTATATATTTGACAACAATGGAATTTTTCACATTTTTGGTTTCAATTTGACAACGTTTTGCTAAAAATATGACAACAGATCTTGTCGAAATATTGACAATATTTTGTTGTTGTTTGAATATCGTTGGTTAAAAATTTTGTACCGTCTTCTTTCGCTCTGTGTAGGGTCTTAAATAATCCGGCAATGGCCTTTACGTAGCCTATGGCACGTCATGACTACTGCCAAGAAAATAATACTTATGCATTAGCGAGAATTAATAAGCGAAAATGGGATCTAACTAACTTCGATTTTATCAAAGTTATTTTATTAATAATTTATTTTTGATAAATACGCAGACATTTTTTGTTGAGGCATTTCATTTCACAGGCTGGTTAAATCAGGTCATCAGGAAACCTTTCACCATGGATTTTAGAAAAGCTAAAAATATTATACAAATAAAACCTTAAAGCGAATAAGAATTATAAACACTCACAGTTTTATTTGTTACAATAGAAACTCTTAAACAAAACAACAACAATAAACAGTAAGTTTATCTTTTCATGCATTACCCGATTCTGTTCGATATTTCAAGCATTAAGTTGGAGTGGATTTGGAACTTCGCAAGGAGTTTGGGGTTATTGAATGGTAGCAATTTTGGTTGAGCAAAAAAATTTTCCCAACAAACCGATAGCTGAAGGTAGGATTCTATTGACCGTATAGAAACTGTTCCGTTTTTATAAATTTACTTTAACCTAAAGTGAGCGATAAATTAAAGGAAGGTTTATCCTACCTAACAGGTTAAAGTAAAGCTGTAAAAACTTTGTATATGGCCGATAAAATTCTACCGATTGCTATATAAAAACTGACTCTAATACCTTCCGCAACACTATCAGCCACTTCACATGGAGGCTTTTACGACGTCACTTTGTCGACGTCTCTTTTGGTTTGTTGGCGAGCGGTGTAGAGAAGAAAGAGGGGTAGACAAAACGACTCGTTTTGTGTTTTTGAAGTCGTTTTTTATATTTCTCTTTAAACTTTTTCTTTTAACGTTTTATTATTTTTCTTATTTTGAAGTGTGCGGTTGAAAATACAGTGAGATCTCGATCAGCGATAACAGACGGCCCCGGCATTCTTGATTATTCTTTTTTTGTGTTTCTTATTTTATTTTTAAATATAAAATGTATTATTATGTTAACATAAGGAAAAAAGTTATTTAGGCAGGACATGCTTCCAGTACGTTGGGAAATTCTCTTTCTTCATTTGTGTAAATTTGTTTCGATTGTTCAAAAGTAAACGAAAAAAAGATAATTTGTTAATAATTTCGGATAACTGAGATAATGCCGGATAATAGAGGTTATTTTAATTAAATGCAAAACAATTTTTTTTTTCCCGTTAATTGATGCTGCCGGTTAATCGAATGAAGGATAATCAAGGCCATACTGGAAATAAAAAAAGTCATGCAACCAAAAATCATCGTTTGAACGCAAAGAGATTTTGGAAGTTGCTTTAAAAGGGAATCAAGAAAAAACGACGTCGTAAAAGCCCTTATGTGAATGGAGTGTATGTCTCATCAGCCAATTTGGTGGGTTTTGATAAAAAGAAAAGAAAATTTAGGATGATCGGCGATGGCTAAGCCGTCCCTGACGCCCACCAAACTTTGAGAAAAATTATATTTTACATGAAATCTAACTTTTACGTTTCATAACTTAGAAAATATCAATTTTGTAGAATAGTTCTTAACAAGTTTTTCCTTAATCTCTCATTAAACAAAATAAACTGAAAAATATCGAATAAGCCACTAACAAAAATCAAATTCTTAATTTATTAAAGAAACACATTTTTATGAATCACGTATCTTTAATTTTGTTGAAAAACATTTTTATTATTTATTAAAAAAAAAACAGACCAGCCGGACACCTGATGTTTTAACCAAATTCGGGTACGCTGAATCCAGTGGTGGTAACCGTTTTTTATGTTGGCTCTTGTTTTCGAGATATACCATAATTTCGAAAATGGAGGAGGTTCCACAACATTTATTCGCGTTACTCAAAAACGGTAAACTATTGAATAAACTACAATAAACCGAAATTCATCACTAAAATTACCTTTAAAAAAGCATAAAGGCTTTTCTTGTATCCGCAGTCATATTAGAAACATAATTTCTTTTAGCAGAAAATAAATAATTTTTTTAGCAAAAAATAAATAATTTTTTTAGCATAAAATAAATAATTAAGATGCGGCTGAGCTTATAATTCTTTTCAGACATATAAAAAACGAATTGGCTAACAAAAAAAGCCACAAGTTATTAAAATCTGTTTACAACTTTTGATTTTATTCACAAAAGACGACCAATTTCCATTAAATTTAAGAATTTCATAAAACACAATCAGAGGTGTGCTGGAAATCGAAAACGTAAAACGCACGAATTTGGAAGTTGTTTTAAATACATTTTTAATAAAATTTTTATTATTTTAGTTATTAAATTCTATTTAATAGCGAAATATTTGTAAAATATTTGCAATAAAATTCTCTTGTTACAGAAATCTTGTTAAAAAACGACTTGTTAAATCCTTGCGTTTTCGATTTCCAGCACACCCCCAAATATTTGTATGGGAGCCTCTCTAAAAAGTGGATGTTTTTGGAAAATATAATGTTAGAAATAAATTATTGAGATGAAAAATAAAGTGGGGTCGGTCATACATTTGACCCATCTAGGGACATTCAAGGCGCTGCAGGGGCCAAATTTAAGATTTTTATTAAACCGCCATATTTGTATAGGAGTCCCCTAAGGGGTGAAGATATATGGCAAGTATATTTTAAGAAAATGTTAAGCACATGTCCCTAGGGGCGATGCCTTGGCAGTTATGGGCCTTTTTTCAATATATTTCAAGTCTGTATTGACAATTTTGTATGGGAGACCCCTTAAGAAATGGTGAAAGCGGGTAGGTATGGTAGAAACAAATGATATGAAATTGACATTTTGTTTTTATAAACAATCGCAAATATTGAAGCTGAATTGATGTGTGTAAGAAAAAATAGTTCTAAAGCAAAAATTCGCATCAATGCTGCTGTTTGCTCTTTTTTTGTTTCCTTCAGTTAAATATGAGATTTAGAGAAAAGTTATAAAGACACAATGTTTTTTAAAAGCTTTTTATGTAAAATGAATAATATCCAAGTTATAAGGCATAAATTCGGACTTGACGATTTTTCTCAAACTTAAGCGGACGTGAGGGACGGTTTAGCCTTCGCCGATTGTCCTAAAACTTTTTTTTGAAAAAACAGAAAACAAATATGATCTATACAGTTTACGACCACCATAGTGTTTATACACGTAGAAAAAAAATATGGTTGGAGGTAACCATATTACAAGAGCAACATACTATGGTTGTATTTTAAAAATGTTTATATTTGCAGGCTACCATATTTTGTTTTAATATGACTATAGTATGGTTGAACAAATCAACCATAATATGGTCAAAATTAACCATATTTTTCACACTTGAATTTTTAAGCGCGTTTGAGCAAAATGTTGATTAAGTTAATCAAAGCTGTTCACATTACCTTTGAGAATGATTAAAAGTATTAAAAATCGATAACAATACTTTAATAATGTTATCAGAAAACATTAGGAATAAATAGTGGCCGGTTGTACACGTTCATGTTGGCCGATTCCACATTACACTCAGTTGAGGCGTGTTCAGAGGATTCTATGTGATTAATGAAGCGATTTAGTTGTAATCATGTCAATTTGAAGTGATTTACAGATCACGTTCGAGGTACTTTTAAAATCGCAAGTGTGAACATATTATAACCTAACGAATATATTGGGGGAAACTCTGATAACACTCCACCAAGAATTTGAATTGTTCGAACTTTTTGGGAGTAGACGTTTTATGGGATCTGTGATAGTCATGTAAAACTAATGTGTGCAAAATTTTTTCACAATATAATTTTGTGCTACGAGTTTATGGGTTTTTGGGGAGTGAGCTTTATTGATGACTTATGGTTAATTATGGCATAAGTATCACAAAAAAAATCTGGTAGTGTGATTTTTTGTAGGCGTATAAAAGCGTTGTCTAAATATTGACTTAAAACTGGTTTTAGAGTATGTTATGAACGGAACATTACAAACTATTTAATACAGTACAATTCCTAGTCTTATAAAACAAAACTGAATGGTGCATAATTTTTTTTTTGTTTTTAAGTCGTGTTAGAGTAAATTTCTTGAGGGGTTTGCAAAACATTTTTTTCTGGTGATTTAGGGGGTAATTTTGTTGTTCACTTCACCTTGCATTGAGAAAATTTTCATATAAAATTTTTTGAATTTTCAAAAATTTTAAAAATTTTATATGAAAATTTTCTCTACGCAAGGTGAAGTGAACAACAAAATTACCCCCTTAGTAATTAATTCTGTCCGTGTAACATACATTATGCGCCACCCTGTATAAATAAGCTCTAGTACGCCTTTACCAATTATTATGAAACTACAAATTAAAATTCCTTTTTTGCCATAATTTCTCATTGTTTGCCTAAAACTTTGTACTTTCCTTATTAACATCGTAAATGTTTAATTTAACCAAATCTACTTAAAGAATTTAGTACCCATTATAATTATCGTATTTGAAAACCCCTTTAAAAAGCTTTTACATTAATTATTCAAATTTGTTTACATTCTATTTGTCATTTTTCTTTTGTTCGCCATATAAAAATCACTTTTTATTTTTAATTCGTGTTACTTGACAATAATCTTTATTGTGTACTTTTAATTATACACTTTCCTCCTTTAACATTATTTAATTTTTATGGAAAATTCTTATGATTTTTTGCTTTTTGTCACAATCACGACACTGTTATTATACCACATGCATATTGGTGCTTTAATATAAAAGGAAATTAAAAAAAAAAAAAAATTTAAAACACACACAGACGCTTCATTCAGCACAAGGACATCACCCAAAGGACGAACTAAGAGAGCGAACATGACTGAGATTGCATCAACCGCAATAAAACAATTACCTTGTGATTATAAATACTATTATTGCTGTTGTTGCTGTTTTATAATAATAATTATGATTAAAATCGGGCACAAAAACCCAACAACGCCCCTTTTTTTTACATGAAAAGTGAGTGTTTTTTTTTTTGGACAGTGTACAGTGTAACAACGTGCATGTAATTTGTTAATTTGTCCTCTTTACTTTGAACAAGTGGGTAGGTGGCACTATGATGGGCATGTCGAGTTGCATGAAGATTTGTAAGATAAAAAATAATTAATTGTTACATAATGTTTATTAAAATATGGTTTATTTTGTTAAGTTGATGAACAATTGTAATGTAATAAATAAAACTTGAAATTTATGTGAAATTTAGTGTTTTGTTAAATTTGTCGTTTAATAGTTAATCAGCCCGTTCGTTGGCCAACTGTCTGTTTGGTGAAACTTCGATAGCTTTTACTGGCCCAAAAACGAAACGCTATGGAAATAGTAAGAATTGATGCACAATTTCCCCTAGGCCCCATACAAATGTTGTTTTGGAAACGAGTATTTTTGTCCATAAACCTTCTTATAATGTCAGTCTAGGTTCACACTGAGAAAGTTTGTTTTTTTTTTTTTTTAAAAGTCTGAGTTAATTGGTGAGAGGGAAAGAGAACATGCTATTGTTCTCTTCTCTATTGCCGAGAATTGGCTTTATGGGGCATATTATTTGTTGCTTTTACGGCAAATCGTGGGCACATAGTGCCAATGTTTAAGTGCATAGTTTAAGGAGGCACCTACTACTACTACTACTACTACTACTACTACTACTACAGTAAAGCATAAATCACTCACAAGTTGATTGTCCTAACCTTTTTATCTAAAGGCCGTTAACTACCCGCAACCTGCGGCCCGTCCGGTGGTATTCAGCTCGTCCTTCGCGAAGACTTCCTTCAATATCTCCACGACCGGGGGCATAAAGTATATACAAAACAGTGACGTTCCAAATTTCATTATTATAGAATTATTTATTACGGGTTTAGGCGTACTAAACTGTTTTCCGAGAGTAGGCTTTATAAGGGGCATATAGTAAATTATTGACAGATCTTCACGAAATTTAGTCGTGTGATATCCAGTTTCATAAAACTATGATAAACCAAATTTAGCCACAGCAGAATTATTTATTACAGCTAAAGACGTCCTAAAGTGTTTGTCGAATATGGACTTTATGAGGCGTATGGTAAATTATCGACAAATCTTTCTGATATTTGACATTGTCTTTTTAAACTGTGACAGACCGAAATATATTACAATACCATTATTCGTCAAGGTTTTAGGCGAACGATAGTGTTTAGAATGAGTGGACCTTATAAATTGTGGACCAATCTTCACAAAATATATTTGTATGATTTCTAGTCAATTACAACGTGTTTGTGCAAAATCTTATGACAAATGCTGCATTCCTCCCCCAATTTATTAAATGTTTTTAACAGAAATATTAATTTTTATGGGGTGGCTGTTTCACACTTGGTTCCAAGACTATTTTCGTACTGAACCGATTGCGCCAGATTTCAATCCCAAATCATTGGGGTATCTAGAAATAATTTGACACCAAATTTGTTCTTTACTGTGGAGTCTTTCGGAAGTGAGCGTGTTTTCAACAGACGGACAGACAGAGGGACATGGCTAAGCCAACTTAGAATTACTCAAAGACCCAGAATATAGGAACATATAGACTTTAGGGGGTCTTAGGTGAACTCCAAAAAAGTTTCACACGGAATGACCTCTTCAGAACTAGTTGTGGAGTGTATACAAAGTTCTATCTCAGAAAAAAATCTAAGTCGGGCAGCTGTAGTTTTCTAAAGTGCCTCTACCAAATATCCTGTATTACCGAGCATTGATACAGACAATCGAACACAGGCTCCTTTTCATCATTAAAGCTCTCGCAGTTCTCATTTAATTCTAGGCGCAAAATTCAGGCATGAGTTCCTAACGCCTAGTACCAACCTATTGCCAAAATCACTGTTGTGCTTCATTTGTCATAACTTCATCATAAAGGCCTAGATAGGGAACAGATGGAGTCACATGTTCAAGTGTATAGGACTTGCGCTGAGTAAGTAGTTCGTAGTTTGCCATTGTAATGCCAATTTGGTGGTCTGTTTATAAGTCTGTCATACAAAAGAAGTCCTTAGCTTGACAAGCTCCTATGCCTCGATAACTTATATGCCCCGGTATCCATAAAAGCGTTGCCGCACAATTTTTCGCGATCTTAATCAAAGATATTCGACATTCTTATGTTAACCTTGACATCGTGTAGACTTACGCTATAGCAAATATTATCGGTTTGATTTGAGTTAATGGAATAGTGTATTAGTTAGTCAACCGTCCGCTTAATATCTGAGATTTCAGCCTGCAGCACACAACTAGAAACTTCCTCCAGCTCTTAGGGCTGGTTCAGTTAAAGATTTATCGATAGGGAACTCATTCGTAGCATTAGCAGATGTTGCATATTGTGTACTGAAAAAAGGTTTTGGAATGTGGTAGTCGACCACACCAAAAGCAATCGAGATTGTGGCATAACCATCTTCAATACTTAACCATTTATTTGCATGATTTAGTCGTAACTCAGAAAAGAGAGAGCTATTGAGCCATAACATCCACCGAAAGTCAATTCATTAATCTTAATTTTGAAAACGCCTTCGCAAAAGGAGAACGCATCGATTATATTATTATCAATCAGTCCATGCACTAGTGTGTTCAATTAATCGGGGTTTGTTTTTGCTCAATTAAACGATTAATCGTTATTTTATATAAACGAATAAAATTTTAAAATCAATCGATTAATCGAATAATTCTAAATCCAGAAACTTTATAAATACGGGATTTTTTTTCGCTAATTTTAGAAAACTAATTAAACCAAACTCATTCTTAAGAGAGAAACGCATGAACTATTTTGCTAAAAAATACGGGCGTGTTTAGAAATCGAACTGAAGTGGACATAAAATCGTACACATTTCAATAACGACCCTGTAATTAAAGTTGATAAAAATATTCCATTTAATCTACTTCATTCTTTAAGTATCTTTTACTTTTGCAAGAACAACACTTAAAACTGCAAAAAACTGACATTTTGTAAATAATTGAATTTAAATTTTCGTTCGATTTATATTTTACTTCATTTCGATTTCTGGAACATACCCGATAAATGAATATAAATCTTTGTGGTTTTTTTCTTTTTTGAAAAGAATTATTAAATTGTGTTGAAAATTGTAATAAAAATATACAGGGGTGTGCTGTGCTGGAAATCGAAAACGTTAAACGCAAAAATTTTAAAAGTCGTTTATTAATAAGATTTCTGTAATAAAATAATTTTATGAAAAATTTTATACAAAATTCGTTCACCATGGCCCGATATCGATCGCAATTGACTGTAACGGCCACTCCTTGTACATTTTCGAAGAAAAATTACCCAATTATGCCTCTGGACCAAAATCCGCACCAAACAGTGACTCGTTTTGCGTGCAACGGCTTTTCAATGTATGCGTGCGGGTTTTCTGTGCCCCAAATGCGACAATTTTGCTTGTTTACATACCCGCCAAGATCAAAATGATGATTTTTTTTAACAAAATCGGCATCTTCTGTAAGTCGATCGCAGGCCTACTTAGCGAAGCGAAAGCGCATTGGATGGTCAGTTGTTCAAGCGTACACACAACCATATTTGTTCAGCGGAAGGATAAAACTAATGCTCTGTCAAATCAGACATGAGCTAAGTGTTACCATTCACGAAATAAGGTTTAGTTGAAAAAAACGTTAGATGGCGGGCCGCCTTTTTTGTATTTAACAGAATTTTGTTACAAAAATTAGATTAAAAGTGTATTAAAAACAACTTTCAAATTCTTGCGTTTTACGTTTTGCAACAGAGTGTTTATGTTTATTATTGCCTTTATTATCGTTAAATAATATTATATTTTGTCATTAGTATAATTTTATTAATTTATCCTTTTTATTTTAAAAGAATTTTGATTATATTATTTCTTTTATTTGTTTACCTTATTTTTAGTTACACTGTAGTTGGAATTTGACTACTTAATTTTTACATATATGCACTTTGTTCTGTAACTGAGTTTAATTGTTTATTATTTACTTTTTATTTTTAACAGTGAGTGATCTAGTTTATTTATTGTTGTTGGTTTCATAGTGAGTGCCCCGGTAGGCTAGCTAGTCTAACAGCGCCGGGGTTGCGGGTTCGATTTCCGCCAGCGACTCTGGTTTCTTTCCGGCGGGATTAGCTTAGGAAATTAAAAAAAAAAATAATCATGCAAAATTAAGTAAACCCTAAATTTGCCGTTATATAAACTATCATTATGTATAAATTGTCACTCATTTCCAATATTCCAATATTAAAGTCGTTTATTTTTTGTGTCTTTCCAAAAACTAATTTATTCTTGCTGGCGAATAGGACATTTTTGTCTGTTCAAGCCTCAAGAATTAATATAAAAAAGGATCTAGAGAACTGTGGTCAGTTGGGACATTACTGTCTGACTTTGACCCTTTCGAAAGAGACTCATCCTCTACAGATTTCTATTTACAGCGCACCCCTGATAAGCTGAATAACTCACTAAACATGACTCTTTTTTTTAATTCCACGGGCACATACATTTGGTTTGTTTAGTCGACTTTAGACTTTAAAAAATTTTACATTTAACCGAAATACTATTTATTATTATTATTCTTCGATTATTCGCTATAAGTTGTTCGATTAATCCTTTGACAGAAATAAGCAATTCTAAACTATTCGAACAATTAATCGTCTAAAATTGTTCGATTAATCGCACAAGAATTAATCGACTGAACACCCTACTGGGCACTTTGCGAACCGTAATTACAAAGTCCAAATTTGCCTATTGCAATTGTGGTATTGAGACAGGATTATACAAAATTTATGAACAGATTTGTGATAGTAAGTCCAGACTTAGACATTTATCAAATAAAGACCCACTTCCATAATTTGAATTTTAACGAATAAAACTCATATCGGTTTGCCTTTTTAGATTAAATTCGGCACTCATAACCCTTTTATTTAATCTGATTAAAATTACAAAATTTACTGATGATTACGTCCCAAACCTCCCAGCCGGCGGTAGTTGGGTAATCCGAGTACACTTTCTTTTTTGCTTAAATTTAAATTAATCTTAAGATTACACTTTTTTTTAACCGTTCAGTAAGAAGTCTTTAGACTTTTATTAGGTTGTAACGCATATCTACGAATTAAGAAATTCCCCTTTTAATTGTGCGTAATTTAGGACAATTGTCTTCTAAACCAATATTTATTATTTAACAAACAGGTAAATAAACAATTATAAAAAATCACAATTATAAAGATACTCAATAAACTTGTATAAGAAATAATAGGGCGTGTTTATTTATGCTGAAATATTGAACTTAAAAATAATAACCACAGTGGGCTGAACAACTTTCTTTCAGTGCATAATGCCAAGTAAAATTTACAAATTTCATGCTCATCCAATAACAGGGGGGTCATTTTTTAGTTTTAAAAATTAAATGAAATAGAAAATTAAAGAGATATCAGAAATTAAATTGTGCAGCCTTCGGAGCAAAACTAACTGATTGCGAAATCACTTGAAATGGTTAGTATTCGAAAGGTATTAAAATTGAAAACGTAATTAATATTAATTGATAATTTTATTGCCTTCTTCCCAAAACATATTAAGGGTCCTCATGATGTCGCTTAAAATTGCCATTTGTGCAAATGCGCAAACTTACTGGTCTTGTTTCATGAAGCCCCTTTTTTTACTTTTGTGTAATTTTAAACAATTAATGTCAGTTTGTAAGAAACGTCAATACAAAAATAAATTAAAAATTAAAATTCAAAAATATAAAAATTTGTGTTTAAATTTGTGGTTAATATGTATGAGAAATTTGCTTTTAAAAATGCTCAAAGAAAGCCAAAAGACCAATTTACTGAAATTATTGCTAGAATTTATTGTTTGTGATTTATAGACACTTGGATTTTTCATTGCAAACGACGTTAAAATCATTAAAAGATCTGTTTGTATAAATGCACAATTGAACAGCGCAAGTTTACGAGACAAAATTGTTGGGCAAATTTACCAAGTTTGTGTAAATGAATTCTCATACAATTTTTGACAGTTCATTTACGAGGGCGTAAAAATGCACAGTTTGCACAGATTACGAGACTTATAAACGATATCATGAGGACCCTTATTATTTTTTATTTTTTCGAGCAAAAAAAATAACTTTTTGATTTTAATTTTTTTGAGCAAAAATAAGTTATTTTTGTTTTTTTCGAGTAAAACAATTTACGTTTTGATTTTTATTTTTTCAAGCTAAAACAAAAGTAATTTTATTGATTTCGATCAAAAAATAAGAGTTATTTTTAATTTTTTTTTGGATCACGAATAATTTAATAAGTTATTTTTTGACTTTTGTTTTTTCAAGCAAAAATAAAAGTTTATTTGGTGATTTATATTTTTTCGATCTCGAAAAACAGAAAACAAGAATCAAAATATAAAAATGTTATTTAATTTATCATAGACTTGTTCACTTATATAAATATAGTATAATTGAATCAGTTTTCCGACATTAACTTCTTTATTGTTTTTAGTTTTCAAATTTCAAAATCACTGTTATTTTCGGTCTCTACTTACCAATATTGATTTTGTAATTAAATTTCTTACGAATAACTTTTCAGTAAACAAATGAAAAAATGTATAGCCCAATATTAGCGATTAGGGTTATATTGCTCTGAAATTGGTCTCTGTTATTTTATATTGTTCTAAATATGAAGGTATTCATATCATGGCTCACATGTGCATAAGTCCGATTTCCCAAAATCTGACATACAACCACAAAATTTATAAAATTTTGACAAAAAAAACTTTAATTCAAGCCAAAAGGTTTTTAATATCATTTAAACTACATTTCATGGCCCACTCACTAAAAAACCCATTTCTTGCAGAAATCTGTCATAAATAGTTGTGATGTTAAAAGAACCGGCATAATTATAAAAAGTCCAGATATAAAATCAACTTCCTGACTCAAAATATTGCCCAAAACGACGGCTGATTTTGTGCAGAGATTGTTTCGAAACCCCACTTTGAGTGTCGTTTAATACCCAAGAAATCAGAAGTCATAAAGCCAGCATTTACAGCTTTGTCCAATAACCGTTTTGACTTGCATTATTGTCTGCAAAAATTGTTAACAATAGAATATTTAAATTTAATTTAATTAGATAAAAGAAGGTTTTTAAAAGTTTTACACATTTCAAAAATCAAATTTTCCTTTTAACATCCCACTGTACATAATTTAATACTCAACACAGCAGCTTATAACCGCAATCTATTCAAAATATTTAATGTGATTTTTATTGTTTGGATTATTTCAATACCTTAACGTTTAATTCTTTTGTGTGTGTGATTTTTTCTGTGCCACTGACCGAAAACGACCAAATAACACAAAAAGTAAAAGAAAATTGTAAAAAAAAACTACTTGATTCCGTACCTGAGTTATTTAAGTACGATTGAATAAGTTCAAGCCAAGGCCCGCACAAAAATTATTGAATATAAGGCAGAAAAAAAACACAAAAATTGGCGTAAATTTCAGTTTAATATTTTAACAACAGCACTACGTATGTGCATGTGTACGAGTATGTAAATCCGAATAAATCTATAAGCGTATGTTTTTGTAAACCAAAAATATACTGGCAATGTAAAGCTGTCAGTAATTGACAGACGATCAGTCATTCAAAAGTCTTGGTAGGTTTTTTGTTTGCTGCCTTCCATCCAGTTTCAGTTAAACAATACGAATTCCGAAAATTTTTGTATTTTGGCGGTTTTTTTTTATTTTTTGCTTAATAGTGGTTCTTATTACTACTACCTGTTTATTCTATAAGTATTATGGATATTATTGTTGTTGTATACATATGGAGAACTGTATCTACAAGTGACGTCAAAATGAAGGCCATTTTTTTACGATTTTTTTGGTTATGTTAAACGGTATAAACTGGTTTTTATATAAAAAAAAAAATCTAGGCAATTCATGTTTCTGTTAATAAAAATGTTGAACAATATTTTCACTTCACATTAATCAATTGTTAAAATATTCACCTTATGCTAGTACAAATCTGAATTTTGAATTTCAACTTTCTTCGAATTTAATAATATATTTAAATATTAATATGTTTTTTTAGGCGACTTACGGTCAATTTCATCAAGTTCAGTTAAAACTAACTATTACTTTAACTTCCAGTTAACAATATGTTAACCCTTCGTTAATGATAACTTGGTAAAATTGGCCGTTAAAGTTGCAAGAATTTTATGTCGAAATTTATTTTTGATTTTGCACAAAAAGTGTCATTTAAATTCCAAAAATTTTTTATCTTTTAAAATCATTTTGTGATAAAATGCTTTATTATTTTTTTAGGATTTGTCTTTAAGATATTTAAGCACTGTCAACTAGACATGTTGGTATACCTTACAGCACGATTTGCATGAACTAAAAACTATTTTTTTTGGACCAAATTAAGCCCTCTTTTGGTGTTCGTACATGGAAATCTTAAAATCAAAGTACAAAAAACAATTCAAGGAATTTTATGAAATACAAGCTTAACCCGGCGCACTTCGTTACCCCTATTGAAATGAAACTACTTAAATTTTTTGAAAAGGTCTCGTGTATGAATAACGAATCAATTTGAACCAAATTTCAAATTCCTACTTTTATATCCTATGAATTATATTCCTTTTATGAAAGGTTAGGGTAGGTTGAAAGGAGGAGGAAAAATCAAGGACGCAACCCCATATCAGTACGATCAACACTTAGGCCTTCACCGGATCTGTTGTACGCTTTCTTAGATTTATGTGATAGATTTATGTGGTGATATCACCTCCGATGGGAAGGGGTTAAGGTTCTCCAGTTTCCCGGTCGTAATTTCCTATGGTTTTCCAGTCAACGTTTCTCAGGGATCCAACATGACACCGCTCCCAATTGGATTGGATCTTAAGTCGGTAATTGCCTCACAGTGCCAGATTAAGCGATCCAGCGACTCGCTCTCCTTGCCACAGGCTCTAGTAGTTGTGACGATTGCACTGCATTACAAGCTTAAATACGCACCATCAGCAGGCTTTATGTCCTTTTCCATTGCTTTCCAAGGACACGTATTTAAAAAATTTGTAAATTTCTTCTCATAAGGCACCAAAAGATTTGTGAAAATCTCAATAATGCAAGAATCCGTCAATATTGTGTTGAAAATGTGTTAAGCTATGTTAAGGGCCAGGAAATCACGAAAATAATTTAAGGAATTCCAGGAAAATCGGTTCGGTAGTTTAGGTGTCTAAACTACTAAATTCAGTATTGAAACCATAACAACCAGTTTTGCGTGTATTTTATAAAAAAAAATAACAACATTCTAAACAGAAAAACATTTTTTTTTTCATGATAATAATAATATAAAAAGGGAAGAACAATTCCCATATTCTTTTTGTTGAAATTATTTAGTTTACTAGAACATACATTTTTCAAAGTTGAATGATGATGAAACCCATATCGGGTCATTCTGTTAACAAAAAAAGATAAACATGTGTTACAGGAAAATAAATATTTATACTCTCTTTCTGGCTCCTCTGGTAAGTGTTTTGAATTATTCTTAAATAAATGCATATGTTGCCTCTGATTGATTCTAAATGAAATTTCCGATGTTTTACTTGAAATAACTTTCATTCAACGTGATTCGGATTGCAATTTCAATATAAATGACATTTTGCTCTAACTTTACTACAATGTTAAATTAACATGAATTACAGTTATTTTTAAAGAAAAAATGTTTGTTTGCAAGTTATTGTAAAATCATGTTAAATTAACATGATTTACTTTGAAGCAAAATCATTATCGAAAACTGTAGAATCAACCTTGTTTTCGACGATTTTACATTGATTTTTTCTGCGTATATATTCAGTAAGATTGGCATCTAAGTTTTTTTTTTTCATAAAGAACGAGATTTATTTTCTAAATAACTGGTTTTCTAGTTAATTGTATCGCACATTTTAATTACCCAAAATTCGTTTATCTACCAAAAAATTTTAAAATTTTTATTTCCTTTTATTAAGTATTTTCAGAGTAAAATTGAAATTTGAATTACGTTTAATTGCCTATTAGTCGTTTTTTGTAATATTTGCATTATTTTGCTAATGTAACCTTGACCTTAATATTAAACTGACCTTCACGCTGCCTAGAATATACTCCGCAGCCTAAACCTACACTCACAATATTATTACAGTAACGGACTGTAGTTTATTTAAGAAATATTCCGTTCAGTCATTTTGAAATAAATAAACATTTAAAATTCCAACCAAATTTATTTTTAACTGATTCTAACAGTTATTCAAAAAACTAAGTGCATATTAATACGGATTTTCAGTTGCAGTTAATATTGTCCGTTGATTGAGTTAAATTCTTCTTTATGTTAAAGTAAATAAAAATGTAATTTAAAGCAGCGAAAAGTTGATTTAATTTTTACTGTCGAAAATTCAACACCATATTCCGTAAAATCAAATAAATATTCAGTTATTTTGTAAAATTTTACTGTCAAAAATTCAACACCATATTCAGTAAAAACGATTAAATATTCAGTTATTTATTAAAATTTTACTGTCAATTTTTTACTGTCAAATTGACCCAAAAATTAATTTTTACTTATCTATAAAAAATGAATTGCTTGTTTTGTGTAAGCAATACCCATTTTCTATTTGTTAAAATAATTTAGTTAAATACCTACATCAAATTGTTAAAGTAAAATAATTGCGAAGCCATATCGGTCATGCTGCTGGTGTCTTATAATTGAGAGTTCTTCTGTAAACAACGTGGTCAGTACAACAAAAGTAATACAAACGTGTGTAACTGGGTATGTAAATAAAAATATTCTCCCTCTCTCGCTTATAAGAAAAAGAAGCGGACAGGTGTCTGTCTGGAATATTTTAGAAATTCGGCTCTTTTGTGGAGTAAACGAAAATTTAAAAAAAAACCTGAATATATAATTGTTTTTACTGAATATTGGGTAAATTTGACAGTAAAAAATTGACAGTAAAATTTTAATAAATAACTGAATATTTAATCGTTTTTACTGAATATGGTGTTGAATTTTTGACAATAAAATTTTACAAAATAACTGAATATTTATTTGATTTTACGGAATATGGTGTTGAATTTTTGACAGTAAAAATTAAATGAACTTTTTGTTAAAAATAAATGAAAAATAGGTAGACCGGTTTTTAATTGAACTTTCAGTTATTTTATATTACAATTTCAGTTA
The DNA here is from genome assembly GCA_949318255.1 of Pollenia labialis. Lineage (NCBI taxonomy): Eukaryota > Metazoa > Arthropoda > Insecta > Diptera > Polleniidae > Pollenia > Pollenia labialis. The sequence goes on from OX439139.1 coordinate 136,538,525, forward strand.
ATTTTACGTACAGAATACTGTGAGTGTACTTGTGATTTATGTCCATCAGTGTAGGAATTTATGCTTCTTCTTCAACTTGGAAGAATATTTCTACATACATTCCGATACGGTAGCAGCGTTTATGCATTAAAACTGGAGATTTATGATGAAATTATGAGAATTAAATTGGGAATTAAGCACGAATAACAAAATCATTTAAATTAAATTTTGTATTCCCACGAAAATTATTTTGATTATGAGATTATCGTATCTACAACTTTACAGTGTCCGCCTTTGTTCCCACTTCACTGAATGTTACATTTAAGACAAATTGCTGAATCCAAAGATGGTAGATTAAGTATAATATCTAGAGCTTTTCTTAGTTTAGTACGAAGGCTCTCCGTTATATATACTGAAGCCATTCTCTTCACGTTTCTTAAGTCTTCCCAAGTAGATCCTCTTTTCTAACACAGAAAAAAAACAAAAGTTGATTTTAATAAAAATTTGTGATAATAATTAAAAAAATAATTAAATTTGAACCAGTAAACAAATTAATAGTAATTATTAAACGTTAATTCACTTGATTAAACGTTTGATTCAATTAATTAAATTTTTAATTAAAACTGATTTTCTTTTTGATTAATGCTTTAATTGCTGAAAAATTTTGGAGTTTTTTTTCTGTCAAGGCTGGTGACTATACAAGTATAAAGCAATTGGACGAACTTAAGCATCATTTATCCAGTGGACACTTCCTGTTTTTGCAAATGGAGCCTTTGTAAAAGCATTAACACGATAAAAAAAATATTATACTTTAATTGAAAAATTGGTGATATTAATTTAATTTGCACCAGTAAACAAATTAATAGTATTAATTAAATAATTTTTGATGTTAGCAACATTTTCTGCAGTAATGTTGTTGATTAAAGTAAACATTTAATTCACTTGAATACATTTGTAATTAAAACTGATTTTATTTTTGATTACTGCTTTGATTGGGAAAAAATTGGCAAGAATTTTGACTGTGAAGTGACTGTTGCGACATGCTCCATGAAATTCCGTTCAAAGCTCAGCTTGTTATCCAGAATGATCCCACACGCAAAGAAAAAACATGGCTGTGGTAAACATATTCTAAGAGTTATATATTATGATAAGATTCATGATTGCAGATTTTATATTACGATTATTATTAAATCATATAATGACCAAATGTATTCGTAACATAACATCATATGATTATTATTATTATGTAATAATTTTCCCTTAATCATATTCTTATCGTGTTAATCATAATAAATTAAGAAGTAATCATATTATGATACAGCACCACTTTCACAACAATAAAAAATAAATTAAATTAATTTGCATCGATTTTGTGGCACTTTAAAAATTTTTTTTATGTAAATACAATTTCTTTAAAAAATTTTTTTAAGGTTATTTATTTTTAATTAAAAACATATTATTAGAGTAAAAATGTTGTGATTGCGTCTTAAACATATTATGAGGACACCTACAGAAAATTATTATGTATATCGACCCCTAACCGCGAAAATAGTGTAAGCGCAAAAAATCAAATTTTACAGGAGAGAGCTTTTTTATTTTATTTCATATAAATTTTGTATGAAATTTGTCGCTTACAATAAAATTGTTCTTGTTATAAAATCGTAACGGTACCTTATGTGACCATGACATTTTAGGAGATGATGCAAGTGCTGCCATTTATAAAAAAAAAAACGAAAACTGAAATTTATGTCGCTTACGTTATTTTTGCGGTTAGGGCTCGATATTATGGCTATTAAACATCATGATATGGTTGTGAGTCACATACAGGGGTGTGCTGGAAATCGCAAACGTAAAACGCCAGAATTTTAAAAGTCGTTTTTAAATAAGATTTCTATAATAAAAGAATGTTATGGCAAATGGTGCAATCTTTTAGGTTTACCTCAGTATTGTTTAGGATGGTAAGGATTGACAGCGAGTCCTTGTGCTTTAGTCGACTCGAAAAGAGGTGAAAAGCGATAGAGGTCTCAATAAAAGATAAAGAGGTTTTTTTATTTGAACTACACCAGTTATAAAGGCCTAACGATATAAGAACACCCATAGAGAATGAGCTTATCTCAGCACAAATACTTATTTTATACATGAAATGCTCGAAAACAAAATTGACCAATATGGTTCATTATTAACTTTAAAAAGTCTCTAATAGTTAAATATTTCACCAAAAATATTTTGAACAAACTGTTTCTACACAAGGTCTTACAATTTTATGTGGTCTTAATTTTTTAATAAGTAAATGGTGGGTATCATAGAGTCGGTACCGCCAAATAAAGCCTTTTAACTCGTTAACATTTTTCGTTTTTTAGATATGACACAAAAATTTTATAAATTCCCACTAATGGGAAAAGTTTAGGAAATTATAAGCCCTACTACCAATGTTAACATAACTTTTTTTGAAAACGGTAGTTCCGTTCCTTTTGATTAGCAAACCCAAATTGAAACTTCTAAGGGACATTATTACAACCTAATGATAAAGTTGCTGATAGTTAACGTGAACAATAGCTATCTTGAACGATAAGGTGACCAATAAGTTTTTTCCATTATTACAACTGTCCGATAAAATAAAATATGTAATTTACATATATACTGTGGCAACATTGCCACATTGTTCGTTTAAAATACATGGTGGCAACGCCTTAGTTTTTCTTGTTTCTTAAATTTAAAGCAAAAGTAAATTTTTTGTGCTTAATTTTTGGTTTTTAGGTAAATTGTTTTTTTTTGTGTTTTATTTATTGTGTTAAAAAAAATGTCGAAAATAAATAATGAAAGTGAATTTAAATAATTTAATTTGACATAAAACTGTCATTGAAGTTACCATATCTTCAGCAGAAAATATGTCATCTTCAAGTTCTTAAAGTTCACTTGTAAAGTTACAATGAGGACAAACCTGATGCTAGCTTATCAGTCACTTTTTAGGTTAATATTAACTTGTTATAACCAAAAACTATTTATCTGTCAGATAGCATCCTAAAAATAACTATAAAATTATGCGAAACAACGTCTAATAATGGTTGACGTAGGGTATCGAATTGTTTATGGCTGCTCTTAAAACAATTTACATAAAATCAACAATTTTTTTATTTACAAATTTTTGTATTCAATTTCCATCATTTACACATTTTCTGTTCTCAGATTTTTTTCAGGTTTGTATAGCAGGTAGTCTGTCTGTCCGTTCATTTGCCTTTGTTGGCTTTTCATTGTATTTAAGTCTTTTGTTGATTTTATGAATTAAAATCTCGTAAAAAAGTGATGATAATGACAATATGCAAATTAAATTAATTGACAGCCTGATTTCTTTATTTTAATATTTATAAACTCTCAGCTCGATTTTGGATTCCTTTTTTTCTCTGTCTCGATGTCTGTCTGCTTCGCCAATGTGTATGAAATTTAATTTATTTTTTTAGTTTAATAAATTGTTTCATAATAATTTATGCCACCACACTGGCAGTTGTAAATATGTATGATTTGCATATTAATTTGCTTTAATTTTACATGCTTTTTAGCTTTTTTTAAACGTTTATACTTAAAAAAGTTTGTCCGGTTTTTGTGTGTTTATTTTTATTATTAGTTGGTTTGTTTCTAATTATGTTCGGTATTGATAACAGCAAAATGGAGCTTTTTTACATTTTCTGAAATAAAAATAGCTGATCCTTATGTATTTTCATCTGCTGATGGTTAGGGTTCTTTAAGTTTTTTTCTACCTGTTTAGAAGATATAGTGGCAAATATTGTTTACATAATTTACACCAAATTTTGTTTAATCAATCGGTCAGTATTTCGTAAACGGTTCCTCAAAGTTTAAACTAATTTTTGGATTATTAATCTACACAAAAATCTCTTTCAGGTTACGAGAATCACAATATTGAACACCTTCAGTAAAGGAAAAAACCCTGTATATTTTTTTATTAAATAATCAGTATTGATAATTTTTCACCTGAAGAACTTTCCTTATTAACCCTTATACGTTCCTTCAAAAAACATTTTACAGTTTATAGGTCCGTTCGTGTAATATTAGGCGAATAATAAAAAAAATGTATGCAAATATAACATTAGAGCTGATAGAAAAAAAAAAACAAATAACGCCATCGCAGTCAGCACTATAAGTTTTACCAAAAATAATGGACAGAAGTCTAACAAATTCAAGTGTGTTGCCTTGTGTAGTTTTTACATGTCAAACTTAATTTAATTTTACTTTTCAGACGATATATTTATGGTTACAGTATGCTAATGGAGTTACATAAACATTTGACCGACTCATTAACTTTTAAAAAGGTAACTTTGTTTATGAATTTAAACGTATAAATTTGTTTCAACAAATTTATGGAATTATAAGCGATTAAAATAATTTTGGGATCACAGATGAAACTTATTTTTCCATTTAAACTTATCTTTACGGAATTATAAGCGATTTAAAAAGTATTTTGTATTTTCATATAAAAAATCAAATTTTGGTTAAAAATGTGAGTGATAACAGAAGAAACTTATTTTTAAATTTAAACATTTATTCACGGAATTATGAGCGACTTAAACAATTTTCGGAATTTTGGGGTTTTTATTAAAAAAATCGACTTTTGGCCGAAAATATGAGTGACCACAGATGAAACTTATTTTTCCATTTAAATTAATTATTTAAACAATTTTGTGATTTTCATATAAAAAATCATATTTTATACAAAATTGTCACAGTTGAAACTTATTTTTAAATTTAAACGTACATTTACAGAATAATAAGCGATTTTAAACATTTTGGAATTTTTGTATAAAAAATCGGGTTTTGGGCAAAAATGTTAGTGACAGATTCAAGTTATTTTTCCATTTAAACGTTTATCTGGCGAACTATAAGCGATTGAAATAATTTTGAAAATTTTGTCAAAAGTTCATTTAAACGTATATTTTTGCGGAGTCAGAATCGATTTAAAAAATTTTGTTCAGATCAAAATGATTTTAGATATTTAAAAGTTGAATAGAAAAGCCCCTGGGAGGTATACAGACCCCATCTTTTATATTTTTGAAACTTCAGAAAGCAAATTATATCGAATATTTGAAGGAATTAATAAATTTCGTTTACCAGAAGATTCCTTTTCTGAAAAAGATGTTGATGCTACTTTGAAGTAAGCCTTTATAATCTTGTATTTGAGGGCTCGTTAAAGATGCTAAGCTCCCAGATTCTTCCCAAAAATTAAAAGTGAAAATTCTATTACAGCCTAGTATAATAATAATTTTCAAACTTTTATCGTTTTTGATTTTACGTAAAATAAGATTTCCAAAGATATACCTGAAATACGTGATAGGATAGCTTAAAGTAAGCTTTTTTACATACATTGAATTCGCTGGTATGACCCCCAAAGTCTCAATAAGTCTCTCTATTGAAGGCTTACAACTCAAATGCCAGCTTTCTCATTACACGATTATCTTTTTCCCCAACGAAAAACAGCATATTAAGGAAATTTGGTTCCCTAAATGTCTCATTAGCTTCTATTCTGTCGCAAAACTAACCAGCACTCATCTGCCAGTTATTTATTTTCCTTTTATTTTCCGTACAGATAAATTCGATCAGCTGACTGCCAACTTTTACATGTATTTTGAGAGGTGTTGCCAACTGAAAACAATGTTTTTCGTCGGTATATTGAGAAACCCAAAATTGTTAACAGACAGTTTATCGGTCTAATAAATTTATTTTGACATTAAGCAACAGACAGTTTTTCGGTACATTGAGAAAATGGCCAAAACACTTGATTTAATCTGTGTCTGTGTCATTACATTCGCCGCCAATCATTATTAGAAGTTTGCATAGTTTTATATACTTTACAAGATTGTCTTTAAAGTTAAAGAAAGTTATTTCTTACATTGATTACTTGTTGCAATAGACCAGTAAGCCCAAAGACAAAAAAGTCGAAAGGCATTAGGTCAGACGAACTCGAGAGAACCGTTCCGTTAGAAAATCCGTTCGCTGAACTCGGTGTTAAATGATTTGATTGTATTGTAGGCTTTATGGCACTTTAAGACATATTTAAAAATAAAACAAAAGAGTTAGAAGTCAGCTTCATTCAAAATGGGGATTTTCTTGTTAAAGCGTAGGCAACGTTATTGCAAAAAAAATGTCTGCAAAATCTGTTATCAATGCTCTCCCCACTAGCCCGCAAAAAAGATGCAAAAAAAAGTAACTCTGATCGCAAAGAATTTATCATTTTAGTTCAAACTATCGTACTTTATGAACACCCAGCAAAAACTACTGCTTCGCCCGAGGCGAGAGTGTAAGCGAGAAAAGTTGGTTGTTATTGTTATTCTTGCTTCTAAAAGTGCTTCCAAAAGGCATGATTTTTGTTCACAATGTTCCACTTTGGAGCTCTTTTTTTTGACATAAAACTGCGCTTCTTTTAAAGCATCAAAAATGCAATAAAATCATGTCTCTTTTCTGCGATTTTCTAAAAGCATAAAAAATGCACTGAAATCATGGCTCTTTTCAGCGATTCTTTAAAAGCATCAAAGAAGGGATGAAATCACGTCTCTTTATTGCGCTTCTTTAAAAGCATAAAAATGCGCATATATCATGACTGTTTGATACGGTTCTAGAAGAGCGTCAAGGATGCTCTGGACAATTTTTTTTTTGACAAACAGTAGGACTGAATACGATTGCGAGTTGTCGGCTTAAATAGAATTGATTGACAATTTAAGAATTAAAAAAAACGATTAACTAATAAAGGTGATAGGGGTAAAAATATAAAAACAAAAATGTTCGTTTGGGAATTATCATTAAAACAACAACAAAAAAATACAAATTTCTTTATGTTTTCTGTATTGAGTTCAAAACGAAACTTTTATTTTAATTTCAATTTAAAACTCTTTAACAGGGTGCCCCGGTAGTCTAGTTGGTAGTGAGCTAGTCTGTCAGTTCGATGTTTACTGGTCTATTTTACAACAACAGGTGAAGGTCTAAGTTACTACTGCTCGGTTAATTAAATAAGTTAGAATATAGTTTGTAATTTTATTTGTAACTCTTATAAATTTAACATCAAACACACTGTACTAATAAAAAACAGAAGAGATAATAGAGAAAAGTTTTCATCTCATCTCTTAACAAGAATTTCAAAACGTTTTTTTAAAATTTTGCAGTTTTTTTTTGATAATTTATAGACTTGAATTTTGCAAAATATTTGACCTAATTTGGAATATTTCTTTTAAAAAACTAATAAACTTCTTCTAAATCATTATAAATTGGTGCCATACTTGTATGCAGATTGTTAAGCATTTGAATAAAAAAGGTTACTAGTTTAACGACTTTTGTTATCTGAGATCTAAGATTTGATAAAATTTTTGCATTTATAAACTTTAACTATTTAATATTCTGTATAAATATTGTGGTTTCTATTTAAAAAAATTTTTAAATAATTTACAGAATTTAATTATGTTTGTTTGCATATTTGTTCATGGACAATAAATTAAGTTAACTTTCTACTGATTCTTGATAAGCACCTTATACGCTTAGAAATATTATCACAAAAAATCGCATGTTTAAAAAAGCAAATTCTATCCCGGGTAATGTTTGCATAAAAAGCTTTTGGTGCTTTTTCTGCATTGTTAACTGTATCCAAATACTAAATCTTAAAATTTATCGGAATACTTATACTGAACTGGAATTGAACTAGAACTAAAACTGAACTAGACTTTTTATTATACCCTCCACAACTCGTTGTGAAGAGTGTTTTCTAAGTTTGTCGTTCCGTGTAAAACGTTTTTTTTTTTTTAATATTCCCCTAAGACTCCATAAATTTTATATATTATGGGCCCTTGAGTAATTCTAAGTCGATTTAGCCGTGACTGTCTGTCTGTTCGTCTGTTGAAAACGCGCTAACTTTCGAAAAACTTTAAAGAAAAGAACAATATTGGTGCCAAATTGTTTCAAGTTATTCTTAGCAGTTCTGGATTGAAATCCATCAAAATCGGTTCAGTATACAAAATTAATAATTTTGTTACAAAAAGTAACATTGTGTCTTAATGCACAAATTGAAATAAGATTTTGCACAAAATTCTTTCTATATGACTAGAAATCGTACCACCAAATTTCGTGTATATCGGTTCATTATTTAAAATAGTGTGGTACATTAAAATTCATTTTAAGTTTCCATTGGAAAAACTTAGCAAGGTGGTCTCAATATTAAACCAATGCAACAACAACAGGCATAGCAATAGAAACCCAGTAAAAAATGTGCTCCAAAAGGAGCAGGTTTTATGTATGAATCCATACCTCAAATCGCTTCAAACCTGCTGATAAGATGCCTGATTTTTGTATGGAGTGTTCCCGGTTTGGAGGACTATTTACTGCTGACAATAAGCGCTTTATTTAACATGCAAGCAAAGCACTCCTACAAAGCTTTTTTAACCCATTTTTCGCCGACTGGTGATTAAAATCACCAGCACTTTCAGACGTTGTAACTGCTTAAGAAAAAACTTTTTATTTCGTATGATTTTTTTAATTACTGTTGGCGTCTGGCTGGTGTAAACATATTTTTGTGTTTGCTGGTGTAAACCGGGCGTTAATATTTCCCAGTATTTTAATCGTGTGCAACAGGACTGCATGTGGTGTTGGCATCTGGCAATACCCCATGTTGTATGTAGCCCAGCTGACTGTTAACGTCACCTTAAAAGTGATAATCACTGCTTTTTTTAAAATCGAACCAGCCAGACGCCTTTTAATGTAAAATTACAAATAAAATAAAAATAAGAAAAAATTAAATTAGACAAGAAGTGAAACAAATGTGAAAATAGAGAAACTGTTGAAAAATAAAGAAATTGAAAACCATAAAAGAGCCACAAGTGTTTGTTTTTATTCAAGTGAGCCGCAAAATAAGGGTTGTTTTTGTGATTTGAGCCAAAGAGTGTTTTTTTGTTACAACCCAACAAAGCCAAAGTGCCAGTTTGCCCAGAGAGTGAAATAGGGGTTGTTTCTTTCTTTTACTCACCCAACCTGCCTCAACGGATTACGCCTGTGAAAGTTGCCCCAGCCAACCTCTTTACCCGGAGAGCGTGCTTTTTGTGCCACCGTATACCAGTGCCTTGGAAAAAACTAGGTAACCCATTCAGAGGTAAACATTTTGGTCCTTCGCCCGTAAGGAATATTAAAAGGTACGTTCTGTGAAATTTAAATTTGCATACAGTATTTTGTGTCGCGCCATATTTGTTTCTCGGGAAAAGTGAGGTTAGATTGCGCCAATTTGAAGCCGCGCAATTTTGAAGAGCCATCTTTTTTTACTCGCTAGTTTACCCGTTGCTCGTTGAAATTGTATTTCAATTCCATTTTGCCTCAATTTTTTATAATACATAAATAAAAAGAAAATCCAACAAAAAGAATTTTTGGTTTTTTGATTTTGATAAATAAAAGGAAAAGTGTTGCCAGCGCGTGAATTTTTTTTCAATTAATTTTTGCTGGGAATTTTTTTTTATTGCTCTTAAAACAACTCGAATATCTGTTTTTCTGTAGCTCAATTAAAAATTAAGAATATGTCTACATTTGAAAAATTTATTCGGGCTGCAGATGAGATAACGAACATGGAGGTTATGTTGAAAAAAGAAGATTTTTCAACGTATACCAATGTTGCGTTCGATTTCGAGAAAAACGAGTTAGAGAAAAGTTGGGAGAAATTTAAAAGAATTTATGACGAGTGTTCCGGGGACACTATAGAGGAGAAAAAAGAATTAGTAGCGGTCAAAACAAAATTTCCTCTGGTGCGAAAAACCTATATAAAATGTTTAAATATTTTGGCGAATGCAAATCAGGTAGTAGATGAGGAAAAACAAAAAAGCAAGGGAGCAGTGGCTCCCAACCTTTGTTCAATACCTGTACCCCCTTGTGATACTGGCGTTTTTCATGGAGATTACGTATCGTGGCCCACTTTTAGGGACATGTTTACGGCAATCTACATAAATAATTCTAGACTTAGCCCTGTAGAAAAGTTGTTTTATTTATTTCAAAAAACAGATAGTGAGGCCCGGGATATAAACAGGAATATTGCCCTTACAGCAGAAAATTTTGAAATTGCGTGGGGTAATTTAAAATCCCAATATGAGAATAAACGGGTGTTAATAAATAGTCAGCTAAAAACTTTATTTAATTTGACTCCATGTCAACGAGAAACGGCTGCAGAAATAAAAAGGCTCCAAAGGGAGATTAATAATTGTATTTCGGTGCTAAAACTATATAATGTAGATATTGCCTCATGGGACCCAATTTTTGTTTTTCAATGTTCGTCTCGGCTTTCAGAAAATACTTTACATCTGTGGGAGCAATCGGTAAAAATTAAAACAGAGGTTCCCAAATGGGAAGAATTAAATAATTTCTTAACCGATAGATTTCATGCCCTTGAGAGTGTTTCTGACATTATAGTAGCGAACAATGTAGCTGCCAGTGGTTCCCAATCAGGCCCTTTAAATAATAGCAATATTTCTACAAAAGTTAAGCAGTTTAAGGCTCATCACACAAAAGTTGACTCGAGCTCATGTAAATTGTGTAAAGAGAGGCATAAGATTAGTGTTTGTAATAAATTTTTGAGCATGGATTATAAGAATCGTGTTTCAACATTAAAAAGATTTCGTTTTTGTTTTAATTGTCTTACTTTGGGGCATATGTATGGGGATTGCACTAGTCCTAATAGCTGTTCTAGGTGCAATAGAAAACACCATACACTTATACATAAAGATATAGTAAGAAATAGCAACAATAATAATCAAAACCAGTCGAACACTAATTCTCAAGCTCAGAGTCAAAATAGTCAAAATCAAATACAGTCCACTAATGTTGCCGGCCCTTCTGGTGTAGTTCAATCGCATCATACCTCTGTTGCAAAAAAGGTTATGTTAGCCACAGCCTGGGTTAACATTATAAGTTTTGGTTCCTGTTACAAGGTTCGTGCCCTGATAGATCCATGTTCTGATGAGAGTTTTATTTCGGAAAAAATACAAAAATTATTAAACTTGCCAACGAATCCAGTTTCTGCAGAAGTCTCAGGTTTAGGCGGAGATATAATTAGCACATCTTCGAAAATGGCAGTGTTTACGATTGTTTCTCTTTTCGATCAGAACTTGTCCCTTAATATACAGACCCTAGTTGTCCCTCGTGTAACTGGTAGTATTCCAACGCATTCCTTTTTGCCCCAAAAAGATATTGAGCTACCCAGATTATTTTATGCTGATCCGAAGTTTTATGAAAGCAGTGAAATAGATTTATTATTAGGAGGTGATCTGTACCCCTCCATTCTTCGTGGCGGAGTTAGGCATGGTGTTTTTGAGTCATTAGTGGCTCAAGAAACCATTTTTGGTTGGATAGTTACAGGTCCAACGCCTACTAGAGTTTCCCCTCGAATTGTTAGTATGTCTCATATGACAAAAGTAGCCATTGATGACCAATTGTCGAAGTTTTGGGAGTTAGAAGAAGTTTCTCATAGGCGTGTTTTATCAGAGGAGGATAAAAAATGTGAGGAGATCTACAATTCTACTACCACTAGAAACCCTGAAGGGAGATATACTGTGAGTCTGCCCTTCAAAGATAGTTTGCTGTCGCTTGGTCCCAATAGGCAAATAGCTGTTTGTCAATTTTTGAGAAACGAAAAATCTTTGATGAGCAATGCTGAGCGTAAGGCCCAGTACGATGAGGTCCTAAAAGAATATATAGCTCTAGGGCACATGGAAAAAGCAGAAAATGCTAGAAGTGACCCGGGTTATTATTTACCCCATCATGGCGTTTTTAAGCCTGAGAGTACAACTACTAAATTGCGAGTAGTATTCAATGCCTCGAGTCCCTCTGCAAATGGCAGAAGTTTAAATGATCTGTTGTACACTGGCCCTATTTTGCAAGCTGAAATAGTTAATCTAATTCTAAGATGGCGATTTTTTCAGTTTGTCTTTAATGCGGACATTTCAAAAATGTACCGGCAGATTTTTGTAAATCCCACACATAGGCCCTTTCAAAAAATAGTTTTTCGTAGCAGTGATAGCGAGGAAATTGCTGATTACCAACTGAAAACGGTGACTTTTGGCGTAAATTGTGCCCCATATTTGGCCCTTAGAACCATTCTACAGTTGGCAAAAGATGAAGAGCGACGTTTTCCGTTAGGCGCTAGAATATTGCGAGAAAATATGTACGTAGACGATGCCCTAGTTGGTGCTCATTCAATCGCTGATGCTTTGGTGGCGCGGGAAGAACTGATTAGTATTCTAGATAGTGGAGGATTTGAGCTTAGAAAATGGACCTCAAATTCTGAAGAAATTTTGAAAAATTTGCCCCATGATCATCTGCTTAATTCGTCATTTGTGTCGCTCGATGAAAAAAGCACTACGAAAACGTTAGGGATTCGCTGGAATGCGGCTGAAGATGTGTTTTTCTTTGTGTGTGAAAAGATAACACTTAAAAACTCGTATACCAAAAGAGAGGTTCTTTCTACCATTGCTCGGCTATACGATCCTGCGGGTTGGTTGGCTCCAGTGATAGTTGCAGCAAAAATTATAATGCAGCAAATGTGGCTTGATAAGATCGAGTGGGACGAAACTATCAAACCAGTAGCTCTGCAAAAATGGCAGAATTTTGCGGCAAATTATGCGGATATTGAAAAAATTAGGCTTCCACGTTGGGTTCAGTATTCGCCTGGCTGTACTATTCAATTTCACGGGTTCTATGACTCGTCTGAGTTGGCATATGCAGCTACAATATATATAAGGGTACAGTTCGAAAATAAAGTTTTATCAAGTTTGCTCACGTGTAAAACGAAAGTGGCCCCAATAAAAAAGCCATCTTTGCCTCGTTTGGAGTTATGTGGAGCAGTTCTTTTGGCAAATTTAGTCGACAGTGTGGTACCTACTTTTAACGTGAACAAGTCCCCCTTTTATTTGTGGTCCGATTCCACAATTGTCTTGGCGTGGCTTAGAAAACCCCCTTGTAGCTGGAAAACGTTCGTGGCAAATAGGGTGGCTACAATATTAGAAAAGGTGGGGAATAAAAATTGGTGTCACGTAGCGTCAGGTGATAATCCTGCCGATCTAGCAACCCGGGGGCTGATCCCTGCGGATTTAAAAGATAATAGGCTCTGGTGGCACGGACCTGAGTGGCTCAACTTAGAGCAGTCTTCGTGGCCCGTAGGAGCAACCGAGTTCGAAACGGCAGAAGAGTCGAAAGGAGCCCAAGTTTTTGTTGCTAGATCGACTGATCAAGAAGACATTTTAGACAGGTTTTCAAGTTTAGCTAGAGCATATCACGTAATCGCCTACATGTTTCGATTTGTTGCCCTGACAAGTAAGAAAAGACGCGAAAAGGTCGAGTATGGTTCATTGAAGATTTCGGCTAATGAGTTGAGGTTCGTAAGAAATCGTTTATTTTATCTCTCTCAACAAATTCACTTCTCAGGGGAATTTAGCTGTCTTAAAGCAAGTAAGAAAATTGATTCACGGAGCCCCCTGTTAACACTTACCCCCTTTGTTGATAAAGACAACATTATTCGGTCTAACAGTCGTCTTAGCTCTAGTACTTGTCTGTCCTACAACGAAAAGCACCCTATTATCTTGGCGTATGGCAGTAGATTGGCTCGCCTGTATGTTGAGTTCGTTCACACTTTAGTCCTGCACGGAGGCCCTCGGCTAGTCTTGAATGTGGTCCGGCAGGAGTGCTGGATCATTCGAGCAAAAAATCTGATAAAAACAGTTTGTCGTAGCTGCAAAGTCTGTGTTCTCTATCGAAAAAAGCTGCAAAATCAAATAATGGCTGCTTTGCCCCAAGAAAGAACTACCCTTTGCCGCCCTTTTACGAATACTGGCGTTGATTTTGCTGGCCCATTCGAAATAAAAAGTTTCACTGGCAGGTATTGTAGAATCTCCAAAGGCTATGTGTGTCTCTTTGTCTGTTTCGCTACGAAGGCGATTCACCTTGAAGCGGTTAGCGACTTATCTACCCCTGCCTTTCTAGCAGCCTTGGCCCGCTTCGTTGCCCGTCGTGGTTGCCCAAGCTGCATGTATTCCGACAACGGCAGAAACTTCGTTGGCGCCGCTCGAGAAATCGACGCAGACTTCGCCAAGCACGTTAAAGAGCTTCGTGACACGGCTGTAGAGAATTATGGTCACCAGCGCTTGTCGTGGCACTTTATCCCTGCTGCAGCACCTCACATGGGAGGATTATGGGAAGCAGGGGTAAAAAGCGCAAAAATGCACCTTAAAAAGTCAGCTGGTCAGCTTAAATTTACGTTCGAGGAGTTCTCAACCGTGTTGGCAAAAATAGAGGCGTGTCTCAATTCACGTCCTCTTGGCCCTATGTCAGAAAACGCTGAAGATTTGTCTGCCCTTACCCCAGGCCACTTTCTGATAGGCACAGCTATGCTTACCCCTGCGGAGCCCGAAGAGCTGTCTTCGCCCCTTAGCATGGTAAATCGGTGGCGTAAAGTTAAGGCCCTACAGCAAGAGTTCTGTCGCCGATGGAAGCAGGAGTACCTTAAGGAGCTCAACAAACGTAACAAGTGGCAACACCCTCAGCTAGACTTAAAAGAAGGCGACCTCGTAGCTCTAAAAAGTGAACCCGGCTGTCCAACTGAGTGGCGGCTAGGTCGTATTGTTCGAGTCCACCACGGCAATGACGGCAAGGTGCGAGTGGCCGATCTTAAAACGCAAAGTGGCGTAATCACTCGGCCGATACACAAACTAGTAGCTCTGCCTAAATACGACACTTAAAATCCATCGTGTTTGCTTCTTCTTTAGTGGCACTTCAGCACAGCCTGCTACATCATTTCTGGGCCTGGCGTAGCTTCCCGTACTCTAATGAGACCAGCGAAGGGGAAGCCTGGGACGATCCAAGTCCAAGACACCGTGTTTTGGAGAAGGAGTGGTGCTGAAGACGAATAGCTGCCTATTTTTATTGCCCTTTATTTTTAAGTTTTTTTTAATTTTATTTAAATTAATTTATTTTTTTTTTTTTTTTTTTTTTTGATTTTCTAAATTTGATTTTTTGTTACTTTTAACTTTGTTTTTTTTTTGAGTTTCTAATACCTTTTTTTTATTTTAACATTTTATATATTTAATTTCCATTATTTTTTTATGATTATGTTGCACCACCGTTGCAAGGCGGGCGGTATGTTGGCGTCTGGCTGGTGTAAACATATTTTTGTGTTTGCTGGTGTAAACCGGGCGTTAATATTTCCCAGTATTTTAATCGTGTGCAACAGGACTGCATGTGGTGTTGGCATCTGGCAATACCCCATGTTGTATGTAGCCCAGCTGACTGTTAACGTCACCTTAAAAGTGATAATCACTGCTTTTTTTAAAATCGAACCAGCCAGACGCCTTTTAATGTAAAATTACAAATAAAATAAAAATAAGAAAAAATTAAATTAGACAAGAAGTGAAACAAATGTGAAAATAGAGAAACTGTTGAAAAATAAAGAAATTGAAAACCATAAAAGAGCCACAAGTGTTTGTTTTTATTCAAGTGAGCCGCAAAATAAGGGTTGTTTTTGTGATTTGAGCCAAAGAGTGTGTTTTTGTTACAACCCAACAAAGCCAAAGTGCCAGTTTGCCCAGAGAGTGAAATAGGGGTTGTTTCTTTCTTTTACTCACCCAACCTGCCTCAACGGATTACGCCTGTGAAAGTTGCCCCAGCCAACCTCTTTACCCGGAGAGCGTGCTTTTTGTGCCACCGTATACCAGTGCCTTGGAAAAAACTAGGTAACCCATTCAGAGGTAAACAATTACTTAAATAAGTCCTTATGTCTATTTATTTAACTAGGTTGAGTTTTTTGAATGCATAATATTTTTTTTTTACTAATTTTAAAAAGTCGTCAAAAAGGTCATTTAAACATTTGATGATTTAAATGCTATGATAATAGGATTTCTAACAATTTTGTATTCATCATTAAAATTTCCTATTTAGATTTCTTACTGCATCGATTTTTTTCCAAAAAAATTTTTTTATAACGAGTAACTGAGTATTCAACATTGTGGTGCTTATAATGACCATTGGCGAAAAAGGTATGCCTAAATGTGAGCTTTACAAACATACATAACAAAATTTTATGTATACTACTAAAAAGCAGAAGTCACTATGCTGCTGGGTTTTTAACGTTAAATAAACGGTAAGTTATGGGTTCTTGCTTCATCTGATGGATATATGTATAATTGTATTCCCTAAGCTGGTTCCCAGGAGCTCTATAGTAAGGAAATCGGCCTTGGAGCTCATGTGGTCTTGAGTTTGCTGGAATGTGTGAAGAATCCCGAACGACATTACCTTTATTTTGACAATTTTTTTACTTCCTTTCATCTAATGTGTCTTCTGTCAGATAACAAATTTTGAGCCACCGGTACAGTGCGCAACAATCGATTGCCAAGCATTATGGGCATTAAAAATGACAAAAGTTTAAAAAAAGGTGAATACGATTTTATGTTTGATCGCGCAAATGAAATATTCATTGTAACTTGGAATGATAATGTAATTGTTACGGTAGCGACGGGTTTAGATACCGTCGATCCTCTAACAACTGCCCGACGTTATAACCGAAAATGTCATAAGCACCCTGCAAATTAAAGGACTATTCCAAACACGCGTGTAAAGTGTAGCCACAAGGGACTTGGACTAGTCCAAAAGTAAGCAAAACGTTTGGAAAAACATGGGCTATTTAACGTTACGATGTCCTATGGCGGGACCATATAACCCAGCTTTGGACTACAAAGGAGTTTTGAACCTACTCCATTGTATACGCAAGAGGATTAGTTTTAACTTCGTTTAAAAACGAAAAGATGTCGTTAAAAAACGAAGACATGTCGTCTTACTACAAGCACTTTTTAACAATGACATAGTCCATGCTTGCATTACATCGGACCAGTCCATGGAGTAGTCATTTTAATCAAAATGGATCAGGTGGTCCAATAATATTTGCAGGGTATGTTAGCTTTGAAGAACCTAATTTGATAAAAAATTATAACTTGCATATGGGAGGCGTTGATACGGCAGATAATGCCATATCGAACTACCGTATAAATGTAAGAGGCAAGAAGTGGTGTTGGCCTTTCTTTTCAAACGCTGTGGATTCCCCTATTGTAAACGCCTGGAAATGCACTGTTTTTTGTGTAATATTGGAAAAACCCGCGCGAAACCACAACATGACTTCCGGTCTGAAATCGCTGGGCTCTACTTGTTTCTGAGGATAAAGTCCATCAGCGAACAGAATCAGAACAACCAAATTTAAAATGTACCAAATTGTCACAACACGTTATTTTAAGACAGAAGGAAGGCAAAAAATGTCGATGTAAGCAATTCCACGGCCATACACCACTTATGTGCAAGATGTGTGAGGTTCACCTACATACATGCGAAATGTTTTGAAATATACCACACTGATAAAAATATATATAAAATTATTTATAAATGAAAGGTTTTTCATCGTTTCTAAAAAAATTTATTTGTTTACATATTTCGCCGGTGGTGATTAAAATCACCACTCATTTTCCGGAAAACTAAAAAAAAAATCGCAATTAAAGTTTCAAATTTTCTTAATTAGCATTATATTAGGTAAAAAATAAAGTTTTATTGAAATTGTTCGACGGAAACTATGTGCGGCGAAAAATGGGTTAAGGGATAACTATATTTCCATATTCATTGATTTTTTGCTTTTAATTGCTTAAATGCATTGTTTCAATAATATTCGTAAACCATTATATATTTGTATATTTTTCGCTACAAAACCTCATCGTTGTCATCACTAAAATAGCAGCTTTTTTCTATATTTTATTCTTTATCATATACTGCTTTATAAAAGCTCTCTTATTGAAGCGCTCGATTATGCGCTTTTTCTCTAAAGTGCTTCAAAAACCCCAAATTTTTTTTACTGGGAAACAACTGTTTTTGGAGGCCACCATGTAAATAAAAAAATTTTTTATGATATTTTTTGCATTTAGTAGTGCTACCATACTTTTATTTTAATTAAATAAGACTTTTTAAACAAAACTCAAAAAATCAATCTGTATTTAAATACGATTTAAGTTTATATGAAAATTAACTTAATATAGATTTAAATATTATCCTGAAAATTGGGCATTATTTACTTTAGGCCTCATATAAAGCCAACTCCTGAAATATTCTAACTGTCGTTGCAAGATTCGGCACAGACGAATATAGCGCTCTAACTTGCTAATTCGATTGTTTCGCCATTTTTAAAAAGTTTTTGCCGATTATAATGTTAACGATTTTAACTTTAATGATTTCTTCACTGATCCATGGTTTTACCGATATTTATTGTACGGTTTTGGTTGAATGTTTGCACTATTGAAAGTTTCATAAATGTTGTTTTTTTGTATATTGACTTTAAGGACAACAAAATTAAAACAAGCTATGAACAAAGTAAGAACTTCTTCGGTTTAACGAGCAGAAAGCCAAAGTTTAGTACAGTTATGCTTCGTTGCAGGGGGGACCCATTAATTTCATTTAGATCATTATTTGCAATCTGTCCCGTGTGTCTTACTTAACGCGGGCATTTAATATAGGCTTTGAGCTCATATTTTTTGAAATTTATTTTTGATTTATTTATTATAATTTTTACTTTTTAGGCCTGGCGTTTTCTGTAAGAGGTGCCAGCCAGTTATGAAAAGCTTTTCAACGCAATTGATGAAAATCGAGTGGAATTGAAATCGATGAAGATCCTTATTTAAATTTTTTTTAAAACATCGTGGTTTTTCCTGATTTAAGGAGAAGTTCTAGTAAAGCTAAGCTGCCCAATTATGAATAAAAATTCCATGGGAGATTTTTCCCTTCTCCCATTTTTCCTATGTTAATTCAATTGTAAAAATGGGTAAAGGGAAAAAACTCCCGGGGAATTGTTATTCATAATTGGGCTGAAGAACTCCAATTATTTGAAGTATATAAAAGGAATTTTTTAAAAACTTTTAAAACAGGATCGTTTTTAAAATTTGTTTGATTTCAATTTCACTCGTATGTTTTCGATTTCGATCCACAATATGGCTGAAAACATTTATACATTTTTGTAATGCACAGCATAAACGCCTGAAGCTGAAAACTTGAAATTTAAACCAGGGATTGGTCGTTCCCCAAATCGACCCACTAAGACAGGATTTTTTGAAATTCGAATGTTTAGGGGGTAAAAAAGAGTAAAAACGGGAAAATTCGGTAACCTTATATCTTCAAAACTAAAAGAGATACAAAAAAATGTAATACTTATCGTTGTTCTTTAGAAAAATAAGCGGACACGTGTCTGGTATTTTTTGAAATTCGGCCCTATTAGGGAGTAAACGGCAAAAACCTGAATTTTGGTACTTTTTTGACACCTCATCTATCTTTTGAACCAATAAACAAAGTTTATACCACATTCGAAACTTATCAAAAAAAAAACGAATATGAATTTGGTACCTTTTCGAAATTCGAACATTTAAGGGGTGAAAATCGTAACTATTTTTGGTGCTTTTTTTACAAAACATTTTTCTCCATTTATTGACATGTTCGTACTAAATTATGGGCTGCTACTACAATACTGAAATTTTTGATACTTTAATATGGGGAAAAATAGTACCCAAAAAAGGAAATACGTGAAATTTGATATTGTCTTAACATTTTTGGTTCTACAATTGGTATTTTTTTATTGGGCCCGAGCAATAAAGCCATAGGAAATAAAGCCATATGGCCTTATTTCCTAATGAATTAAGAAATAAAGCCATATGGCTTTATTACCACCATCCAAGAGCAATAACACCATAATCGCTTAGTAACCAAAGTGTAAATAAGGCCATAACAGTGTAATTAACATTTAAAATTGTTTTGCGCCTGGCCGAAGGCCGGCTATGCAGAGAAGCTTTAGTTAGCGAAGCCGGTCTTTGTTATACCATAGAGGAGAAAATACTTGCGCCCAAAAGTGCTTTCGTTATATTTTTCAAATATACACCCAGAGAAAAAACAACAAAACAATTTTTAAATAAATTAGAATTATTTTAAAAGAAAAAAATTTAAATGGGAAATAGGGCCATGTATGGCTTCATTTCCTATGGCTTTTTTATTATCGTTAATATTGGACCTTAAAACATAAAATTCAACATGCAATGTCCTGAGTGGATGAGAATCTATAAGAGTGAAATTGTTGGTACTTTTTTTATTCTTTGACTGCAACTTTTTGAATTTCCGTTGGTATTGGAAATAGAAACATAAACTTAAACATGCAAGCACTGAGTGAATGAGAAAAAAAACTTTGGCATACAGATTTGTCCACGAAGAAAAAGAAGAAGCTAACGAAGTAGCGGGTTAAATGCTAGTCCACGCATATTTTAAAAATATACTCTATAGGTTGGTTGGTTAACTTGTTTTTTTTAACGTGTTACTATTTCAAGCCAAAAATCCGCCACTTCGTTTTCCAAGAAGGATACTAAGGTTTTTAGGGCAAATCTAAAAGTTGACAGTCGGGTAAAAACTGTTAACCCATAGTGAATTTTTTAAATATGAAAATTTGCTATTAAAGTACCAAATTTCCAACGTTTAACATGATATACATAATTTGCTTAAAAAAACACCCATATCTGCATGTGCAATGCAAATAAATGCCGAAGTTAACAACAGTTTTTTAATCGGTTAGAAATCTAAAAAAATATTATAATTAAAAAATTAGAGTTTTTAAAGAAATTAATATTAATCGATTAATTGACACAAAATGCTTGAGTTATTCGTTATTCGAAATCGGCTATAGTAATTACTCGATATTATAATGGTGAAAAAAATTGCTCGATTAATCGAACTTTATTAATTAATCGAGTGGAAACTCTAGTAAGCCCATTCCAATTATTTTAGCGTATATTATTATTTATTTTATAACTATTGAACTGTGCCTATTGACATACCCTGATTCCTTACATCTTCATTAATGGTGCAATAAATTGAGTACTGGTCTGATATTGTTGTTGTTACAATAACAGCTTATCAACTTAACTAGAACTGAACTAGAACTGGACTATAACTGAGCTAAAACTGAACTAGAACTCAACTAGATTTGAAATAAATATAGTTATAACCATGGTATAAGGAAAACAAGGTAGTGCCACTTAAAATTTTTTGACAAGTATTGTGTTTTGCTGTGTTGTATTTTTTTATTCAGGTTTAAAAAAATATTGCCACATGAGGAAAATGGATAGAGATTCCCAGAAATTACAAAGTAAAATGTGTAGTTTGAAATAAATGAAAATTACGTAAAAATTTTATTCTTACGGCCAATTTCACCATGTTCGGTTATAATAAACAATCAGTTATAACCGTATTTTCAAATCTAAATTTTATAATAATATCAGAAGCCATCTAGAGTATTCCACATACATATGTGTTTTTTATGTATGTATATATGTACGTACACACGTATAAAAATTAGAAGCTAAACCTACCCATTTAAATATTCATCACGCTCTTGGATATATTCCTCAAGATATTCTTCAACATGGGACTCAAAACATTCATTAAGTCGACCGAAAGATAATTAACTATAAAAACAAAGACGTTCTTTGGCATTGGATGCCTGATCCGTTCGCAATGAACCATCATTTATAACTATAATGTTTTAAATTACCTGTTTTGGGAGGGAATGACATTTCTATTAAGCCTTACATTGTTCTTATTCACTCGAAGGTCTTCTTGAGCGAAATGAATTGAGCAAACAAATGATTCTTTTTTCAAATCACTTTCTTCCTTCCTGCAAGCGTTCAACCACTTTTTACGTGTGAACGGCAAAAGCGGTATTTTGAAAAATGTGATATCCAAACGCTTACAATTCCACCTTGTGTTCTTGCAGTCTTGGAATATGCAGCTCATTTTCTCTTTCTAAAAATTTTAATTTATGCAATTTTTGTGTTGTTGATTTATTCAAAATAAAATTTTATTTTGACAAAAAAAAAAAGGAGAAAATGGGATTATTAACAACAAATATGGTAGCACGGTTTTCACAAAACACGTTACTTGTCAGAAGGCAATATGTCAGAAAAAAAGAGAGAGTGGCACTACCTTGTAATCCTTATACCATGGTTATAACCATAGTAAAATAAGTTCCAGGTATGTTCATTAGGGAGAGTTTTCATTATTTACTCATGTAATGTCAAATTAATTTATTTGGTTTTTAGTCTTGTTTTAAAATTTTTCCATATTTTCTCTGTTGAGAACAAAATATCTAATGACTATACCTTGTACTTATTCTACCATCGTATAACTATATGTAGTATAATAAGCACCGGGTATATTCATTATGGAGAGTTTTCATTAATATGTGCGTTCGTTTACTTTTCCAGTAAAATCCAGTAGGTGAGTTATATGAAAATTTTACAAATTTATGTGTACGCGAACGCATTTCAGTAAAATCCAGTACAAATTTGTACAAAATTTGGAGTAAACGAACGCAGCTATTTACTCGTGTAATGTCAAATTAATTTATTTGACGCTTGTTTTAATTTTTTCCATATTTTCTTTGGTTTGACTTTACATGGTTATAACTAGGGACCGGATTTTTATACAGTTAAAATCGAGTTTAATGCGCATAAAACATACACTTAAAATAGAAAAAAATGCGCTATAAATTGAAAAAATATGCACTTTAAATTTTTCTCAACAAATTTTTTAATCATAAACAAAACATTTAAATAACATAAAACCCCTAAAAATTCAGTCTCGTTAACGAAAATAAGATACACCAAAAAAGCAGAAATAAAAATATAGTAAAACACAATATATAAAGTAAAACAAAAATGTAAATTAAGTCACTTGTTAGATAGATATGTGAACTATGAAGGTTAATTAAGAACAATACTAATTTTCACATACATTCATTTTCCACTACGCTGTTTTCGTAAAAATTTAAATTTAATATGCCAGCAGTTTGTGTTATCGTTTTGTGTCCTTCATATTTCTAAAAACTTTACCAAGTTTAAAACGAATTTGTTTACTTAAGTTCCCCTTAACTGCATACATTCTATTTATGAATGTATTTGCATTCTCAATTGATTTGATTTCGCTAATTTTACAATAGTCTCAGAGATAAATCCGTAATTTGAAGACTTAAAATTAATCCGAAATTTTATATTTTGTAAATTTGTTATTTTTTGTACTGCATTTCCATCGTTCCATCACATCCTTGAATTGTTCAAAATTTTCAGCATAATACACAACTGATTTCAACCACTTTTGTTGTTATAGGATACTTCTCCTAATATGCGACAAAACGCGATGTGCTTTGAAAAATATTTTTTCCCAATTTTTCTCCAAAAATGCACCAAAAATATGCAATGTCAGCAATATATGCAAAAATATGCATTTAAAGCATAATATGCAAAAATATGCAGTAACAAATCGATGCCATTTTATTTAAAATTTCTTGATTCGAAGAGATATTAAGTTTATGTTGATCTCAGACTGACGACAACAAATATGCATTTGCATAAAAATCCGGGCCTTGGTTATAACTATCCCACAGGCAAAATGAAGGCCATAAATTTACCCATTTATGAGATAAATAAAAATATTTTGTAAATTATTTTGTTTGTATTAGTCACATTATTTTTTTATTTACATTAATAGCGTTTGTACGATTGTGAACAATCTGCGGTTTCCATATGAAATAAAAATGGTTCTGGTGAAAGTTCTTTTGAGATTGTTATCGCAATTTTTTCGTTATTTATTTTTTATTTGTTTTGTTTTTAACTTGTTAAAACTCTTTAAATGTTTTTATAATTACAAATAAACTCACATACATCCATACACTCATATATTTATAGTTTTATTATTCATATATTCTTAATTTTGCTGTTGTTGTTTTTTTTTGTTCGAAAACAAATATTTTCCATTAAAAATGAATCTTTGGTCATAAGTTCTATTTTTTTAGAAGGATGTCATTCCATTTTCTTGTTTCGGAATGTAATTTAACTTTTTTTTTATTATTTGTTTTGTTTTTCAATAATGTTTAAAAAAAAATTTAATTAAAATTCTTATTAAAAATATTTAATTGCTGTTTCATTGTTGTTTTTTAAAATATCTTTAATAAAATATTTTAACACATGATTTTATGTGAAGTATTTCAAAATGAAAATGTGGTCTGTTCAAAGAATTTTGTAAAGAATTGTCATTATTTTACTGGTTAAGAGGAAAAATTAAAATATTTTTTTTTTATTTTACTTCCTTGAAATGATTATTTGTGAAAAGTAATTTTGTTTTTGATTCGAAATTTATTTGAATGTGTTGTTAAAAATGTGTTTGAATAAAAAAATTGTTAAACACTATTAAAGTAATTAGTTTTCGTGGAAAAACAGTCAATGTCAAATTGATGTTAAAACAATTATTTAATAAGTTGACAATGCCAGACATGCTTTTGATCTTTTTTTTTTTTTTTTTTGTTATAAATTATAAAACTTCAAATAAACATAAATACATCATTATTTAATATTTTATTGTTTTTTATTTTCAGGTAAAAAAAATAAATTTAACAAATTGTGGAATTAAATTTTAATAACAATGACGAAATTTTCTTAAGGTGAGATAATTTTTCCTGATTTTCAGAAATGAATCAGATATTTTAGATAAAAGGTGAAAATTTACTTGCTACAATTTTTGAAACTGAATGTTTTTATAGGTAGTCCAAAGTTATGTATGTGGCTTAATAGTTGTATTGATCGAATACTGGAGGTCAGTTGCTAAGAAATATTTCAAGCCAAATAATCCAAACGTGCTAAATATTTTTTTTTCAACTCTGTTGGGATTTGGTTGCCATATTTCTAATATGATATTCCAAAACTTTTAAAATTTTATTAATTTTATTTCAAAATTATTTTGTTATTACGTCTAGTGTCATGATTATTATCAGGGTTCAGACACGTAACGCTTAGCTAAAGAGGTTATCTTAAATACTATTTTGAACCTTCGTGTAGGTTCGTATGCATTAAGTTAGTGTCGTAAATTGGCTTGTTCTCTAAACCTTAAACTTATGCTATGTTCGCACGACAGCGTTCTTTCGTAATTTGCCCCTTCATTCGTCGTCATTCACAGCACAATTATTATCCACATTACTTAATTTGACATAAAAAACTTTGCGAGCGAATTATCTCATTTGTTCGTTATTTGTTTTGAATTACTCGGGTGTGTTCTAGAATCCGAATCCACTCGAAAGTGGTTTACTTTAGCATTATTGGTGTTCTGCATTTCACATCCGAATGTTTTTATTCGTTTTCAATTAGAGTAGATATGGGTTGGTGAAAGTACACCGAATCGACTTTTATTGTAATGTGTGATAACATTTTTAACAAAAACATTAATTTTGCTTTTAGCTTAAAATCTTCTTAATCCAATTTAATCAAAAATATATCGCTATCTAAAACTCAAAAGGCCCTGACTAACCCTAAATTTAAAGTCGACTTTTTCATTGAGTTTGATGCAATTTTAGCTTGTTTTTTTTTTACGATTTTTATGTTATTTGCAAACAGTTTGTTTTTTAATCGATTTATCGATCTCTTAGTTTTTGGGTTTGTTTAAAATTTTGCAATTTTCCGCGAATTTTAGCCATGTTCGCGATATTAAGGCGATTCGTTCGTGTATGTTTTCTGATTCTTTACAGCTTTAACGATTTATAATACATAGAAGACTTTGCTATAAGGCCTCTGTTAGCAAATTTTTGCGAATTTCCGTGAATTTAGCTATTTTTATCGAATTTGTGCCATTCCTTATAGTTTTAGGGATTTTCAATCAATTTTATGGCTGGTTTGAAATGTTAAAATTTGTTCGCGAATTTTCGCTATTTTTGCAATTTTTTTTTTTAATTTCCGACATTTTGTTTTTAACCCATTTAGAGATTTTAAATAAATTTTAGTGTTTGTTTAAAAGTTTGCAATTTTTCGAGAATTTTAGCCATGTAAGCGATTTTTTCCTGTGATTCTTTACAGCTTTCACGATTTTTAGAAAATATTAAATATTATCATGCTGCGGTTAGCAAATTAGCGATCTTTAGTTCAACAAACATTTTTTCGAACAAAAGCTTCGAATACACAAAAACATGCGGATTTGAGAACAGCAGTTTATGACTTATGCGGATTCAAAAGATTTTTCGTTTTCAATTCGAGTCTAAACCTAGAACATACCTGACTATGGCATTTTTTTTTAAACTGATTTTATTTTTGATTTATGCTTTAATTAAAAAACAAAATCAGCGAGAATGTTTTCTGTATTGCATTAAACTTATCTGACATATTACGAACACAAAATAAAAGGAAATAAAACGTTTGGAGTTATTATTAAATAAATGCATATGTTGTCTCTAAAGCTTCTTCACACCGTTATAACACACTCAAACCCATTTGATTCTACATGAAATTCACGCTTTTTCAACTTGAAATAACTTTCATTCAGCGTGATTCGGATTGTTAGTTCAATATAAATGACATTTTACTATAACTTTACAGCTGTGTTAAATTAACATGAATTATACAGGCATGGTCTGAAAATCACAAAATTTCAAATCACTTGTGATTTTAAAATCACAATTATTATTTAAGGGTGTTTTGAAAACCACAAAAGTTTTAACTTGGTTTAAAATGGTGGAAAAAATAAGCATGTAATTTTAAATCGGTGACCACTTAGCTGAACGGTTTAAAATCACAATTATGGAAAAAGTTTTTTGGTCAGAACACCTTTCTTGTGATTTCAAATCACTTTCACAAAAAATGATTTTCAGAACATACTATCGATAGTCTTAAAATATCGAATATCTCGATAGGAAAAATATTAATATCGATAGTATTATTTATAATACAGCTATGAAAACATGTCGAGCCCTTTTTTCGATTATATCGTAAGCGAGACTATTAAAACTATTGTAAACGCCAGGTACTATGATCAATTGAATCTCAGCATGTTTTAAAAAACAATCGAATGCGTTATTATAAGTTTAAAAATAAATAAACTCATAATATGAAACCAAATAAAGTGCTTCACGACTTAAGTAATAATAAATAAAACCGCTCTCCTGTTAAATTTGGTTTTTGGCGCATACGATATAATCGCAATACGGCCTCGATGTAACAGCAGCTATATTCACAGAAACGTCAAATGTTTTTGTTTGTAATGTTGTAAAATCAATATCACCTGTATAAAAACGCCTTAATGTGGAAACTGATTCATTTTTACACTTCAAACTTTAAAATAAAAGTTTGAAAGTTTAAAATATTTGCAAATTTTCACAATTTTTGGTAAACATTGGTGTGGAAAGTTTCTGTAATAAAAATGCAAATGCAATAGCGGCATAAAGGCCCAAATACTCGTCTAGCATTGCATTAGTAAAAATGTTTGTATGTGTATGTGTGACACCAACGAAACTGGATGGAAAATATAAAAATTTAGATAAGACGGCGAATATTACGTCCAGCACACGTACACGATTGAATTCGCAGAAAAAAAGTTCTCTATACCGATTTTTAATGGAGAATTAAAACCAATTTAGAAAATTTTCTAAAGTAACAATAAAATATCTTATAGTCTCTGCTACTGCGGTTCCTTCAGAAAGGGCTTTTCAGCTGCCAATAAAATATTAAATAACATAAGAAATTGCCTGAAACCGAATAAAAAAAATCCATTTCTTATCAAATAGTTGATGTCTTTTGTTTTTATTTAGTATTTGAAAGTTGTTTTAATTGTTATAAAAATTTAATACTAGAAAAAATAATTTTTAACTGACACCAGCACAATTTTTCAAAAACTGTCATCTAAAGTATGGTGCGTACATACATACATACAAGTCTCTTAAAATATTGAAAACATATAAGATTTTATACTTTCAATAAAGTGCTAAAAACAACGAACTATGGCCTGATGAAATACACACATTCAGTCGATATTAATATCGATAAATCGATAGTGAATTTTGAACTATCGATAAATATCGATATTAGAAAAGAATTTTTCTTATGTTTTTTAATGAACAAACTAAATTTTTCATATTCCCTATGTCCTTTTTCGAGACGCTTTAGCAGTTTTACAGTCAACCCAAATATACTTTTTCTACACCCATTATTCTTATCAATCGGACAATTAGTTCAGAAATATTAGTTTATATTCTTAAATTTTAGACGCTGCCCCACTGTGGCTTGCAATTAAGACTAGTCTTAAAGGGTTTTTTTGTTTACTCTATCTACTAAACTAGAAGAAATAGTTATTTCTTTTTTACTTAATTTATTATGTATTACAATTTTTATCTATCTCATAAAATCGTTAAAGAAACACACAAATAAGCTCATAAAAAGATCTCTATCTAGAAATGATTTGTTAACAATTTTTTGTACAACATTTTATTTCATACATAATACAGTCAAATCCCGATAATTCGTACCCCGATAAATCGTAATTCCCGATAATTCGTAATAAACTGTCGGTCCCTTGAAAAATTCTCGTTATTTCGTAAAATTTCCATACATTTTGGTCCCCTCGCTAATTCGTATTTTTTTTTTTTAAATAAAATCTTTACCTCTTATAAATCGTAATTGTTTGCTAAATACTACTTATAATTCGTAATAAAAACAACAGAAACATTGAAAGAATGATTTTTTGTTTACCGCTATTGCTTTGCGTCGGTTTTTGCTTCTGCTTGTGTGTGCGTTTTCAAATAAATAAACATCTAAAAAAAAATAATTTTTATATATTTTATTTTTAACAATTGTTTTCTAAGTTTTTTTTTATCGTTTTAGTAAATAAATTCAAGAACCTCGATAATTCGTATTTATTTTATTTTAACCCCGTTAAATCGAAACCCCGCTAAATCAAAAACCCCTATAATTCGTAAAAAATAGCCGGTCCCTTGCGATTACGAATTATCGGGATTCTACTGTAACTTCGTTGGACCTTTGGAATTGTTTTTTAGATATTTAAAACTACAAAGTTAAGCAGATTAAAAGATTAGTTTCTTGGTTCGTACATGCAGCCAGATGCATACTAATAAGACCCAGCTGCTTTTAAACAGATGAGTCGGTATTTAACTTGTTTTTATACCCTTCACCGAAGGTGAAAGTGTATTTATAACTTTGTCATTTCGTTTGTAATTTGTACAATATTGATCATATACACTATTTTGTATATACATATGTATATTCT
Source organism: Pollenia labialis (assembly GCA_949318255.1). Taxonomy (NCBI): domain Eukaryota; kingdom Metazoa; phylum Arthropoda; class Insecta; order Diptera; family Polleniidae; genus Pollenia; species Pollenia labialis. The sequence goes on from OX439139.1 coordinate 136,567,667, forward strand.
AGATCTTTATAAGTTGATTTAAAGATGTCCGTCCGACCGTCTAGCATCTGTCTATTGAAATCAGTTTTGCGAAGACCGCAGTTATGATTGGGACTTGGTTGTTATATATTTCTGTCAGATCAACTCCGTTAAATTTTGCTATTGAAATTCAGTCAGATCGGTCAATAAAAGGCTGGTATTTAAGCAAAAATCAGGGCTGCCTTTAATTTTTTTATCATAAAATTCCATGTTATGGTTGAGTTGTTAATACCCATCACCGAAAGCAACAAGGTATATATACCTCGTTGAGTTATTTTTTTTTAATGTCTAGACTTTCTTTTTTGCTTATTTTACACAAAACAAATGCATACATGTATTGATGTCCATCTGTCCGTCTGATTTTCTGTCCATGTGGAGAACGGCAAGAGTCAAAGTTTCCAAATTAGGTACAAGCATCTTAGTTATCAATACACAACCCCTTCCAAGAAATATGTGGGATAAGAGAAGTGGGCGTGACACTATCCATAGCAGCAATTTTTAAATTCAAAAAATTCTATACGTTTCCAAAATCCTACAAAATGTGGTCGGAATCGGAAAAGTGGGCGTGGCAGAAAAAAGATTTATTTATATCTTAAGAACCGTTTTCATATAACTTTCTGTTCTTGTTGCAGCATGGTGAACGGTATATAAGATTCGGCATAGCCGAATTTAACGCTCTGACTTGTTTATATTAAATTCGTATTCTAAAATTAGCCACAAGTTGATTTTTACTTGGGTATTTTTCCACTATTTAAGTTAATTTATGTAGCATTCTAAAATATGTACCTTTTTTTGGTTTGTAATACAAGTGGTAACATTATTTCCATAATATTTTTCTGCACCATTATAACAGCATGGCATCGTCATCATCGACACCTACAAGTCAAAATCTCTTTTTGTGTTTGTCAACTTTAGCAAGTATTTCTGGAAATTATAGAGAACGAGATGAAAGGACAAAATTTAAATCTTGGAAATTTCTTATTAAGTTAATGTTTTTTTTTTTTAATTTATTTATGTCTTTTTTCGTGTTTAAAGTTAATTGCAAAAATTGACAAAGAAAGGTTTTCTTGAGTTAAAAATATTGATAATATAAAAATGCTAATAATCATTATTTTTTAAAAATATTTTAGATTCGATTTTATGTTAAATTACTATTTATTTAATAACAGTCCTCCCTATTTATGATAATAGGCTTGCGAGTTGATTGGTAGATTCTGTACAGTGTGCATCGTTTCGATTCAACACAAAACAATTCTTGAACTATCAACTCAGTATTTGTGTTTTTCATTGTTTGATTTATTTTTAACTCTTAACTCTTAAAACCTTATTATTTTCGATTTTAAATAAAACCAAAATTTCAAGCAACATTTTTATGAAAATTGTTACCGACAATATTTTAATACGTAGACCCCTTCTGTTCTATTGATCTATTGATTCGAAACCGGTTCGCAAAACAAGCAAAATAAATGCCTTACGCCGCACAAAATTTATATTTCCTAAGGTTTATTTTTAGCAATGACACCATTACAAAATTTAGGTATAACAAGTAAGAAAGTACAGTCGGTCAAGCCCGACTGTGTGATACCCTACACCACAGTATTTTAAAACACATTAACGAGAGTGCACTCTGTTCGGGACCCATGAAAAATCATGCTTATATTTCCTAAGGTTTATTTTTAGCAATGACACCATTACAAAATTTAGGTATAACAAGTAAGAAAGTACAGTCGGTCAAGCCCGACTGTGTGATACCCTACACCACAGTATTTTAAAACACATTAACGAGAGTGCACTCTGTTCGGGACCCATGAAAAATCATGCTTATGTGTCCATAATACATGGATCTATCCATAGGCAGAAATTGCCCCTATCTCCTCTTGTGGTCCTACGATTCTGCTTGGTCCTTGTGCCAATAAGAACCTATAAGCCAAATTTTATCAAATTATTTCCAAAATTGCAACCTGTACTTTGCGCACAAGGCTAAATGGACAGCCATCCAGCCGGACGGACATCGTTACTTTAAGGTGGGTCCAGGACTCATATTTTAAGGTGTTACACACATCAGCACAAATGCATACTACCCTCTCTACTATTGTGGTGTGGGTATAAAAACGTATTAATTCTTAAAATAACAAAGATTAAAATCTAATCTTATCTTTACTTTTTCTATACAGAATGATTTAACTTATATACGGGTACCAGGTACCGTTATCAGTAGTGCGATTCACTATGCTTTTTAAACCACAATTGTTTCGTTTAAAAATGTTAACAACAAAATTAACCATTTTGCTATTCACTAACACTTTTAACGACATCTGCTGAGTTAAAAGCCAGCTGTTTCAGTCAGCTGTTATTTTAAACAAAACAAATTGTGGTTTATTAACACCAACATTTTTGGTGTGGTTAAATCCGCTTAGAAAAGTGTTTATTTTCTTTGTACCTGTATAGTCGATAAATGATATGGCTTTAAGGTATTTAGCCTACAATTTATCAACTTCTTATCACACACCAATTTTCCGTAGAGCTTCTTATTTATTTATCCTATTCTTATCAAATAAAATTAAAAAATTAAAAAAATTAATTTAAATTGATAAAAACACTTGAAATTTATTGTTGATGGGATAAGCTATTCCTATGCGCATTTCACTGGTTGCTTAGGCCAGATCATCAGGAAACTTCATTTGTATTCCCAAAAATTGAAATTACTTTTTGATAATAAACAGGCAGGTGCACGGCCTAAAAAACACTTAATTGACAACATCTTTTGTAAGTTGTTGTTGTTTTTTATTTTCTTTTTCTTAACCTACTTACAACTACAATTAATGTTGAGAGAATTTCAACTAATTGTAGCGGGGAATGTAAGATGAGATGAACGCACTGTTTATTGTTGATGTTATTTTGTTTAAACTTTGATATTATTACAAGTAGAATTGTTGCTATAAGTCTTATACGTTTAACATTTTTATTTGGTTTAATATCTTTAGTTTTTCTAAAATCTTTATGGATGAAGTTTCCTGATGATCTGGCCTAAGCAACCAGTGAAATGCGCATAGGAATAGCTTATCCCATCAACAATAAATTTCAAGTGTTTTTATCAATAATAAAAACTGGGAATTTAGCACGAATAACAAAATCTTTTGAAATTTAAATTTTGTATTCCCAAAAATTGAAATTACTTTTTGATAAAAAAAATTAATTTAATTTAAATTAAATTAATAAAATAATAAAATAAAATAATTAATATAATAATAAAAATTAGTAATTATTTAAGCACTTTGCACAATATCATTTAAAATCTCTAAGTCTGCTTTTACACGTTTCATCTTTTGATGCTCAACTCTTATGTTTTTAGGTGAGAGAAGAAAGAAGAAAGGGGGTTAGGACGGAGATGCCTGTACTCGGTCAGTACGCTTTGTTTTTATTCGTTGGTATATGTGCAACGATGGCTGCATGTAATTTTTTTTCTTTTCTTTTTCTCTTTGATTCGCTATTAATAAAATTGTTGTTGTTTTGTACCGAAAAAAGTTGAAACTGATTGCTGCGTGTGAATATATTGGCATCTTTAAAAGGGAATTGAAAAGAAGTTGAGCATCAAAAGATGAAACGTGTAAATTCAGACTTAATTAAAAGTTTTTGTTTTGTTTTTTTTATTCTTCTTTGTTATTTTATCCTATTTTGATGTTTCTCTTGGCAGAGTTGCCACAATATATCAATTTGAATAGAGAGAAATATAAAACTGTTTACCGTGGTTATAAATAAGTTAGTGAATCACATAGTGGTTAGTGCAAACACCAAAATGTGTGGTTAAAGTTAACACTTTTTAAAGTGTTAAAAGTTAGTGAATTGCACTACAGGAGGGTTAAGACTATTTGACTTTTTGCGGCTCCACAGCCAACCCAAAAAAAATCAGGAAATTTAAAAATTATAAAAATCATTAGTATTGTGGTTATTTTATTGAACTATTTATGGTTTTTAATCCAAATTTTTAATATTTTTAATTAGGCTTAAGTTCATTAAATTTAATTTGCTTTTGAATTTCGATCTACCAAAAGGTTGAATACAATTTGGTTTAAGGATTGATGTTTGACTAATGACGTCAGCAGTCGTCGATGGCTGCGAGTGTTAAACGGCAAGCCCTCTGAAGAGATTGAGTGGTTGCAATCGAAACATGTCAGGGTAACCTGTCCGTAAACACCTGGGTTCGAGCCCAGATTGAGTCAAGAATGAAAAATTATCCATAAAAATTTTAATTAATTTTCATGTTGTAAAATTCCTTTCTTCATAAAAATAATTTAATGAAAATTAAATTTAATGAACTTAAGCCTAATTAAAAATATTAAAAATTTGGATTAAAAATTATAAAAATCTTTAAGAAAATGATTAGCTGGGTTAAACAGAACTGTAAAATATTTATAATGCTCACTTTTATATAAAGAATGGTGGTTTTCTTTAGGCTCAGTGGCAAATTAACTTTTTGTTGAGAACTGATAAAAAACAGTACTTCAAAGCCGAGAGCCAACAGTTTTTAGAAATTTGATTGTCATTCGTACTGGGGCAACAAAATTACGGGACTTCGATACACGAAAACTGCACAAGTCTATTTCCCTTCTCTTTCCACTAATAGAGGATGTTTTTCTAAGCCCGATAGAACCCGATAGAATTGTAAAAAACATATATTTGTTATTGGAATGTTCATTGAAGCAAAAAAGTGAACACACATTACCATGCTGTAAGGATTACAAGGTAGTGCCACTCTTTCTTTTTTTTCTCACATATTGCCTTTTGACAACTAACGTGTTTTGTGAAAAATATGCAACCATATTTGTTCTTAATAATCACATTTTCTTCTTCTTTTTTTTTGTCAAAATACAATTTTATTTTAAATCAAGGTACATTAGCACAAGGTAGACTCATTTGGGTGTGTAGACATTCTGCTATATAAAAAGAAACGAGTTGTCAAAATTGTCTTCTTTTTTTATAAATAAAAATTTAACGCACACATGTACAAATTTTGGGTCACATACACGAAAAATGACGTTTGGGTTCTAACTGGAGTAAACAGCTGACAAACATATGGGCTAATGAGTCTACCTTGTCTAAATATACCTTGATTTTGAATAAATCAACAACACAAAAAGTTTTTATATTGAAATTTTTACAAAGAGAAAATGAACTGCATATTCCAAGGCTGGAAGAACACAAGTGCAACTGTTAGCGTTTGGATATCATATATTTCAAAATACCGCTTTTGCCGTTCACACGTAAAAAAGGTTGAACGGTTGCAGGAAGGAAGAAGCAGATTTTAGAAAATAATAATTTGTTTGCTCAATTAATTTCGCTCAAGAAGACCTTAATAGAAATGCCATTCCCTTCCAAAGCAGGTAATTTGAAACATTATGGTTATAAATGATGGTTAATTGCGAACGGATCAGGTATCCAATGCCAAAGAACATCTTTGTTGTTATGGTTAATTATCGTTAAAAATTATATTTCAGTCGGCTTAATGAATGTTTTTGAAGAATATATCCAAGAGCGTGGTGAATATTTAAACGGGTAGGCTTAGCTTATAAGTTTTATACGTGTGAACCAGCGCTGCCAGACTTGGGGATTTCATGCAAGCAAAAAGGACAAAGAAAGTCATTTAGGGATTGGGGATTTAAAAAAAAATCGGGGATATTTTGGGGATTTTATACATTTTTAATATAATTTTCTGTTCTTTTTTTGAAGCTCTACCATGTGTCGTACATAAAATAGGAGAAAAAAGAAGCAAAACTTTTACGTTGCTCTTATCAACAACTAATACAGTGTTAAGTGCGTAAAAGGTACTTAATAAACTTATGTTGTTATTCTTGTTTTAAAAAGGAATCTAAAACCGTTGACAACACATTCAATTTTTGATTTTTTAAAGACAATTTTCAATCAAATATTTCTTTCCCATATAGTAAATAAGTAAATCGTTACCTGAAACGCAAAAGGCCCTTTCTAACGCTTCTGATGTATAACACAAATGTCCACAAAAAAATTTTGGAATCTCTCGACTAAAATTTGCGATATTATTATCAAAAAACAAAAGGCCCTATCTTCAAAAGATACTATGGTAAACGCTAAAAGGCCTAACTGACAGTTTGCATAATAAGCAACATTGTCAATTGTCAAAACAACTGGAAGGTTTAACAAGAAAAAGAAAATTTAATTATAAACAGTTTAAGGCGATTTATTAATTTATAATTTTAATAGTTTTTTTTCTACTGTGAAATTTTGAAAGACAATATAATAAAGTTTGGGAAAAAGAAAGCTGGGCTATTGGTAGGCACTTATTATGCATCGAAATATTAAATAAATGACGGATATACATATGTATTTTTATTCTTGATTATAAGGATGGCTAAAACTGCTTGAACAAGCTCCAAATTCTTCTAAATTGGCCATTCGTCTTCAAAAAAAGCATATTGTTCTGCTTGTAATTCCTCACTGGAATCACATAAAAAGGATTTAAAAAAACATGACGAAACCAGTCGAAAATAATAAATAAAAAAAAGTTTTTTATTGTTTTTTTATTTATCGACCTTTTTCTACTATATTAGTGTTTTTTGGGATTTCCAAACAGGCTTTCAAGGTCTAAGTATTTCCTATATGTAAATAAAAGATTTATTTCATATTTTCCTCCGCCGTTTCGTATGCTGTTTTCCTACCTCTTCAGGGATTATTTTTATTGAAATATAAAATATATAAGTTTTGTTTTTACTAAAAATATTTTTTTGGGGTTTTTGGCGAGTACTTATTAACATTATTCTTACTATTTTTAAAAAAATTTCAAATTTTTAATTAAGATAAAAAATTTGGTAAGAAAAAAAAACAAAAACAAATTAACTTTTTAAGTTTTGATTTTTAGTTTGGGATTTTTTTTTTAATTTTTTGGGGACAAGGAAAAAAAGTAGCTGGCAGCCCTGGTGTGTACGTACATATGTATGTGGAATACGCTAGATGACATCTGATATTATTAACACTATTTTTTGACGTTTAATCATGAGCGATTATCAATAAAAGCAAATTACCTGAAAACTTTAATGAATATGTGCGACTTAAGTTTAGACCATAACATTGTAAAAAGTATTTTAAGGGAGAACATTTTAAAAAATTTGCAAGTTGAATCATAAATACAAAAACCATTTGCATGTTAATAAAAAAAATTTAAAAAACAATAAGTTAAAAAAATGTATCATGTAAAGTTTAACTGATTTTCATCATCTTTTTTAAATTAAAATGTCTCTACCACAAGTTTCACAGATCCCCAGGATAAATAACGGTTTCTTAAATATTTCGCTATCACATATTTTTAATTTATTAAATTATGGCCGTTTCTTATTACATGATTATCTTTTTCCCCAACGAAAAACTGCACATTAAAGAAATTTGGTTTTCTCAATGTCTCATTTGCTTCTATTCTTTCGCAAAGCTAACCAGCACTCATCTACCGATTATTTATTTTCCTTTTATTTGCCGTACAGATAAATTCAATCAGCTGACTCCCAACTTTTACATGTATTTTGAGAGGTTTTGCCAACATAAAACCATGGTTTTTGTCGGTATATTGAGAAACCCAAAATTGTTAACAGACAGCTTATCGGTCTAATAAATTTATGTTGACATTAAGTAACAGGCAGTTTGACGGTACATTGAGAAAATGGCCATTAAATTTGTACGTAATTTTCATTTGTTTACAACTACACATTTAACTTTGAAATTTCTGGGTATCTCTATCCATTTTCCTCATGTGGCAATATTTTATTAAGCCTGAATAAAAAAATACAACAGAGCAAAACACTTACATTAAAATTGTTATTTGACGTTACTGAATTATGGGATACAACAATACCAAAATAATAGAGCTGGTGGATCTATCAAAAGTCTGAGCAATTGAAAATTTATTTGAAAATTAAACTTTAATACAAGATCGGGTAAATTACAATAATAACATTTTCCTTGACTTGATTTAAAAAACTTAATTGCTGATTATATTTTCACCATACGTTTCCACAAAAAGTTCTTAGCTTATCTTGTACATACATACACATTTCCCAAAATTTCATTTGCAATTAGCGCATACTTTTTGGCTCACTTCTTTGTGGCCTTCACCAGAGTTGTGGAAACCACCAAAAGAATCTTAAAGAAAATTTCTTATGCTTATATGTAATTAATGAAACCCCAGGTTATGAAATGAATTTTAAAGAACTTTTTGTCAAAAAAAAAAAATAAATTTGTTTTTGTTTTTCAAGAACAAAAAAAAAAAACAGCAAAATTTAAAATGTTAAGTATGAAGAGAAAGAAAGCAATTTTATGAATGAAATATTATCACGTAACTTATGTTTTCAATTAATTAACGACAACAATAATGAAAACAATAACAAGAACTAAAAACAACAATAAACTTCAACTTTAAAAAAAGACATGTATACGAGTAAAGTAAATCCAAGCATAATAAATTTTAAAATTTAATATTCAAGGAACAAACCGACAAAGCAACCGAATGCGCACATAAACACACACACACACATCTTAACAAAGTGGTTCCCCCGCGATATTACAAGCGCACTTCGGCGAACTTGGGAACTTGAGTGTGTAGTAGCCACCCACCTGTTCTGTGTTCTGGGCAGAAAAAAGTGGTAAAAACTACTTTTACTTACAATGTCACCAACTCCACACTCGTAAAAAATTATCTGAATATTTTTTTTTAAAGGTAGTAAAAAACCCATGGGAGGACGTGTGTCATTTATCTGAGGAGTAAAATTGAAATGCGTAATATTGTTCGCTGACACATAAACCCAAATCACGCACAAATACTGGGTTTGGGTTTACCTGGCACATTGTTCCATAAAGTTTTACGTGAAATAGTATACACTGCAAAAATATGGAAATAAAAGGATTAAGAAGAAGTCTTTTAAATAAGATACAACTCTTTATTGCAACATAAATTGGTTTTTATTCATTAAAAAGGCTATTTTATTTATATGAAATTAAGCTTAACTAAAAAGCTTACACCCTACATGACCGCACGCAGAGAAAAAACATGTTTAAATATGTTCACCTCCAACAACATTATTTTGGAAGTAAATTTTGAACGTATAATGTTCAATGTCACCAAAAAAAATCTTTTTACAAAAAGCTTTTTTTTTACACAAAAATCTATTTTACAAAAAGCTTTCAAAAACGTTTTTAGAAAAAGCTTTTTTCACACAAAAATTTATTTTACAAAAAGCTTTAGCAAATAAAATTTTTAGAAAAAGCTTTTTATACAAAAAATAAATTTTATTTACACAAAGCTGTTTTCACAAAAAAACAAAAATTAACTAAAATCTTTATTAAAACAAATATTCATTAGAAAATGTAAAACAATAAAAAATTCACAAAAAAATAAAAAAAATTTATCATATTTTTTTTTGCAAACAACTTTTTCCGATAAATTTTCTGAACAGAAACCAAAAGGATAAAAAAACTAGATATTTATGTTCATGTTTATTTTACTTTAATGATTTTTGGTTAAAAAAGCTCTTTTGCACTAAAAACAACAAAATATTTTTTTTAATAAAAAACTTTAATTAGAAACAACTTTTTAAACTCAAAACTCGATAAAACTTTTTTTTCTCAAAAACACTTTACTTACCCTAAAAAAACTACTTTTAATAGAAAAAGTTTATGGCTCTAAAAAATAATTCGTTTGCACAAACAATAGTTTATCACTTTTGCAAAAAAAAAAAGTTTTATTACATAAAATAACCTTTTTGCTTTAAAAAACTTTATTTTAAAAAGATTGAACATATCGAGCCCTAACCGCGAAATAGTGTAAGCGACATAAATTTCAGTTTTCGTTTTTATTATAAATGACTTTATTGGCAACACTTGCATCATCTTTTAAAATGTCATGGTCACATAAGGTACCGTTACGATTTTATAGCAAGAACAATTTTATTGTAAGCAACAAATTTCATACAAAATTTATATGAAATAAAATAAAAAAGCTCTCTCCTGTAAAATTTGATTTTTGGCGCTTACACTATTTCCGCCGTTATGGCTCGATATTTTCTTTCTCTAAAACAAAATTTTAACCAGAAAAGCTGTTTACATTTGAAACTTTTTCACAAAAAAGCTTTATTTTACAGAAAGGATTTCTATCAAAAATTTGTTAGAGTATCAAAATAATCAAAAACCCCATACTAAGATTTTCTTTTGAGTATGGTTATGATGTTTGTTTGTGTATGTTGAATGTCAATCATAATAACAACAATAATACTTATCAATATCAGGCAGCATGCAATGCATACAATCGCAGACAAGTATGAGTACAACTGCAATGCGTATTGTTACAATTGTTTATCAATATAAGAAATGTGTAGTGGTGGGTGGAACACAAATACGAAAAAAACAATAAAAAATAATAATATTCAATTAAAAAACCAAACAGCTAGAGGGTACTCAAACGCCTTACGTCAAATAGGACCGAATGGGTAGAGTACGTTGTGGCCCTTCGTTGTTCCTCCACAGGATATTAATATATACTGTATACTTATTAACGGGACATAAATTTATTATTTATTTAAATTACTAGTTATTAACGGGACATTTAATTTAAATAAACAATAAATTTAAATCTATATTTAAAATACATTTTTAAAGTTTAATTCCATTAACTAAAATTCTACTTCATCATTCAAAAGTTTAACAGATAACTTAATAAATTTTTCAATATTTTTTATTTTTCGAATTTTTTCTATGAGCTAAATTTCAGTTATGTATTTTATAGAGTATAAAGTCATTTCTGAAAAATTGAACCTTCGGAAGGAAATAATTCCCAGTTTCTATTTAATAAATTTTTTTTACAAAAGGCTTCTTAATCATCAGGAAATTAATTGCTGTTGTTAAATTCATTCTACGCCGATGGAATGTTAATACTTTTTTATGAATTCTTTTGAAATTTTTCATTCTTTTAGAATACTTCACATTTTTAAATTAAATCTTATATTTATAACAGGGCTTACAAAACTGCAGTCGTAACCAAAAACTGTCAAACAAAAAACTAAAATTTATGTACAACTGTTATTCGTGCTGAAATTTAAATTTTGTATTCCCAAAAATTGAAATTACTTTTTGACTTATGTACAACTTTTCGCTTTTTAAGTTAGTTTGACAGCGAATGTTAACATTTAATGATTCAGAAGTAAAAGCAACAGTTTTATTTTTGGCTAATGACCAAATGAAGAAGTGTAAGAAATGGCAGTTTTTCTACTTGATTGCAGTTTTTTAAACAGGAATTTATAATATATTTTTTATACTGATTAAAACTTTCTTATTTATGCGATTATTAAAACTATTTTATTCTTGACGAATTGTTTTTTGATATCATCCTGTAATTACACAGAAAAATGTTTGCAAAAATTATTCAATTAAATATTTGATTGGTCTACATTAATTATTCAATTAATTTTTTGTTTGCTGCAATTAATTTTTTTAATCAAAACTCTAAATTATAAAATGTTTGTGTATATGTGGTGTTTTTTTTAGTTTATGCAATTAATTTTTTTAATTGACTAAATTTGTGTCCCATGACTGGAAAATACAAATCCGTTAATTGACATGATCAATTCCTTTGCAGGGGCAAAATTAGTTAAATATTTAATTGTCTGAACGAATTGTTTAGTTAAAGTCGATTTTCTATTTTTTCTGTGTAGTGGTAATTTACTGCTTCGCACATACGTGTTCTTTTCTAAATGTAGAAGAAAATGTAAAAGAAAATTGCCCGGAACTTTTAAATTTGGTGAACGTGGATGCCAGATAAAATCTCATTGGCGCTAATTATTGCGTTCGCCGAATATTCTCCTACCAAAACCATTGAATCACCGGCAGTATCTGCAGTGGCTCAACTCGTTGAAACCACAAGGTTGGAGGGTTTTCCGCAGCAGGCCTAGCAAACTCTTAAACATCGTCCAAAATGCATCACACTGAAAGGAAAAACATTTTTTTGATACGGTCATCGAATTAATTCTAAATAGAACTCATTCTTTCAAAGGTTTGCTGACACCATTCTTTCTTTACCTTCATTCATCTATCTATCCATCCATTTATTAAAGTCATGCCTTTATTTGAAGAAAAAACATCTTTCGAATACATTTTGCGTGCGTACAAGTAACATTTCATTACTATAACGTTTCATTTCATTTCAAATAACGACGTTCAAGTAGAGATAGAGAGGTTTAATTTGCGTTACTTTTGTTCTTCTTACCTCTGGAAACATTGAATGTTTCTGTTATGCGTCAGTGTTCAGTAAAATAAAGCAAAAAATTATATTGAAAACATTAATGTAAAAGTTATAAAATGAGTGAATGTTGTCAGCTGTCCCATTATGGTTACGCATTTTTCTGTTGTTTTTTTATGTTGTCATTTCGGTCATTCATTAAAAATGCTTGTCCATGTTGATGTTCATGTTCGTGTCCATTTCCATATATTATTTTTTCCACTAATTTTAAAGAAAGAAAGAGGAAAGTAACTTCTATTTTGGTCATATTTTTGTTTTCCTTATTTGGGTGGGCTCAGTTTTAATTTCATATAATTTTTAAATTATTATTTTCTTGCTGCTGTATGTTTTCACATTTGTACTTGATCATTTTTTTCTTTTATCACGAAGAAGTTTATACAGTGGGGTCTACAAAATACGCACGAATGAAAAATACATGAAAAGTTATTTTCAAAAAGTTTTTAATTGTAGCGTGTTTTTAGGGGTGTTCAAGTGATAGTATTACAAATAATATACTAAGGTTTTGAATTTTGAACAAACAAAAAAAAAATGTTTGGAACAATTACTTCAAGTTTTTAATCTAACGGGTGGTAACATTTTAAGGGCCACACCACACCAAAACGTCAAGTTTTTTTCTGCATTTAATTTGACATTTCTGACATTTCTGACATTTCTCAATTTCAGACTAACTCAATTTGAACCATGGAAAGATAAATAATCGAGCAACGCGTTAAAGTTATTCGGGCTCATTATGAAAATGGGCGTTCAAATCAAAATGCATTTCGTGCATTTCATATTCAGTGACGAGGCACACTTTAGCCTCAGTGCATTTGGGCGAATGATAATCCAAGAGTGATTGTCCCACACCAAAGAGTGACTGTTTGGTGCGGTTTATGGGCTGGCGGCATCATTGGGCCGTATTTTTTTCCAAAAAGAGGACGGTCAGGCAGTTACTGTGAATGGTGTTCGCTATCGTGAGATGATAACGAACGTTTTATGGCCCAAATTGGAAGATATGGATGTGGTTTCAACAGGACAGTGCCACTTGCCATCGAATGAAGGTATGCCGCCGAGGCGGCCATTTGGCCGATATATGGTTCTGAACTGTATAAGCCATATATAGCATATATATATAATTTTATTCGCTGTAGTCCCATGATCGACATAGGCTCCCATATAATAAATGAGATGTCGGAAATTATCATTATATTAAATTGTATCGAAACATATCGTTAATTAATTTTCGGTATTCTGAAACTATCTTTGGAAGCGAGAGTACATAAATGGTTCGGTATTGTTACTATATTATGTCATAATGAAACTTTAATATACCTTTATTACTTGATGGTAATTCACAGTGGGGATATAAATAAAGTGTAAGCTTTTTTTTTATTTAAAAACACACCAAATCCAATTTTATAAATATCCAGAACAGAGGTGTAAATGGGTGCTTATAAAGAGACTCCAAATTTCGGTCTTCAGGGTGTATGCAAAACGCAAAATAAATCAACTTCCTAACTTTTGTATTTGCTACAATTATATATGAATATATTAATATATACTTATTAATACATATTCCCTTTTTTGTAAATATTCACATCAGATGCGAATTTATGTTTAAAATTTTTAACCTATAGGAATACAGTGCTTGTCAATTCTTGAACTTTACTTGAAAGAAGTTTGTGTTATTTTGTTTTACTTAAGAAACTCAAAAACTGCGGTAGCAATTTAATCTACCCCACTGTGAAAATATTAAAAAAGTGTTTCTTTCTTTTTTTGTTTTGTTTAAGTGAAAATCTGTTACAATGTTTGTTTATTGTAATAGAATATTTTAATTACATCTTTCGCTATGGACTGATTTTCCAGCTCTAACAAAGTGTAATGAAACAAAAAAAAAATTTACACATTTTTTATTTGCTTAAAAAAAAAAATAAACATTTTGCTGCAAAAAAAATTTATACCTAAAATATGTTTTACTTTTCTTAACAAAAGGGAGAAATTTTAAGTCATTTATAATGGGCCGAGGCCTACAAATATGTGAAACATTTACATAAGTCAGCAGAGGACAGCGTTTTTCTGGAAAACTATAAGAGCCAGAGCCAGAGCCAAAATAACGAAAATCTGGAATCACTTCTAAAAGTAATATGAAAATCTTTTAAATCGTTTTTCTGGAAAACTATAACAGCTAAAGCCAAAATAGCGAAAATTTGCGATCACTTCTAGAAATTGGATTTTCTTAGGATTTTTATATGAAAAAGAGAAAATCCAATTTTTTGAAGTGATTTTGCTTTGTTTTTGTTTTACGTTTTGAGGATTCCCTTAAAGCCATAATTTTTTTTTTTATGAAGTTTTGAAAGTAACCACAATATAAAGTAAAAATTTGATTTTTTTTGTTGTCAATAATTTTAAAAGTTATTTAAAACCCGTTACCTATTGTTTCACTTACTTTTTAAATAAAAAACATTTACGAATGTAGACCCTAAAAGAAGAACTTCTGCATCATGAGTTTGGTCATGGTACCTCAATAAATAATTTAAAAATTAATTTGAAGTTAGTAAGTATCGTATAGGGGAATTTGGCTCTTTTGTTTGTCATAACTCGAGAACCACTAGTCCGAATAAGCTGAAATTCATACCTTTAATTAATTGTGAATAAAAGCGATACGCGTTAATCGATTTTCATGATTTGTGTGTCATCTGGTTCATAGGTTATGCGACTTTACGTGAAAGGAATAGGATTTGACACTTTTTTTATAGCGTTTTGGATTTTTTATGAATTAAAAATAAAAAATTTAAATTTGTTTGGGCAAAAAATATTTTTTTCTTCATACATTTATTTATAATTGCGAAACTGTTGCTGATGTAGCGAATCGTTGTATGAACAGATTAAAGGCCTTGTAATTCTTATTTTTTTTTAGCTTATTCGGACTAGTGGTTCTCGAGTTATGCCAAACAAAAGAGCCTAAAACGTGACAAATTCCCCTATACGATACTTACTAACTTCAAATTAATTTTTAAATTATTATTTGATGTACCATCACCAAACTAATGAGGCAGAAGTTCTACTTTTTGGGTCTACTTTCATAAGCAATTATCAGAATTGAGTCCCGAATCAATCACCTGAAAAATGTTGTACTGTGTATGTAAAGATTAATCAAAAATAGAAAAAAAGATAAAATTAAAAAAAAAAATCACTAAAAAAAAAAATAGCGAAAACATGCTCAACGTTTATTCCGTCTAAAAGAACAGATTTCCAATTTTATCGCGTTGTATAACATTTTTAGGATCGCGACTACCTTCACTTCCGAAAAACTTTTAATTTATTTTTTTTTACAAAAAAGTGAACAAAAAATCGATTTATTTCCATTTCGAACAAATTTTTTTTTATCATAAAAATTTTAATTAAAATTTTTCTAAAAATTACTTTCACAGAAAAAAGTACTTATTGAATCACCCGGTTTGTAGGGAAAATGTTTACGTAGAGATCTTAATTTTTGGCTTCTGATGTTCTCAGGACATTTGGCAGGTATTTAAAAAATAGCAACACAATGCGACGGTCACATACACAAGAACTATTTAAACATAAACATAGACATGTGACTCTAATATGAGTGCAATAACTTGCTGATTTCATATTTTGTTTTCACATCTGTAGAATTTACACTTAATAATAATTTAAATTTCAAATGCACACACTAACATACCTAAATTCATTTAAATTTGGCCACCCTGCAAGCATTCAGAAGATTTGTCGAAAAGACATGAGACCAGGCGCCACTTTTTCTTAACATCTAAAAAGAATGAATGATAATTTTACACATTTTACGAAAACAAAATACAATGCAATCGAATTTTTATCATCTTCTTAATACCTTTACGCTACTTCTGGAAGATAATAAGAAAATAAAGAAACTTGTTTATTACTAAAAATTTTACAAACAAAAAATTCAGATTTTTTTTTCTTTTGAACGTGTACAAGAAGCTTTAAGTCACTTCTCAAAGAAACTTAATTCAATACGGTTGAAGTGTCTTCGTAATTTCGTCTAAGAGAGTATTCTAAGTTAACAAGTTTTTCCGATAGAAGAAAGGAATTAAGATAGTCTGATGATATCATTGGTAGTGTTTTAAATGTTTTTTTTCTGAACTGCGAGATTGCAAATGCTTGCGGGCTAATAATATTGTATTATGTATGAGTCTGTGTGTGTGTGTGTGTTGTAGGATTTTTAACTTATTCATAATGGAATTAAAATTTATTTAATTACAACAATGTTTTGTTTTCTGTCCAGGCGTTTTACCAAACATTTTACACATTATTGTTATTAATATTTAACTTTGTTAATATAAAATCATCTTTATTTAACACATATGAGTATTAAGTAAGTAAGAAAGTATATGCGGGCCAGCCCAAACTTCCTATACCCTCCACCAGTGTCTAGTCCATATTTGTGACCTATGAACAATAATGGACTGTTCTAGCAATGTTTTGCTATGTCGTTTAGATATTAATAACATTTTGTTTGTCGTGCTTTATTTTCAATTTTTGTTTTTGATAAATAGTACGGTGAGTACGCGACTTTTTGAATCAAGTACAGAAAGATTGATTCAAGGACATATTTTCAATCGCTAAATACTTAAATTATCCATATTCAATCCCGAAAATGATATTGATTTAAGTAAAACTAAGATTAAATCAATCTCAAAATGCGCTTGATTCAAGTATTATAAAGTTAGTGCTTGAAAAAAACCAAAAAAGAAATAATTATTATAATTGATTTACTTACTCGTATTACACCTGACAGAATGATACAACACCAACATCATGCCTGATATGGTGTTTACTTTAGAAAGCTTATGTACATATTCAACCATAAATATAAACTAAATGAGAAGCAAGAGTTCAAATTTACTTTTTAACCCTTCGTGGTACACAAGAGTTTGGCCAAACCTTTTTTCAATGCGTATAGAAAATCAAACCATGCGTCAGCCAGAGGGTTAAACACAACGAAAAGTTTAATCTTTTTTTTTTTGCTTGATTTAAGAATTTTACACTTATTTCATGAAATTACGGGACTGATTTTCGAAAGTAATCCGATTTGTTTTGAGTTAGTTTTAGAGTTATTTTTTTTTTTTTTTTTTTATTTGGTCCATAGATTATAAATCCTTACAGACTAAAGAATATAATACAGGTGTGAATATACATATTAACTATTTAAATATAAAATTAGTTTTCTTTTTAAAATATCATTGCTTTCAGAAACATCTATAATATGATAAAGTTTATTAAAATTTTCACAAATGCGACGAAAGGAGTCATTATTAGCATAAACGGATCTGTAGTTGTTAAGACTGATGAGCTAAAAGTTACGAGTTGGCCTATTTGGAACCCAAAAGTTAATTTTACTAAGCAGGAACGAAGAATCAACTTCACCATGAATTAATCCAAGTAGAAAAGATATACTCAGCATAGTACGGCGGCTTTTTAAAGTTGGCAGCTTAATAAGAGCAAGTCTATTAACATACGATGGCAGTACATATGAGTTCCAACCAAGACCACGTAAACAAAAAATCAAAAATTGCTTTTGTACTGATTCAATATTATTTATATGAATGGAATAGTAAGGATCCCATACAATGGATCCATATTCAAGAATTGGCCGAACCAAAGATGTATAAAGTTGTTTCGTGACATAGGGGTCAGAAAATTCTCTAGACCACCGTTTCATAAAACCAAGAACACCGTTAGCTTTGTTAACAGTTAACGCAATATGATTACGGAAATTTAGCCTATGATCCAACATAAAGCCCAGATCAGTTATGCTGTCCACTTTTTCAAGTATTATTTCATTAACATAGTATCGAGAATAAAATTTATAAGTTCTGTAGAATGTCATATGTTTACATTTTTTAATATTAAGGTCCATTAAATTAATTGTACACCATTCGGAAAATTTATCAATATCAGACTGTAGTAAAAGTTGTTGATTAGAGTCAATAAAGCTCTTGAAAATTTTGACATCATCTGCATACATGAGTACATTGGAATGCAAGATAACAGATGGGAGGTCATTTATAAATAACGTGAACAGTGTAGGACCAAGATGACTTCCCTGGGGACAACCAGAAGTGACGTATATGTCTGTTGAGGTAACATTTCTAAACTTTACTTGTTGAGTTCTATCAAATAAATAAGAACGCAGCCACTTTAGGGCTGTACAACTAAATCCCATTAGTGATAGTTTGCTTAGTTACATTTCATGATGCACTATGTCAAAGGCTTTACTGAAATCCGTGTAAATTACATCTGTTTGCATGTTTTTTAAAAATCCATCATGGACCATAGTAGTAAGTTCCAGTATATTAGTTGTCGTGGAACGCGACTTGCAAAATCCATGTTGACAAGGAGATAACAGCGAAGAAATTTGGTGTGATAAGCTGTCAGTTAAAATTTTTTCTAGGAGTTTAGGAATTGCATTCAGTTCAGCAATTCCTCTATAGTTTGCAACATCGAATTTATTGCCACTTTTAAACAAAGGAATAATAAACGATTTTTTCCATGCGGCGGAACACACAATTCGATAGATTTGTTGAAGATTGTAGTAAGTGGGCCGTACAAAGTTTCGGCACAATTTTTAAGAACACAACTAGGTATACCATCAGGGCCAGAATTATTGGTCGCTTTTAACGATCTTAAGTTTGATAAAACTGTTTCATTACTCAAAAATGAAAAATGTATACCAGCTGAATGCGATAAATTAAATGGATAGGGAAAATTACGATCGTAGGTTTTTTTAAGAATATGTAGTAGCAAAGAAATTTGCGAACATGTTGCTAATCAGTGTGTCGTCATCAGTAATACAGGAACCATATTTAAAACATTTTGGATAGTCAGAAGCTCGACGTTTCGAATTAATAAAATTATAAAATGCTTTAGGGTTAGTTTTCATCTTTAATCTCATACGGGCTAGGTAGTAATCATATGCCAATTTGTTTGTAGTATTATATTCGGAGCGCGCAATACAGTAATTTCTAAAATCAACTAAGGTCCCAGAGCTCTTATATTTCTTGTAACATTTATTCTTCTTATTTTTGGCATTGGTTAAGAATTTATTATTCCAAGGCGGGCCTTTTTTATCACAACTATTTACTTTTGGGACAGTTTTAGAGATGAATTCATACTTGAATTTTTGAGAACGACTCGTACTTAAAGTAATCATAAAAAACTTGATTTATCTCGAGTGTTTTTCTTTCTGTGTAGTTGTCATTTTTTAGGCGAATGTTTCCTGGTGGTCTGGCCTAATCAACTAGTGAAATGCTCATAGAAACTAGATTATCCGCCAACAATAAATGTCAATGTGCTTTGAAAAAATTATTTAAATGGCAGCAGGCGGACAAAAAGCATCCCCAATCGAATCAGAAAGTGATTCGTAGTCAATTGGTAACTAAAAGGTGGCCAAATATGTAGATGCGTTATAGACTTTAGCACAAACGCATAGTACCCTTCCCACCATTGTTGGTGTAGGGTTTATAAACACTTATGTATAATATACTAGCGTATTGTATGAGTTATTTGTATTTTCTCAGCTGTAATTTAATAAAAAAAAAATTGTAACCCAAATCAAGGGTTCCACATTTATTTATTTTTTGCATTGGAAGCCTAAAAAAAATATTAAATTTGATTTTCGTGAATTTTCTGTCGATTACAACTTTCCAACAGAGTCGTGACCAAATGAATCTGACACCTAATCTTTATGTAAAATTGTCCGCTGAATCCGAATATGAAGTAAGAATTGTCAAAAAAAGGCATGGCTGTCAGCAGTTAAATATTTGTCATCTAAATGTCATTCGGCCGAGCAATGCTTCACATTTTCTATACAGCCTTTGATGAATTATTTTAAGAAATCTTTTCGAGACGTGGTTCATTAGAGAAATTAATCTATAACCCTGACATTTTCTTTAATTTCTTTGGGATTATAATGAATGATTTTTTAATAAACTAATTTATTCATAAACAAATTTCTTTTCATTAAAAAATTCATTACTAAACGTACGATTTTTGCTCCTAGCAAAATTGTAGCTTGAGATGTGTAGTGTGCACCAAAAATTGCTCACGAACGACAAAAATTTTTGACTGCAAATATGTTATTTTTTAAAGCTGCTATTTTTATCTCAAATTCGCTAAAAAGCAATACGAAAACATACTTGAACTTTTGAAGATAATTCCACTTCTTGTAAAGTCATTGCTGTTAATAAGGGGGAATACAAGGGTCTTGAGATAATTACATTAAGAAATTAAATCTATTTAAATCGATTTTTATTATACATGTCGATTTAAATTTTGAATTCAGCGACCTTTTTCTTAAACTTAAAAAAACTTTCGTCTTTTTTTCAAATATTTAACCAAAAATTTCTTTGTATGATCCCCCTATTAAAAACGAAGTGTTGTCGTTGTTGTTGTTGCTGTATAAGCTCTAACAACTAATAACAATTGTTTCAAATTGTTATTGTTGTTATTATGGTGAGAGCATTATATGTATTATTGTTGTAAACATACTACAATGACAATGTCATTGTAAACTCATTAATCATTTGACATTGTTCTTAATACAACAACAACAACAGCAACAGCAACACTAATACCCTTTGCAGGCGTCATGTAAAAAATGAAAGATATTACAACTTTTTTTTTTATTTTTTTTTTATTTTCAACAATTACATTTGCTTTTTTTATTAAATGTTTCTTGTTCCTGGGTGTTTTTGAAGACAAAGTGCACGAGTCTTAAGGTCATTGTATGCATGAAAACAGCCAGAAGTTTTGCCAGCAACAAAACATGGCAAAAAAAAAAGAAAAAAAAGAACAGAATTGTTTAGGAGAAATTCAAGTCGTGACTAAACAATTGATGCTGTAAATGAATTAAAAATAAAGCAGTGATATTTCCTTCAGCTCTAAGCAAATTATGAAATTTTTTAGCACAAAATGTTTGAATAAAAACTGTTCAGACCGACGAATTCCAATTTGCACGAACTTGCCACTGTTTTTTTAAAAGATGGATGAATGCAATGGTGCTGGGCATTTTTAGAAGGTAGTACTTGTATTCTTGATATGCGCGATTAAACGTTTTAATATTTCCTATCATTCTTCAATTTAAATCAATCCCACTCTGCTAAATGCAATTTTCCGTTTTTATCCTTTGACTTAGGAAAAAAGCTTTTGGAAAGAAATCTGACTTAAAAATAAATCGATTTATTGACGGATCAAAATGATCTAAGCCTAAATCTGTAAGTTTTAATTTTTTGTCTTCCTTTATATGATAGATAAATACCATTTTTGAAGGATCTATAAATTATTAGAATTCCCCATTCGCAGTCATTTTATGTTCACATGCTAAAACGTTCCGAAGTCAAAGCGAAAAGAAAAAAAAAATTAACAAAAAGGTCCGAACCTTACCTCAGGGTGAACAACATTTCCTTAAAAAGGTTTTAACTTTTTTTATTTAAAATTTAATTTTTGAATTTATTAGTACTGATACTTCAATTCTCACACAAGCTTTAGGTATTTGCTGTATCTTTATACTCCGGGTGTACTAACAAAAGTAAGAAGCTTACACACAGAAAAAAAAATCAATTTAAGAACGTCGAAAACAAGGTTGATTTAAAATTTTTCGGTGGTGATTTTGCTTCATACGTTTTTCATGTTAATTCAACCTAATTTTATAATTATTGCGAACAACATTTTTTTCTTTTAAAATAACTATAATTCATGTTAATTTAACATTGCAGTAAAGTACGAGCAAAATATCATTTATATTGAAATAACAATCCGAATCACGTTGAATGAAAGTTATTTCAAGTTGAAACAACGTGAATTTCATGTAGAATCAATCAGAGGCAACATATGCATTTATTTAAGAATAATTCAAAACACTTACCAGAGGAGCCAGAGAAACAGAGTTTAAATATTTATTTTCCTGTAACACATGTCTCACTTTTTTTGTATTCCCCTTTGTTAACAGAATGACCCGATATGGGTTTCATCATCATTCAACTTTGAAAATTGTATGTACAATTTCACTAAATAATTTTAAGAAAAAGAATACGGGAATTTTTCTTCCCATTTTAGATTATTATTAACATGAAAATAAAAAAATATTTTTTTCTGTTTATAGTGTTGTTGTTTTTTTTCAGTAAAAATTGGGAATTAAGCACGATAAACAAAATCTTATTAACAAAACAAAAAAAAAAAAAAGTTAAAAACTTAACCCATTTTTATAAACTTTTTTATTTAAACGAAGAAGTAGAGAGTGTAAAATGCCTTTTATATATCGCCAAGGTATTCTACAGTTCTATTTTGTGAATAACGCCACGTCTCCAAAGACAATATTTAATCGCTTAATAGTTTAAAAAAATCGCTACATTTGACAACTCTGTGCTAGGGTACTACATCAGAGAGACTCTTAGCATTCTTTTCTATAATTTTTTTGGCAATGGGTACCAGAAGCAACTCATGCTTTACATTCTCTCACCCTTTAGCTGTCATTACCAACACCTTTTAGAAGTATGTATACAATTCCTACTACGATTCTTTGAAAGACACTTTAATTTACTCTAAGCCATTTAAAACAGGCACCAACCGCCTCGAGTAATCATTTACACATTTATCTGTAAATAAACAATAGAGTTGGCAGTTTGATTTACACATTTTTCTTCCTTCAAAAAGTAGACAGGAATTTAAAAACACAGAAGTGAAAAGAAGTAATTCAAGCAAAATGTTTACAAGGTATGTGACCTTTGACACTTTTACACATTAATTTGCCTACATTATTAAATCCTTATCGCATTGGCACTAAATCAAAACAAAAAAAAAAAATTCCACCCCAGTTTTTTAATTCAACATTTTGTACACATTTATTTCGCAATGCGTAAATCAAGTTTTACCAGATAGAAATATTTGTTTATATAATTTTTTTTTTTTTTTTTTGGCACAAATTTCTCCATAAATTCCAGTGGTTTACAATGTTGACATGATTTTAAAATGGTGATAATGATGACAGAGTTTTGCTTCTCAATTTTTTGGCGATGCCTTTAAACAGTAGCGGCGAATAATGAACATTTAACATTGAGGAAAACATTAAATACAAATGAAACACAAGAATTTGTGATAAATTGCCTTGTTGATTGTCAGTTAATGTTTATTTTATTAATGTTCCTTGATAGATTGTAAAATAATTTCTTGATTTGGGTATGAAGTGTCTTTTAAAAAGTAACACAGTATTATTTTTTTAAGAATATTTTTTAAGAAAAAATTAAGCAATGAGGGAAATTGTTTGCCGTTAATTTATTATTAGATGAAGTCTTTATGTTTGTTGCAGCATAAAGTAAAGCCTTAATTGTAGGCTTAAACATTATATTTGATAATGAGCTAAGTCGTTCTGTTGTTTCTAGCAGCCGCTTAAGACCGAAAATACTGTTAAATGCTTGGAATTAAGGACCGGCTTCATAAAAACTTCCTTCAAGAGAACAAGAGATGAACTAAGAAATTTGATTTTCATGAAAACTGCATGTGAAAAATAAATCCAATAAAAATATAATAAAATTTAATGGTTATTGTTATTTGATTAAAGTACAGGTTTTCGTTCTGTACAAGTTCAGGAACAGTTTAGATCTTGTTCCAGTTTTCTCCTATTTTAATTCAATCTCGGTTCCAGTGCTGTTTTAATTCAGCCCTAGTCAAGTTCTAGTTTAGTTCTAATTCAGTTCTATTTAATTTTTACTTCAGATCTAGTTGAGTTCTACGTAAGTTTTTGTCCAGTTCTAAACACGTTTTAAACGTATTTTGGTAACAGGCCCGTTTCGCTTCATTACATTCAAAATTTATGCCGCTAAATAAATTATTGCTAAAACAATTGCAAACAAACATCTTGCTTAAACATTTTATTTTATTTCTTAATTTTAAGGGCCGAAGTTGGTTTTTTGCATTTCATTTGACATTTCTCGATTTCAGACTAATTCAATTTGAACCATAGAAAGATACACAATCGAGCAATGCGTTAAAGTTATTCAGGCTTATTATGAAAATGGGCGTTCAAACCAAAATGTATATCGTGCACTTCGTGATTATTTCGGTCAACTTAATCGTCCAAATGAGCGTACAATCGGAAAATCGTGCAAAAATTTGAGCATACCGGGTCTGTAGGAGATATGAAAACACCAGTTGCATGCTCGTACGGTTCGTACTGCAGAAAATTTTGCGGCTGTTCGCGATAGTGTGACTGAAGAGCCGTCCACCTCAACTCGACGTCGCACGCAACAATTGCACCTCTCACGCTCGTCGTTGATGAACATAAAGAGTTGCATTTGCACGCTTACAAGGTGCAATTGACTCCAGAGCTAAAGCCTCTTGACCGTTCCAAACGTCGTCAATGTTCAGAATGGATGGATGATCAATTTACGAAGAAAATCATCTTCAGTGATGAGGCACATTTTGCCTCAGTGGATTCGTCAATAAGCCGCATTTGGGCGAATGATAATCCAAGTGTGATTGTCGAAAAACCATTGCACCCACAAATATTGATTGTTTGGCTTGGTTTATGGGCTGGTGGCATTATAGGGCCGTATTTTTTTCCAAAATGAATTGAGCCCTTTTGTAGTGTATCACACGAGCCCATAATACCTGTACAATAAGCATCGACAGCTTTACTCAATTTGCAATAACTATTTGAGTGACACATTTCAATTTGAGTGCATTTATAAACACAAACTACAACGATTGGTCAAATAGAAATGTGAATATGATCATTCATAGTATTGGAAGAGAAGAATGTAATACTGTCATGTGTAGAACAAGCTAGAAAGGTTAAGATAAATTTCGAAAAGTAGTAAATAAGACAATACAAATTTAAATAAATCAGACTTGAAACTATCAACCTGATTCGGCAGTTACTTGGATAGGCTTTTTAATTACAAGACTCAAATAATTCGGCTGTTCCTTTGAACGCCTTCCAAAACAGCTGAAATCCTGAAAGCTATCTAAACCAAGCAGAGGCTACAGGGGTTGTTTGTGTGGTTACTGTTGCATGCAAATTTCATTTACTATCAGTTTTGTTCCGTATATTGCGAATAAAATTGTGCATTTCAATG
The DNA here is from genome assembly GCA_949318255.1 of Pollenia labialis. Classification (NCBI taxonomy): domain Eukaryota; kingdom Metazoa; phylum Arthropoda; class Insecta; order Diptera; family Polleniidae; genus Pollenia; species Pollenia labialis. The sequence continues at coordinate 136,593,104 of OX439139.1, forward strand.
AAAAAGGATTCGGAAAGCAAATGTCGAATTTTATTGAGAATGAAATAAACATTAAATTAATGACCTTGAAAGGCTGTATATAGGAAACTATATAAACTATTTAGAGTAGTCAAAAAAGGACTCACTTATTTGGAATATAATATAATTAGTGTCTTTATTTTTTTATTTAATGTTTTAAAACAAAGATTTTAAAATGTTAACTTTAACAATTTCTTTGAAACTACTGTGTCGATTATTTTTTTTTATTCAATTTAATTTTTAGAAATGTTTGTGTTTGAATTTACACATCTTGTCATAGCAGGCTTTGCCAGATTTTGTCTCCAGATTGTAAATTTGTATCCTCAAAAATATCCTAAATTTGTTTTTTATCCCCACTAAAGACTCTTTAATTTTACCACAAAATATTTTATTTTTATTGCATTTCATTTGTACAGTTTGTTATATTTGACATTTCAATTATAAATCGAGTCAATAAATGTTTATTAGATTAACAAAGTCAAAAATTTTTGATATTCTCTAATTAGGCTTGAGTTCATCAAATTTAATTTTCATTAAATTATTTTCACTGAGGGAAGGAATTTTACAACTTGGAATTTTTTATTAAAATTTTTATTGAAAATTTTTCTTGGCTGAGCTGGGATTTGAACCCGGGTTGATCTTTACATGTTTCAAGAAACACCACTTTCTATCGTCAGATGATCTTTGTGTTCTACCCACTGCACCACTGCGGTGCCCGTTAGCCAACAGTCAAACATCAATCTTTAGCCAGTAGTACTGGTGGTTCGAAATTTGTTGTTATTATCACTTAAATTTCAAATTACATGTTGCCTCCTTTTTGCTCTGTTTTTCGTATTCTTTCTGTCAAGGCTTTGTCTTGAAAACCTGAATACATTCGTTTATTATGTTTTTTTGTCCACTTTCGTCGACATTTTTATTTGTACAAATTAAAGTACAAATGTAAACATTAGAGCCTGTGCCATAGCTATTTCCAAGAACAATTTTGATTTTTTAGTTGAACTGTTAGTTTTTAATTTTTGATATTCTTTAATTAGGCTTGAGTTCATAAAATTTAATTTCCATTAAATTATTTTCACTGAGGGAAGGAATTTTACAACTTGGAATTCAAGTCAAAAATATCAAAATCAAATGTATCATCTTGCTAATTTTTTGGCACATATTTCTGCAATTAAACGGCTTTATGATTTCTGGGGCTGGTTCTTTTGTGTCGCAGCATTATTTTAAACGAGCCGTTCAATACAAAAGCACAATTTTGTTGTTGGTACTCAAAGTAGTGTTAATAACAACTTGGCAAAATCTTCAAATTACGTTGATTTAGCGGCATCTTGATATTAATAAACTTCTGGCAAAAAAAAGCTCAAAGTATTAAATTCTTTATATTGAATAAATCGCAATTTCCTCCACTCTAATTCATAAATGTTTGTTGAAATGTTGATATTCATAACCTGCTGAATTGTTTTTAAAATTAAGCTGAAATTGGGCGGTCCTCATTGGCTACAGCATATATTTGGAGCAAAATGTTTGAAAGTCTCAAAAAAAAAATTAAGATTTGGTGGAAAAGGCTTTAACATTTGTTGCAATAAACTTTCTAGATATAAAAAATAAATCTTCTTTAATTAAAAAGACAACACTAGATCTATCGTTCTTATAACTTCCTCAAAACCTTGGCCCAAATCCATGTAATCTAATGCTGAGTAGGATGAATCGGGTTAAACCGCCTCAATTATTTTTGTTACGTCTCCACTAAAAACACTCAACATGAACAATTTCACTACCTAGTGAAAGACTTACCAGTCATAAATTTTTTTTCAAAGATTATTTTTTGCTTAATAAAAATTAGAATTAAAAAAATAAATAAAAATACTGTAATAAATAAAAATTAAAAAAAAAATACTCAGAACTTAAAGAAAATCTCAACAAAATCTGTAATCCCCAAAACCAACTTCAAAATTAAAACCCCGATTTCGGGATAAATCCCCTAATCCGACATCACTGTGTCATAAGTCCCCTTTTAAGCAAATTTGTGGTTGATTCACTGAATTCCTTCGTAGAATTTGAAATTTATATTTTCTGTAAAGTGCTAATAATAATTGTTGTCAAACAAGACAGTCTTAAGAAAAGCTAAAAGCGTTTTTAGTTTACTGCATTTGATGTTCAGTAACCTGCTAAAGTTTTTAGGTTCCTTTATTGGAAATTTAAATAAATTATCTTAACATAAATTATTTATCTATATACATTTAAAATAAACTAAGGCGGCTTATCAGAAATAAACTTAATATTCAGTAATTTTACATGACTTATAATTTGTTCCTTTGTCAACTAATTTGCATAAATTCATAAAGAATAAACCATAAACCGATAACCCACATTGCATTTTAATATTCACCTTGAAAGCCAATGTCCCAAGGAAAAATAATGAAAATACATAATTTAAAAGAAATACAAAATAAATACAAACGAATTTATTTATACAGGGTGGCCCTAAATTAATGAAGGAATTTGAATTCGTTATAACTTTTTACTTAAGAAATAATTGTTATTAGTTTTTAATACAGTTTATAAATGGGGAATATTTTTAGTTTAGTTATGAAAAATAAGATCTCGCAAGTGGTGGCCATTTTCTGCTTCGCAAATTCGTGCTCTTTCCAACACATTTTCGCAAAACTTCAGGTGTTATGTTGTTTATTTCGTCGCGTATATTGCTTTTTTAATACTGGATGGTTCTAGGCTTTTTAATGTAGAATTTTTCTTTCAAATAACCCCAAAGAAAACAGTCTGGGGCTATTAAATCCGGTGAACGCGGATGCCAATTAAAATCACTTGTACGCGAAATAATTCGATCACCAAAGATGTCCCGTAAAAGAGCCATTGTGTCCCTTGCAGTGTGCGCTGTGGCTCCATTTTAGCCTTAAAAAATTTTCCAACATTGTCCGATATCTGACACCATTGACGGCAACCCCGTGTAATTCTCGCTTAATTGGAAATGGGCTTCGTCGCTCATAATTAAATTATGAATAAAATTATGATGGATTTGAAAAATAAAGCTCAACAATTTGAGCACGTTGATCAATTGAGTTCTGCTCCGTTTTAAATTCCCCAAGTCTTCTTTACAAAATACAGAAAAGAAAAAAAATATAATAAAAAAGCTATAAGCAATTAAAACCCCTTCGGTAATTTTGGGCCACCCTGTATGTATGCAATTTTTTTTTTTAATACACCTGTGTTAAATGTCAACCAAACGCAAACAGTAGTCAACAAAAGGTAAGCACTTTGACTAGATGTTGATGTGTCCTTGTAAAATACCAGAAGTCATAGTTTTTCAAACTTGCATCAAAAATTCATAGCAGACGGTTTACATTACAGCAAAAAGCAGTCGCTAAAATGAACCACGTTGAGTTAAGAGTATCTGCGGGAATATATTTATTATGCATATACATATGGATTTACAGGCACCCATACATATTGATGATGACAATAGAGTGACCACTTTTCCACAGACAGACATGAACAAACTATCTATACTTACAACAACAATTGGCTTTGGCTTCATCATAGATTTGTACCGATTTGCATGAAGCGTTACAAGATTTATTGCCACATTTGACTTGATTTAGCTGGTTTATGTTTTTCAAGCTTAACTTATGGCTGTGCATTTAGTAGTTGTTTACTCTTATAGATATGATGGTAGAGAACAGTGGTTCCCAAATAGGGGATATATGGAAGGCTATGGTTTGTTTGTGGTAAGTTCAAAAGAATTCTTAAGAGAAGATCTAGAAATGAAACTTAAAAAAGGGAAATTGTTTGTAGAAAGTTTGCATAAGTCTTAAGTTTTTTAAAGCATTGTTTAATTCAAGTTAAATAAAATATTGGGCAATCCAAGTCAAATCGGACAGTTTGATTTCCTTTATGTTTTACTCTGTTGATGTTCCTTCTCAACAGCACATTTCAGCAAATTTTCAGATTTTTTTGGTTTATGTTTACAGAGATATCGAATAATAAAAATATCGAGTTATAAGAAAACTAAGTTCAAATAAATGCTCATAACTTTTTCAATATTAGTCCAAATAGAATAATTATTTTATTGTATTTTTTTTGTCTCTAATATCCAATAAAATGCGATTTTCGGGATTTAATATTTTAAATATTAATGGCCTGTTCAACTATCTCGACAGCAAAACGAAGCGATCGCCATCTATTCGCTCGATTTCGAATCAGATTGGGTTCAACAATTTCGACAGCTTTCGATCGCTTGCTCTTACGCTTGTAAATATTTGTTACTTACGTATTAAAATAATTAAGTATTGCCATATTAGATATTTCTATATTTTGTTGCTTTTTTGTTCAAAAGTATGAAAAATAATACTAAATTGCTTGTTGACAAATACAACCTCGTTTGAAATTTTATCAGCTGTATAAAAATGTCAAAAAATAAAAAAATTCGTTTTTGTTGAAACTAAAACTAAAGAAAAGTGTAAACAAAAATTGAATTTTATCAAAAACAAAATATTCAAGCAAAAAAAATTAATGATACAAAAAAATAAATTAATAAGTCAATCAAACCAAACGTAAAAGAAAGTTGAATAAGTACCAAGTCAATATTTTGCTAGCATCAGCTTGCTCCTTGGAAGTAGTTACATTTGTTTCATTTGACGACAAATTAACGACAGTTGTTCCTCAACAACCATATTCCTCTTTTTTACCTGTAGAGCAGTTTGTATTTTATTTCTTACTCTATCCTTCTTCGTTTGGATGAAGTTTTAAAATTTTTAATGTTTTCCTTTAGAATTTGTAGTGTTTCACATAATATTAAGGGGCCTGGCTCTTCAATTTTGCTTTCTTGTGCAACCACCGTCGCGGCTTTAGAAACTCTTGGCGGTGATTCTGATATCTGCTGACTGAGTTTCAGCACATTTAACTTTACCAAAGCAGCGTCCGATCATTTGTATGATCTAGGGTTAAATAGTTTTGTTTCTTGCAGGCTTTTTTTATTTTCTAAAATTTATTTTTGTCCTACATTTCAAATCTTCCCATGTCTGTAAAAATATGTAATATTTTCAAAACCAATTCAAGCTATAGTTGTTTTCTGCCTTTAATTATAATGTGGGATAAAATTTCCCGCCTTGAATAGAATGGATGGACCAATGACGCTTAGTTTAAGGCCTATTATTTTTCATTACTCGCCCATTGAAAATTGATTTGCTCCAAACACTGGTGCACCTTTCGCCATCTTAGGATGTTCCTCCATTTATTCGCCTAATGTACACAATATGTCACTCATTTATTTCTCTCAAGAAGCGTTTTCGAGATAGTCGCGAAAATCATGTTTTTCTGCAGTTGTTTTAGCTCGTTATTTTGAAAATTGAATTGTTCATCTGAATTGTAAAAACTATTTATACTGTGTTGATCGGATAAAAATTTACTGTGCTACAGGCCATTCGATTTAAAAAAATTATTTTTTTATGTTTTTCAATATTAAACGTTTTCAGTCTCTCCATTAAGGCATTTTTTTTCAAATTAAAAGGCTTGTAATTCAGTGAATTTTTATCCGATCAACACACTATAAAGAAAGGAGGATAAACATATCTATTCGAAATTTTGGAAATATAATATTAATCCAGACAAACACGATTTTCGCGAATAACTCGAAAACGATTATAAGAGAAATAAATGAGTGCAATATTTCAGTTTACCCGCCCCATTAAGCTTAAACAAAATCTAATTATTAAGTCTAATTCATTGTAGCGTATTGTAATCAAAAAAAAAATTACCAATTGTTCTCTATTTTTATTTATAATTTGTTTAAATTACCCTTAAATATTTCTTAATTGTTATAAATACCATGATTCGACAACAAAACAACAAGTGAGTGGTTTTGACATTTGTTTTCGTAATGTCGACAATACCTTCGATATTAATAAACCGCTTTTTGTATGAAAGTACTTACGTTTTCTTTCGAGTTGTCGTCTAAACGAATGTTCGTATAGAATAAAGTTAGTTGAACCCAAAATAGTTTTCGATCGCTTAGAATGCGATCGAAGTCGTTCTTTCGAAATCGTTGAACAGGCCATAAATAAAATTATTTGTGCACGAAAAGGGCAGACGGGTGCTATGATCAAAAAAAAAAAAGTTTATATAGCAATTTTCTTGGTTTTAACAAATTTAAAAAAAATCAGAAAAAATAGCAGTTTTTTGAATCCCACAACCAAAAGTGTCTTAAAATTTGTAAAAAAAATCATAACTTAATACAAAAAAAAAAAAAATGCCAGAAAATCAAAGAGTACAAACAGTGACAAAAATTTATTTAAAATATCAAGTCCCGAAAATCGCATCCACGCCCACTGTGCAAAATTGTTTGTTAATTTTTATTGGATATTTGACAAAAAAAGATAAAATAAAAAAAAATTATTCTATTTGGACTCATATTGAAAAAGTTATGAGTATTTACCCTGCGGGAAATTTGTGTCAATTGGTCCAACAGACTGGTCCTGGGATTTGTGAAAATAGAATAAGTACAAAAAGAAAGGACTCATGACTCAGTGAAAGAAGAACCAATCCCTTAACTGGTTTATGATGAACAAAAAGTTAGAAAAAGTAATGAATAACAGTACGGTATTCACCGGTGCTGTGATACATTTTTTGGTACTTTCTAAAATTTGGTTCTTGAATTTAATTCTAGGATTTGTTTTATTGAAATACAGTAGTTTTGACTTAGCTGCACAATCTCCTTTGCACGATTTTTTGTGCAGGTAAATCAAAAATGCAGCTATCTTAAATGCGTTTACCTGCCTAAATGTGCAGGTACACAATTGTGGTTACCTGCACAAAAGTGCAGCTAAAGTAAAGTGTTTGATTTAAAAGTAGAATAAAAAAATTATTTTTTTAATACATAAATTTATATTTTATTAAAATTTTATTTCAATCCAGGAGCTTACTGGGAATCTCACAAAGAGTCTTTTTGATCGTCGACGAGCTCATTTTTTAATTGTAGACGATTCCTAGCACGGGAGAAACTGTTACACGTGCTGATTCGTATGAGAGATTCTTCCATAACACAGCGAAAAACGCTTATATTAATCGTAAAGGGAATCGTTTATGATGTATGTTGAGATTATCTAACGAGTCTTTCAAAAAGCATGCTAAGAGTCGTATGATACTCATGTAGGTATTATTTTACAACTCATGAAATACTCAGCCGTATGACTAAGCTACCTAAATAATGGCATCAGGCGTATTTTTCATGCCACAACTTCTAATTTTCATACAATTTCTATAAAACAAACCTTAAGGTCGCGAAATCAACACCATTCTGTCGGAAACCCCTTTTTTGCAGATCCTTAGGCCCGTTTGTTTTATTAAAATTGTATTGGCAATAGCATTTTCATACTTTAAAAACTGTCTTTTTTAGGCAGCTCAGTAATTGTTATACCACTCTTACAAATGTTAATTTCAAGATTTAAAGACGAACGTGTCAAAAAATAAATAAATTAAAAAAAGATTTAGATGTTTTTGCTACTCCTCAGATAATCACCAAAAGATTCTTTTAGGAGTTGTATATTAAACACAATCGTCTAACAAACAGCCTGTGCTAGCTGGGAAATAACAGATCATTTTATACATGTGTGTATGTTTATTTAATATAAAAGAGACATTAACAAAAACAATGAGAATTCACAAAGAACATAAAACATAAAAAAACAAAATAATTGCGATTTATATTTTTATAAACAGCTTAAATTGGATATTTATGTGAAAAAGTGGCCACCATATATTTTAATGTGTGCAGCTAACTTTGATGTTTTGTATGAAAATATTTTAAGGCTGCCCAAAAATATGAAAAATGTGCAGGTATACAAAATGCACGTAAACAAGGATTTTGAAGAAAAATTCCAGAAAATATTTATTTTGGGCAGTTAAGTCAAAGTGCAGCTAACTTTGATTTTTTGTATGAAAATAATTTTAAAATGCCAAAAATTTTGTGAATTTATCTTAAATGTGCAGGTATAGATAGTGCACTAAAAAATTTGTATGGAATTAGAAAGAATAATTTAAGTCAAAAGTGCACGTAAACAAAAGGCAGTTAAGTCAAAACTACTGTAATACTAAATTTTAGTAACTGACACTAAGCACGTTTATTGAGAATATATCTGTGCCTGATCAAATGGTGTCAATTGACCCCCTCCATGGGCAACCCCATGTAAAAGTGATAGGTCTAATTCGTATAAAGTGTTGGAACTAGAACCGGTCTCTACCACCAAAGACCTATCACGGGATTACTTTGGTGTCAGTTTGCTTTCCTCTGGGCTAATTCTGTAACTTTTTAAGGACAAAAATTTGTCGTTAAATAGAAATTTCAAGTAAAAATTTTAAAAATTAACTGCTTAACGACAAATTTTTGTCGTTAAAAAGTTACAGAATTACCCTACTGTAACCATTAGCCAAAAAATCTGAAAATGTTTTATAGGCATTTGGGTTTAATTAGGTCCAAAGGTATTTTGTTGCAACCTAAATCAGTAGAACAAATTTAATTTAAATCGGTCCATATTTGACCACAGCTCACATACGAATACACTTTTACTAGGTAACCTTTATAATAGCTTCAATGTTATCTCATAGCAGTAATCAAGGTAATATTAGTAGATATTTAGATATAATTTGGCACAAAAACCTTATCCTCACAACATTCTCTTTATGGCGGAAACATGATCGCTGAAATACTGTTATGTAGAGTCGGGATTGATCGACTATACTTTCTTACATGTTTGTGTTAAAAATTTGCTTCTTTACTCGATGTTTTTAATCTGTTAAGGCCCATTTTCCCGACTTACCGTTAGCTAAAAGTAGACTTTAACCGGCCTTATAAAAAAAACAAATTATAAAAAGTGTTCCATTCTTAATTTGGCTCTAGACTAAAGTGAGCGACGAAGTAAATTAAGGTTCGTCATACCTGTTATGTTAAAGTAAAGTTGTAATAATGGAACACTTTTTATACGGCCGATAAAATCCTACCTTTAGCTATCGGTAAGTTGTAAAAACGGGCCCAACAGTTCATTTGTTATCGTTATTATTTAACGAGAACTTTTTTGTATCGTTAGCTACCGACATTGTGTGCCGATAAAAATTGTTAAAATTTCATTACAGAATAGCTTTTAACGACATATATCGTTAGCTAACGAATTTTGACTGGTTAACAACAATTTTTTGTCGTTAAAAAGTTACAGAATTTCAGTACTAAACACTATGAATATTTTAATAAATTCTTTAAATTCTTGTATTCTTTTGGACCCACACTCACAATATTATTACAGTAACGGACTGTAGTTTATTTAAGAAATATTCCGTTCAGTAATTTTTAAATAAATAAACATTTAAACTTCCAAGCAAATTTATTTTTAACTGATTCTAACAGTTATTCAAAAAACTAAGTGCATATTAATACGGATTTTCAGTTGCAGTTAATTTTGTCCGTTGATTAAGTTAAATTCTTCTTTATGTAAAATTAAATAAAAATGTAATTTAAAGCAACGAAAAGTTCATTTAATTTTTACTGTCAAAAATTCAACCGCGAATTCCGTAAAAACAAATCAATATTCAGTTATCTTTTATAAATTAATTGTCAAAAAATTAACTACATATTCCGTAAAAACAAATAAATATGCAGTTATTTTATAAAATTTTACTGTCAAAAATTCAACACCATATTCAGTAAAAACAATTAAATATTCAGTTATTTTATATAATTTTACTACCAAAAATTAATTTTTACTTATCTATAAAAAATGAATTGCTTGTTTTGTGTAAGCAATACCCATTTTCTGTTTGTTAAAATAATTTAGTTAAATACATAAAATTTTAAAAGTAAAATAATTGCGAAGCCATATCGGTCATGCTGCTGGTATCTTATAATTGAGAGTTCTTCTGTAAACAACGTGGTCAGTACAACAAAAGTAAAACAAACGTGGGTAACTGGGTAAGTAAATAAAAATATTCTCCCTCTCTCGCTTATAAGAAAAACAAGCGGACAGGTGTCTGTCTGGTATTTTTAGAAATTCGGCTCTTTTGTGGAGTAAACGAAAATTTAATAAAATAACTGAATATTTAATTGTTTTTACTGAATATGGGGTCAATTTGACAGTAAAAAATTGACAGTAAAATTTTAATAAATAACTGAATATTTAATCGTTTTTACTGAATATGGTGTTGAATTTTTGACAGTAAAATTTTACAAAATAACTGAATATTTATTTGATTTTACGGAATATGGTGTTGAATTTTTGACAGTAAAAATAAAATGAACTTGTTGTTAAAAATAAATGAAAAATAGGTAGACCGGTTTTTAATTGAACTTTCATTTATTTTATATTACAATTTCAGTTAATTTTACGTACAGAATATTGTGAGTGCAGTTCTAATGCTTCTCAAGAAAAGAGAAATGTTAAAATAGACAAAATTTTGAAAAACGTGTCCGTGATTTATTCAAAAAAGGAGTTTGTTTCAGTGTAATTTAAGAAAATCGGAGGGGCGGCTAAGCCAAATTTCAACCGCATCGTTTTTCCGTTTGTAAATTACTTTTACGATGTAAATTCCTTATTACACCATCCACAACCAGTTATAAAATGGGTATACTTAGTTTTTTAATATTCATTCATACTTTATGTGGTTTATTCTGTGTCCTTGAGTAATTATAAGTCTATTTAGCCATGTCCGTCTATCTCTCCGTCTGTCCGCCTATTGAAATCATTCTCAACCACTCAACACCAAAGAAAGATTTTGGTGTCAAAGTCTGGCTAATCAGTTTAGCAGGAAAAGATTTATAAACAAAAATGTGAGACAGCCATCCGTAAGTAATTCTTATCACAGCTAGAGGTAAGATATTATCGGCCGTATAAAAAGTGTTACATTATTACAACTTAAGTTTTAAGTAAAAGTTGTAATAATACCAGACTTTGTATACGACTGATAACAACTCCTACCTTTAGCTATCGGTAAGTTGTGAAAACACGCTTTAGTCTATTTAGTCATGTTCGTCTGTCTGTCCTTCATTGGAAAACAAGCTTAGCTGCGATATACTTAACAGAAAAGAAAAGCCAAGGTATGAAATTGTTTTTAGTTTTCGTAAGCAGTTAGAAATTGAAATCCAGCTGAATCAGTTCAGAAGAAACCGAGCTATCGACCCTAAAGTGGAACAACCTCCTCAAAAAATTTCTAATAAATTGATGAATAAATGAATAAGAATCTCTGCTTCTAAATTTCGTAAAGATCGGTCCATAAAGCGCACTTCTGAACAAGATTTTAAAAAGATTGATTTATCATTTTCAGATCTCTTATAAAGCCCACTCCTGAAATATTTTTACTCTCGGTGGATGGTATCAAGGATTCGGTACAGCCGAAATTAACACTTTTAGTTGATTAAAATTTATTTTCACTTAAAGTTAAAAATACAAGAAACTTATAATTTTAGCTCGTGTTGTAAAACAGACCCGAGTCTCTGGCAGGAATCGAACCCGCAACCCCCTCTCTGGCAAACTAGATAATAACACTCTTATTTTTAGAAAACTAAGCAGGTTTATAAAAGTTTTTTTAATCGAATTTATTTTTTTTTTAAATTCTAATAGATTCTTAAAAGTAGATAATATAATTTGCTAAACATTTGGGGGATTCACAAGGTGTGCTATTAACTCATATCGTCATAATGTCCTAAATAATATTTTACTATTGTTTAAAAAAATACTGCTGTGTTCATGATTCTTCATAAAAGTACAGTTTAAATCTAAATTATAAGCGGTGGCCCACAACAGTCGTATAAATTTCTTGTAATTATTATAAGACATATGACATTACAACTTTATGACTGCCTTGTGAATCCCCCAAATGATATATAAATGCTTACCGTATCTTTACACATCAAAGTTTAGGTAAGTATTGGCTTAATTTAAATTATAAGGGTCTCTTGTTCGTTAAAAAAAAACATTCAGAACCCCGGGCTTAGCAGGTATGGTAGCAGTTTCACATACTGCAGAAGAACACCACAAACCAACACACAAACACACACACACTTTTGTTCTTCCGAAGAGAGCAGGCACACATGTTCATCAAACACTACAAAGCAAAACAACTTTTTGCACAATGGCCTGCCTGTGTAAAAAGATTTAGAAGCAAAAAATCTCTTAAATAAATCTAAAACACAGACTAATTTGCTTTCATTCCTCAACACACAGTGCAGTAACACAAAAATGCTTCATTGGTTGACTGGTCATTTGACTAAAGTACCTTTTAGTTGTACATCAAATTTACCATTCTTTTTTTTTTATTTGCGGAAAATGGCACAATTTATACGAGATGTATACACCTTGGAACACAACAACATACTTGTGGCTGGAAAAAAGGGGTAACAACACCAGTTCTACTTCATTTCTGCCACTTTCCTGTATGTTTTGTTGGGAAATAAATGTGCTTGTGTACATGCGTTAATGTGTGTGCATAAGTTAGTTTAAGTTTATTTGATGTGCAGTTAAGTGTTTGAGAGTTTGAGCGTGTGTGCCAGTAATTTATTTGATGTGTTGATGTGTCAGGTTAAAAAAAATTTGATTTTTATCAACTTAAAAAACATTTTGTGTTTTATTGCTTTTCTTCACCTTCTGCTGCATATTTTCTGTTGGGTTATGGAAATGTTTTGCTTTTTAAACAAATGAAAGAAAAAAAGGGAGCTTGTGTCTTTGTCCCTGGAGCGACAGTAAGAAAATAAATGGTCAATATTTTAAGCTGGCTGTTTGTCAAATTTTTTTAACGAGAATGTTCTTTTTGGAATTTTCGACAATTTCTATTTTATGAAGAAAATTTACATAAGATTTTTTGATAGATTTATCCATTTGAGAATTTAAGCTTCAAAATATATATTTTAGTCATTTCGAAAAATTTTAATTGAATTTGGAATTGAAGGTTGGGAACGGAATTTTCGAAATAAATTTTGAATTAAAATAATAATCAAATAACACAAAATTATTTCGTTTAAATAAAGGTGACATTTTCGAATCATCTGTTTAATGTTTATTTCCTTGTTTGTATACTGAATGTCAAGCGTTGTTTACATTTTATGGAAAAAATTTGTTAAAATTTAAAACTCAATAAAAAAAAAAATTCTTGAAAAAACCTATTTAAATGTTATAGAACAAAAAAGTGAACATAAATTTTAAGCAAAAGGATTTTAAAAGGCGTAAGGAATAAGTGGAGCCACAATAAATTTGCAATACAGGAAAAAAATTTAACTTCTAAAGCAATTGTGTATATTTTATAAACAAATAATTTTGACAATCACTCTAACTTTTTACAATAACAAAATACATAGTATGTATTTAAAAAAAGAGATAGCTAGCATAACTCTATCTCATGATGCGGTCACCTTTATGAATTCGCCTTGGTTTAAAATAAAATAAACTTATGAAATTGTTGTTGGAGATTGTCAAAATCAATCATCACATTGTTTGAAACGCAAAGTTTTTTTTAAATATTTTTAAATAAAATTATAAATATAATTTATAAAAAAAAAAAATTCTCAATATTTAATTTTTACAATTTTTAGTAATCAATATCGAGCCCTAACCACGAAAATAACGCAAGCGACATAATTTTCAAATTTCGTTTTTTTGCATAAATGACTTTATTGGCAACACTTGCATCATATCCTCAAATGTCATGGTCACATACGGTACCGTTCCGATTTTATAGCAAGAACAATTTTTATCGTAAGCGACAAATTTCATATAAAATTTATATGAAATAAATTTTTGGCGCTTACGTTATTTTCGCGGTAAGTGCTTGAAATAAGCACTTTGGTAATTGATTTGATTTTCGTATAAAATTGGTGATTAGACACAATATAAAATTTTTTCTGTGTAGCGTTAATATGATAATATTTGTTAAATTTTTGGAAATGTGAGAGAAATTTTTTATTTTCTATAAAACAAGTTTGTTAACGTACCTGATACAAATTTAATTCGATTTAACATGAGTGATTGCGAGTGCTAGTGGGTCAAAATACTAACGGGTCCATCTCTAATTGTAATGTAAACAAGGCTTTAAAAATAAATTAAACAATTTTATATGGTTTTCTTTTCACGATTTTACTTCTAAATGTGGCATTTTGACCAAACATCTTAAGTCGAGATAAGATGCCAAAAAAAACTTTTTAAGAAAAACCCGATGAAAAAATCATATTATTACATTAATAATAATATAAACCAAAATTAAAGAAAAATTTCGTTTTTAAAACAAAACTTTGAAAACGTACGCAAAATTATTTTTTGAAAGAACATTCGGATGATTAACAAAATTTTTTTTCAACTTTTTAAATTTAACTTTAGATGTTTTGTCAAAATAAATAAGATATAATTATTAAGTTAATCTATTATAATTTTTGTTTCAAAATCCAAAATTTTTAAAATCGAATTTTCTTACATAGAAATACGGGAACAATTTTTTTGGAGTAGACTTTTAAGGGTCTTTTTATCCACCAATTTAAATGAAACATATAATTTTTGTTTTCTAAATTTTTTGGATTAAATTGTTAAAAAACGTTTTAATTTATCTTGAAACCACACGTACACTTTTTACTGTAAATTTCAAGTGATCGAATTTCGTCCACTGGGCGAACCTGGTATAAATAAAATTGCTTCAATTATTAGCATTGTGGTAATTTTGTTAAACTATTTATGGTTTTTAATCCAATTTAAATTAATCAAATTTAATTTTCAATAAATTATTTTTATGAAGAAAGGAATTTTGCAACATGAAAATTAATTAAAATTGTTATTGATAATCATTCATTCTTGACTGACCTTAGATTTGAACCCAGGCGGCTGGTTACCCTGACATGTTTTGATCGCTACAACTCGATCTCCTCAGAGGGATTTGCCGTCTTACACTCGCCGAGATCGACTAGTGCTGACTAGCGTTACCGTTATGCGACTAAAGTCGCATTGCAAGACCTTGAGTTCTTGATCCGACTTAAATGAAAATTTACACACACGTTGATAGTTGCATCTGTATTAGCGAAAATTATATATTTTAATTTCAGGACACATGAGAGGTACTCGAGTCCTTTCCAAAAATGCATACTCTTTTTAAACTAATAGGGCTCATACACAACACCATCATGATTGTGCAATCAAGTGATTGTTACAGCTGATTGACCGTGTATGAGCTTGTGATGTGCTTCTACCGGCTGCTGGTGCTTTATCAAAAATAGTATGATATTTTTTGATGGAATCGTTGTCGTCAAGGCATAAGCATCAAAAAATCTAAAACTTAAAATATGAATGCCAAAAAAAAAAATACTTTGGGAAGAACTTCTGGAACTTTATAAAACAATGTCTTGCCTATGGAAAGTTAAAAGTACGGAAAACTGCAAATGTGAGTGAATTAAAAAACCAATGCTACAATTTGAATTTTGTACCAGCATGCTGGTGTATTGTGTGCTTCAAGCTTAATTGCACAATCACTTTATTGCACATTCATGATGTTATTGCATATGGGCCCGATAAGCTATTTTATGCTCGTGTACCAAATTCTGAAAAGAGCTTCTTCTATTCTCTTCTATTTTTGTCTCTTAATTATATGGGAACTGCACAAAAGATCCTTTGGGTCGGGGTGCACATGGCCTTAACGTGTATATACTATATGGGAACGAGGCACACTGCGTCGCCTCGTGTCGACGTCGACTCTTATAATACGGGGAATATGAGCTGAATTGCGTAATATTATATTATTCTTTTGTTTAAAAATATTTAGAAAAGATGTTCATTACTTTTAAGTGAATGCAGAGAGTTTTAAAACTAGTTTTACATATACTCCGGTTTTTCAAGATCTTCCAAACTTACTATTTTTTGTTTTTTAGATTATTCGTTAATAATAAAAGAACCCTTAATACATACTAACTGTCTGTTCAACTATTTCGAACGTAAACGTTCGCATAGAAAGCTCCTATGGAAAACACTCAGTTTTGAACATTTTTTTGCATACAAAATTCTATACGAACGTTTACGTTCGAAATTGTTGAACAGGCAGTATGTTGTTTTATTAAGGTAGTAAATGTTAAAAAGTCCGTCAGAAAACTAAAAACAAAATTAAAAAAAAACAACATTATTAACATTTTGAAGTGCAATACACACACGTTCGATCCAAGAACAGAAAACACCTGAACGTTATCTGATAGTTATCAACACTGTAAAAGAGTTTCAGTGCATCCAATGTAATAAAAAAAACTTACGTAACATCTCATTGGCAGCAGCAGCACCCTCCCATCCCGGATACAAACAAAAAAATCACAATCTAAACGACACCACGGGATAAGAAAATTATCATCAACAGTCAACATCAAGTAAAACTAACCCAAATGCCAACAACCTCCCCCCCAACCATTTCACCGGTGCGATTCTTCCAAAACAATCAACACTAAAGGATAACGATTACAACGTTAAAGAAAAATTTATTGCTTGAAAAGTGAAAAAAAAACAAAAAAACAAAACTTTTCAAGGAATTTAAAGAAGAAGCAAAAAATAAAAGGAGAAAGCAAAAGTGCATGTTGTAATCTCAACTAAATAAATTGTAAGAGTTTTTCTTAGAAATCACAGATTAATTGATAAATCTCCGTTTAATGTCAGTGATTAGATTGAATGCAGCAGAAGAAACATGTTAAATAGAAATGCCAAAGAGTGAAGTGAAACTTTTTTCCATTCGAACTAGCAGCATTTAAGTGAAGGGGGACGGACACATGCACCTCTGAAACGCGAGCATGTGTTTTCCTAAGGATGCAACAACAACAAATTATAGTTTTTGCTTTGTGTTTTTCTTTTACTTTTAATTTTTGTAATGGAAAAGTTTTCATTTTCATTCTTTGCACTTGGAAGGAAATCAACAATTTCAACTTTTTAATTTCTGTTTTATTTGTTGAAAAAAATTCCAAGTATTTATTGTTGCACTACTGGGGAAAGGGGAAGATATTTTGAATCTCACAAAGGTGTAACTACGTAATTTTCACATCCTGCACCGCAGGTGAAGTGGATTGCGGTTCTTCGGTTACTTTAAGTACCAAGCGAACTTTCTAATTACGATTTCAGATTTTTCATACATCACAGCGTTTCCACGAAAGGGGGTCAACTCAGAATTTACCAAATGTCACTGTTTGAAAGAAATTTTCTCTACTTGTTTAGCAAACAAAAAAATTTCTCTTTGTGTCATTAGAGTCGCTACTTTAGAATCAACTAACGAGAAATATTTTGAGTTGTGGCTGCGTTCGTAACATAATACTTTACCTTAATGATTGTCAGTCTACCCTTCACCGAAGGCCAAAAAATATGGATACCTGACGTCTGAGCTAAGTCCCATCTAAGGATATCCGTCAGAAGACGAGCTTCCCTTTAAGTTAGAAAATTAGCCTCTAATACCGACTTTTTAAGATCTCCCTTCCCTCAACTTTGGTTTTAAATCACAACTCGCATGTGATGCCCGAAGGATTGTTGCCAATTACAAAATCATAATTCGTTGCGATTTTTTACGCATTGGGTTTATTTGGGGCGCATGGTAAATTATGAACCGATCTTCACGAAGCTTGATAGTGTGGTTTCTAGTCATGTAAAACGAATTTGTACAAGCACAAATCTTATATTAGTCCGTGCATTTCAACAGCATTTATGTTTTTTAGGGTGGGGGTTCCCCATTTGGATTCGTAACAATTATGATACTGAACCGATTTAGCTGGACTTTATTCTCTAAATGCTTAGGATAACTGAAAGCAATTTTACACCAATATTGTTCTTTTTTTTAAAGCTGTGAGCTGTGAGAAAGTGAGCGCGTTTTCGAAAGACGGTCAGACAGACGGGCATGTCTAATGTTAGAAACGAATTATTCGCACGAATACCAGAAATAGAACACATTGGCTTACATGAAACCAGGGCTGGGGAGTCGGAGTCGGAGTTGAAGAGTCGGAGTTGATGTTTTTGTGCCGGAGTCGGAGTCGTAGTACCCACAAAAACTCGCGACTCCGACTCCAAAGTTTTTCGGCATAAACAATTTGAGAAAAAATTCCAAAATGAAAATTATCTTCTTAAAACACATTTAAAATTTAAATAAGTGGTTTATGAATACTGCTCTTACATGCTGTTTCCAAATGACAGGCGATGGACTGAGTGCTTTTCATATACAGGGGTGTGCTGGAAACCGCAAACGTAAGACGCAAGAATTTTAAAAGTCGTTTTTAAATAAGATCTTTGTAATAAAAGAATTTTATGACAAATATTTTCCTATTAAACAGGATTTTAAACCAAAAATTATAAGAATTAGGTTTAAAGTTTATTAAAAACAACTTCCAAATTCTTGCGTTTTGCGTTTGCGATTTCCAGCACACCTCTGATAAATTTTGCTACATAATCAATCGCCTGTCATTTGGAAACAGCACATTAATGTTTGCGTACGGTATTTTCTTCTCAAAAACTCTAATTTTTAGAAGGTCGTACGGTAATGAAAAAATAAAAGTTAACATCACAGAGTCTCATATGCACTAAGTATCAAGATTATAGTAGGAGTTGGAGTCGGAGTCGGAGTAGGAGTCGGAGTCGCACTTAAAAAATTTCAGCATTTGGAGTCGGAGTCGGAGTCGGAGTCGCACTTAAAAAATTTCAGCATTTGGAATCGGAGTTGGAGTTAGTACT
Organism: Pollenia labialis; assembly: GCA_949318255.1. NCBI lineage: Eukaryota > Metazoa > Arthropoda > Insecta > Diptera > Polleniidae > Pollenia > Pollenia labialis. The sequence goes on from OX439139.1 coordinate 136,611,823, forward strand.
TTTTTCGGACGACTCCACAGATCGGCATGAAACAATCAACTCGGCGATCGGTTTATTTCTATTTCTTACGCAGACGAACGACGAATAAATTGGGAAAGGGACAGCGCAGCATGATATTAACGTCTAATATTTATTAAAAATCGTGAAAGCTGTAAAGAACAGGAATAAATCGCTTTTATTGCAAACTGCTGGCAGTCAACAGTCAAACATTAATCTTTAAACCAAATTGTATTTAACACTTGGTAGATCGAAATTTGCATTTTTTTGGATGTTCATCTAGTTTTTCGCACTTTTTGTCAAGAATTCTTCTTGAAGTCCAAAGTACATTTTTTTTTGTTTTTAATTTTTGTTTTTGTCTTTCTTTTTCTTGTTGACCTTTTTTTTTAAACAACTTGAAGAACAAATGTAAACATAGAGCTCGTGACTTATTTTTTTTAACAATAATCAGTATTGTGGTTATTTTTGTTGAACTGTTCTATTTTTTTTTAATCCAAATTTTGATATTTAATTAGGCTAAGGCTCATCAAATTTAATTTTCATTAAAGTAGTTAGGAATAATAAATGTTTATATAATCTAGCCTCCAAGGTATTTATATTTACCTGGAATTCACGCACTTATTGTTTCTCATTTGACGAACCAACCCAACGAATTCTTGCCGACAAATTCGTCGTACTATGCGATGTTCGTCGTTCGCCCCAGTTGTGTTTATACCATAAATCTAATTAAAGTTACTCAAGGACCCGAAATATGTGTTCTCTTTAGGGTCTTAGAAGAATATTCAAAAAGTTTTACACGGAATGTCAACATTTGTTGTGGAGGGTATACAAACCAGTCTTAGCCTCTTAACCGTTAGCAACACTTAATAGGAATTTTACTTAAAACTTTAATTGAAATAAGTTCTGCTTCCATAATTTTCAACAAATGTATACTGCCGCCTTCCTCATAAATGTTTACTTACAAACATTCATCTTTGAATCCTTAAAGCACTTTAATTTCAATGCCTTTGCCCATCCATCTTAGTTTTGTAGAAGAAAAAAAATATCTTGGCTTATTTCTTCCATTGAAACACTAATTGTTTGGATTACATAACTAAATAAACAATGAGAGAAAACAGAGATCAGTGTCTGATGCTGTTACTGTTGCATTGTCGTCATACTCATCACCATCATCATCATCAGCAGCAGCAGCAGCATCAGAATTATCCCTCTGATGTTGTTTGTGTATTTCCAGCCAATAACAACAAACATTATCATGCCAAAGCTCATATTTAATCGATTGTGTAGAAAGGAATATTTAGTTTTTTCTTCTCTTTTATTCTTCTATTCTGTGTTTATCTTGTAGTTTGGATTTTTTGCAGTTTGGCTTATTATTTTATCTTCATTCCCTTCAAGTTGCATAAAAAGTTCTATTCATCACTAAACGCTGTGCATATTGCAAAAACACACGCACACACAGACAGCCAGTGTGTCAATTCAAGTTGGGAGATGAGATGCAGTTTTTGTTTTTGCTATTTTTGTTTTCGTTTCAGTTGCTCTTGCTGTGTCCTTTTGCAATTTGCTGATGCTGCCTGTTTGGTCAATCAATTCAGTTCCTTTTTTATATTTTACTTTTGCTGCTCGTGTTGATGTTGTTCTTTTTGTTTTTCGCTTGTAAGATGGATGGATAAGGCGAGATTACAATTTAAGCGACAAGCAGCAAGACTGGCTGCAGAAAGATTTTCAATTACTTTAAGCAAACATTTTTTTTATATATATTTTTTAAATACATGCATTACTTCAGATTTTACCTTAACATAATGTAATTTGATTTCTTTAAGCCAAAAATAAAAAGCAATGGTCTTGCCATAGATTCTTACTTATCATCCGAGCCAAATTTTCGGTTGCTTTAAATACATTTTTGATCGCTTTAATTTTATTTTAATACTTCCTCTTTTCACAATGATTATTCTTGCTTTACAGTTTGTTGCATTTGATGGTGTTTTATTGGAAAATCTTGAATTTTTTTTACAGCATTTTTGTGCCAGTAGCAACTTTTGCAAGAACACGTAATGCGCAATTGACAAGAGTAAGTAACATAATCCGTTGGCATTAAGTTTTGTGTTCTACATAGTTATTTTAATTTAATTTAATTTAATTTTCCATCTTAATCGGAAAAAAGTCTTTAAACTTACTAATGACTTCGTAAGAAATTACAGGAAAGCTTGATTTTAAACGGAATGAAAAATTAAAAAATAAATGTGATTTAAGGCAGTTTTAAACAGTTGAAGGATAATTGATATCAAAGGAAAAAAATTTCAATTAATGACTTAGTTAGAAATGACTTAAAAGCTGGAATTTAAACGAAATGAAAAAATTGCAAAAGAAATAAAAATATTATTTAAGGAAACTATAATTTTTTTTTAATTATTTATTTATTGAATCTTCATATATTAAATATGAACTAACAATAAATTATCAAATCTTATTCTAATACTTTATTTTATGTCCTGCCAGTGCAAGACAAAAATTTTCTTCATCACGGGTTCTGTTCACAGTTTATCGCTCATCTAATTGGGTAAGTGCTGCAGTGTCCCTTCTTCTTAAGCGAGTGTGGCCGCCATGATTAAAAATATTTCGAGGTGGGTTTGGATGCAATTTTAGGAATATATAAATAATTTGAAAAAATAAAATAAAAAACAATTATAGTGTTATTGAATTATTAGTTTTTCATTGATATTTTTGATATATTTAAATTAGGCTCAAGTTCATCAAATTTAAGGTGGCATGGTTTAAGGAATCATACGATGATAAATAGCATGGTTGAGACTTCGGCCGAGCGCAAGGATTTTCTCCTCTGTGATATGCCAATCATCGGGTTCGATAACTTCGGCCGAATGCAAGGAAGTTCTCCTCTACTCTCTACTCTCCTCTACTCTCCTTTTACGCATTTTAAAAACTTTTGGGGGGTTATCTTTTCGGAGGTTATTTCATGCCGCCCAAATTTAATTTTCATCAAATTATTTTAGGAATTTTCATAACTTTAAATTAATTAAAATGTTTAATTATTTTTATTCTTGACTGAATGGGGGATTGAACTCGGGTCGAATTCACATTTTTCGAAAATAACCACATTCTTATCGTCAGAATTCTTTGCAGTTCTACCATTTGTACAAACGGGGCGGCTGGCAGTTGTAATGCTTATATAATATTAACATTCATATTTATGCCCCTGAATATAATTTTTTTAAACAAAGTCGTTATTGTCAACATGGTTTACGCTAGCCAGCTTTCTTCCCTTTAAGTACACCTGATTTTTATACTTTGCGAATTGATTTTTATTCATCTTTGCTTAATTCAGCATTTTCGATCATGTATGTATATGACATTTTTTTTAAATTTTTTTTTTTTGTCTGACATCAATGTTGATTTGCGTGTGTATAAACCGATATTTGAGCATGTGAAATCCGTTCGCGTTAATCATTTTTAATAAACGGCGTAAATTTTACTTAAAAATTTAAAAAAATATATAATAATAACAGTTTTTGTTAAAATTGAAAAAGGATAACGCGTGTGGACAATAACCCCTAAGGGCTTTCTTAGCACATTAAAATATTTGTAAAAGCTTCAAATCTTTTTAAAATACACTGAAAACAAAATAAAAAACATATTTTTTTATCGTGTATGCATATAAAATTTTTTTAAAAATTGTTTTACTCAAATATTTATTATTAGAAGCATTCAGCAAAGGCTACTATGATCACAATTTGTTTCGCTTATCAGTTTTTTTTACGAATTTCAGGATTTTTTAAATGTATAATCTAAAACTTTTTGAGGTTAGACAAATTTTGTTTCTTCCATAAAATGTTAAATCCTTAAAATTTTTTGGTGCGTTTTCAATTTTAGTATCAAGCTCAGTAAAGTCTTCTATTCGATGTACGTTTGAGCGGAATTCACTTTATCACTATTATTAGTTCGTCGCGAAGAATTTATTTGGATACCTAAACATGTTCCCATGCCATGTTTTGATTTTTGCGTTAAACAATTTTAAAGTGCGTTTTCGCCTCGGAGGCGCCCTTTACGTAGCTACTAACATCACGCAATACACCAGCCAACTTAAAAGACAATTCAGATTGTCAGACGCAAACAAATAATTTTCTAAAAAATTTACGCTAATTTCTTTTAAGTTTGTGATGTCCGTGATACGTTATTGGTGCGCTGACACCAACTTGATATACCTCAAACTTTGTAATATTACGCAGTTCAAAATTCAATTGTCTTTCCTTTTCCTGTTGATCTTTTTCAGCACAGGAAAGGAAAGACGTAAAGATGTAAAATCAATTGAAAATTGATGATCATTCAAAAGACCAAATTTCGATCTACCAAAGTGTTAAAATACAATTTGGATTAAGGATTGCTGTTTGACTATTGACGTCAGCCGTTGTAGATGGCTGCGAGTGTAAGACGGCAAATACCTCTGGTGAGATCGAGTGGTAGCGTCGAAACATGTCAGGGTAACCAGCCGCCTGGGTTCACAGGTCGGTCAAGAATGGATGATTATCGATGACAATTTTAATTAATATTCATGTTGTGAAATTCCTTTCTTCATAAAAATAATTTAATGAAAATTAAATTTGATGGACTTGGTCCTGATTAAGAATAATGAAAATTTGGATTAGAAACCATAAATAGTTCAACAAAATTACCACAATACTAATAATTGTTAAGGCTTAGCCACGAGCTCTATGTGTACATTTGTCCCTCAAGTTGTGCTAAAAGGGTCAACAGGAAAAGGAAAGACAAACATGGAAAAACAAAAATGTACTTTGGACTTCAATAAGGATTATTGACAAAAAGTACAAAAAGACAGAGGTAAAGGAAAAACATGTAAAATCAATTGGAAATGGATGATCATTCCAAAGAGCAAATTTCGATCTACCAAAAGGTTAAAATACAATTTGGTTTAAGGATTGATGTTTGACTATTGACGGCAAATCCCTCTGGGGAGATCGAGTGGTAGCGTTCGAAATATGTTAGAGTAACCAGCCGCCTGGGTTCGAATCTAAGGCCGGTCAAGAATGGATAATTATCGATGACAATTTTAATTAATTTTCATGTTGTGAAATTCCTTTCTTCATTAAAATAATTTAATGAAAATTAAATTTGATGGACTTGGGCTTGATTAAAGATATTGAAAATTTTATGTTTTATTTTAGTTTGTTTTTTATTAAACTGCTAAACTAAAGAAGTTTTTGTTAATTTTTTACTTTAACAATCGTTCGATTCGACGAAGAGTAACCTTAATGCTGGGTACAGACAATGCAATCTACATCAATGCAATCTCAAAATATCAAAACGTTTTGATGTTGATGAAATCTCGAATGAATGAAAATGAATTTAAATGCTTTTCGCAGTGTGTACTCAGCATTATGTATCAAAATGAAGAGTAACCTTTCAGGATCAATGCCATATAACCGTATGGAGACAAATTTCAAAAATTACCTAATGAAATACCAAACAAGTCTAATAAGTCCTTTTGAAAAATTTTCTCTGACAACTCGCTAATTCCTTCCCTTATAATGACGGCCACAATAGTTCGATTTCATATAAAAAAAACCCTTAGCAAATGCGAAAAAAAAAATTAAATTAAGTTCCTAATTTGCTAATATTATAAAAAAATATTTATTGAACCAAAATTTTTTTTTGTTTCTATCACTTTCTCTAAATATGTATTAGAAAAATTAAATATTAGACATTGAATTCATTTATACCATAAGCTTAGAACCTAACAGGGTGTCCACCAATTATATCACGATATTGCTCCCCACAGTAACCGTTACGTCGTTTCCATTTTCAAAGAAGTGAGGTCCAATGATTCCTCCTGACCAAAATGCACACCAGACTGTCACTTTTAATAAATGCAAAGGTGACTGATGAAAAATTTGAGGGCTTTCCATTGCCCAGAACCCATTTATTCTTTTTATTCACATATCCATTCAAATGAAAATGTGCCTCGTCAATCATTATAATTTCGTGATCAAAATCGAGGTAATATCCTCTTGGCATATGCACGGCGGCGTTAGTGCTCCTGTGGAAGAAGCTCTTGTGCCAACTGAATCTTAAATGGACCCAAATGAAAATCCTTGTGCCGAATTGTGGCCAAAGTTGTTCTTTGAAGACCAAGCTCCTGAGCACGGCGTCGAATTGAGGTTGATGGATTGTTTCGAACACTTTCTTAAGCAGCAGTAATGTTTTCAGCCGATCTTGCAGTACGTTGTGTCAATTCGTTACATGTCTTCCAACATTAATTGTAGTTGTAATTCTTTCGGTGACTGTTTCCTGATGATCATGCCTAAGTAACCACTAAAATGCGCATAGAAACTAGCTTATCCTCCAACAATAAATTTTAGTGTTTTATCAAGAATAAACATTTGGAATTAAGCACACAAGCAAAATCTTATTGATTAATTATGATTTTTGTTTTACATAAAAAAATGAAAAATAAAAAATTATGGAATTACCAAATTGTTCTTTTATTGCCAAATGTTACTTAATGCAAAATTTTACTAATTTCTAAAATTTTTCTAAATGTTCTTTAAATTAGTTAGCACATTCAATTTAAAAACATATTTTTATAGTCTCCATAGAATTGCCCACTGTAACTAAAATATATTTTAGTATGTTCTTTTTATCCACAAGAGTCTTAAATATGATTGGATAGTTTGTCATGTAAAATATATTTTTTTGTTCTTCGTTTTTGTTTTTCTTTTGTAAATATACTTTGGGTAATTCATTATTGGTTACTTTCTTTAAAATGGAAAAAGCACAATCATTATTGTTCATAGATATTGCAAAATATTTTGTAGAACTTTCTTAACGGATGCTTAATTTTTAACTTTTGAAAAATTCCATATAATTTTGTTTTATTGAAGTCTATTAACTGCCTGTTTTCAGAAAATTGAAACAAGTGAGTAAGAAATTATATTGAAAACAACAATAAAAAACGATTTTTTTTGGTCTTTTCAATATAAATTCTCATTTTAGTACTTTACCAGACCAAAAGAAATGGTAGACTATTGGCCTGTTCGTCGATAACGAATGAAGACTTCATTTGCATTTAAAACAAAAACAAATTATAAAATATTGTTTTAGTTTTACATGTAAGCTAAGCGAACGAAGTCTTCATTCGTTATAAACGATCAGGCCATATATGTATCTTAACCACAAATTTATTAAACGTTTACCCCGTGAAATATTTAAATAAACTAACAGCACAGCAACCCTTTTTCTAATTCGCCCCAATTTTCACTTCTGCGAAAATAAATATCTCTTGCAAATTGCAATTATTTTCTTAATCAGTACCTACTCGTCGTGTAGTTATGCTTCACTTAAAACGTCTTCCTAAATTAAAATTAAAAAAAAACTAATTAAGTGAAAAATGAGTTTAATAAAAATATCGAAAATGTGTTGATAAAATAATATTAAAATAATTTAATATCAGTAGTGTTTTTTAAAAGTTATAAAAGTGCAGTTTTCAATAAAAATTTACTTTAAATTTAAAAGCAGCGCTGTAACAGCATCCTCTGGTTTCTTTCATTTGTATTTTTTTCATTCATTCGTTGTTGTTGTTAAGAGAATTATGAAATTTGCTTCTCAGTGTTTCATTTAATGTTATGTGACGTCATTATTGCTTTAAGTAGTAAGTGATTAATTAATAATTGGAGAGTATAAAAAAAGCTTAAAAAGCCATATTTTGAAAATATTTCGTGTCTGTTATTTATAACATCGCGGCATTTTGGTACTTTTTCAGGCATTTGTTTTTTTAGGTTAAATGAGATTTAAGACTACATAAATAAATTAAGGTAAGTTTCATTGTTTTTATATAAAAATATTATAACCATTATTTGGATTAGGAATTACTTGTTGCGAATTTAAACTCAAGTCACACTTTGAAAATACCAACATTTTTTAAATTTAATTTTCAAGAGAGATTATTGTGCTGTTTTCACAACACAAGTGACTGAAATAAATATACATATGTATCGGATATACAGTAGATTATCAGGGGTGTTTTGGAAATCGAAAACGGAAAACGCAAGAATTTGGTAGTTGTTTTTAATACACTTTTAATGCAATTTTTATAATTTTTGTTATAAAATACTGTTTAATAGAGAAATTTATTAGAGAAATCTAATTAAAAAACGACGTTTAAAATTTTTGCGTTTTCCAGAACAACCCTGCAAAAAAGTGTGTAAGTTATGGTTAATTATGGACCAGTCAAACCGGCGTTTTGTGAAGGTTTTAATGTTTACATAAAATTACTAAGATTTAATAATCCTATGAAGCCGACACATTTTTTAAATGTTTTTAAAACTAAAAAATTTTAAGGGCCCATCATCATTTAAAAAAAAATGTTCAGGAGCAATAACAAACTAAATTGTGTCAAACGAAACGCCAAGAGTTTCATTGAAAGCAAAAACAAATTCAAAAATATTTTATAACAAGCTGACCCGACAGACCTTGTCCTGTGGTGCAGACGATATATACAAATTACACAAGTGAAACAGTGACAATCCACATGACAATTACACATAATGTGAACATACATACATAGCTATACTTGCTACTAACGTAATACATTTCATATCATTGCCGCAATCATAGTTTCGTCAACAATCAAAAAAAATTTGTGTTTTGTAAAAAAATATATTAGATTTGCAACTGTGTGCTTTACGACTCGTGTTCTAAATTTGTTGATATTTATTTATTTAATGATTTTCTAATACAACAAGATACATTATCTTAAAATTAAAGTATTAGAATCAGAGAAGTCAGTTTTAACATATGTATGTACGTGTCTTTATATATAAAATAATTTAGATCGATCAATAATTACAATTAACAGAAAACTTAATTAAAATACATAAGTATTTAAATTATACAATTAAGTTAATTATTTCGATTGCTATAAATTTTATTGAAGGTATTTTCAAATTAAGCTGCGTTGGTTGAATTTTGTAAAGATATAGGAAGTTGGTTCCAGAGACGTATTGAATATATAAAAAATTGTTTCTCAGACGCTGCATCATGATGTCGACGTTGGACTAGGCTGTTTACTCTCGAAGACCTCATGAACTGTAGACGGTCAAATAGATATTTTGGTTTCATTGTCATTATAATTTTGTTTAAGAACAAAAGGTTTTTTAATTTTAGATAGTCTTCGAAGCTAACGTTGATTATAAGACAGGGGTATTGAGATACGTGGTAAAATTTTTTTAGACTATAAATATGTTATTAATGTATTATGTCTAGCCTACTATCTGACCAAATGAAAAATTTTCGACCAAATTTTGTCTGAAAAGACAAAATTCAGTAACATTGGCTACTGCATTTCAAATTGTTTTCATTTTGTTTTTTCAATATCAAAAATCATTCTACAGAATTTTTGTTCTAAAAGTATACAAAATCGTTTTATGATACAATTAGTATTAGTTCGAGCGCCAACTTCGAAAAACTGCTATCGTCATTATCGTGTTAAAATTTATGACTAACACATCGTTTTTTATAGATCCCATTTATAGCCTATTCCAGAAATATTCGTATTCTCGGTGGGGGGTATCAAAAAGTCGCCACAGCCGAATTGTTTACTTGAACTTGTTCTTAATTTCAGCTGTTTTTGGAAATCTATTATTTTCTATGTAATCGTATTTCCCAACTCTTTACTAAAAATTGTTAAAAAAATATTTACATATGTTCATTGCTGTGGCATTTTGACAAAACATCTTAAGTTAAATTTAAAATGTTTAAAAAAATAATGTTAACCATACGAATTTTAATTCAAAAAACTTTTTGGTGTATAAACCAAACCAAATTTTTCTTCGGTTTATTTGTTTATGTTTTATTTTGTTATTTGATAAAAATTATTTTTTCATCGAGTTTTTTTTAACTTTATTGCTATCTTATCTCGACTTAAGACGTTTTGTCATAATGTCACTGATATCTTCAATAAGAACAAATTCTGCTGTGAAAACTTTTTTATAATATAAATTTTTATCTCCAAAAAAAAAACTTTCCAAACATATTTAAAATTATTTTGGTAACTTCACTTTTTATGCCCACACCACAAGAGTGGAGAGGGTATTATGCATTTGTGCTGATGTGTGGAACACCTTACAATATGGGTCCTGGACCCACCTGAATCACTTTCTGAGTCGATCTAACCATGTCCGGCTGGCAGGCTGGATGTCCATGTAACCTTGTGCGCAACGTAAAGGTCGCAATATTGGAGATAATTTGATAAAATTTGGCTTATAGGTTACTATTATAATCGTAAGACCACAAGAGGAGATAGGGGCAATTCCTGCCTCTCAGAAACTATGAAACGTATTTTAATGAAATGTAAAACATCCACATATACATATAAGGAAACATAAGCATGATTCTCCATGGGTCCCAAATTGGGTGCACTCTCGTAAATGTGTTTTAAAATACTGTGGTATAGGGTATCATATAATCGAGCTTGACCGCCTGTACTTTCTAACTTTTTTTTAACTGTATTTGATAAATGAAAATAAAAAAGCTTTTTTTTCATTTTCCACTCAAAATTCATTTGTGTAATAAACATTCTCATGCCCTAAAAATCTCACAAGCATCTTTTTTATTAGAGATAATGAAATGAAAAAATTCGTCAAAAAGGAGTGAATTTTCTCCAGGAAATGCAAATAAATAATAAAACTAATTAGCAATCATTCTACGCATTCTACTTACTTTAAATGCTATGTATATGCAATAACAGTTACTAAAATGGTTATAAGATCTGTAAAGAAAATATAAAATATTAGCCGCATATGATTATTAATTAAATATGATGCACAATATTTTTATTTTATTTGTGTCTTAAGTGGTTTAAATAAACATTTAATAACAACCATGCATGTTTTTCTGCCTACGCTTTTAGCTATTAAACATTTTTTGTTGATTTTATATTTTTCGGCAACGATTTTTTTAAATTTTATTTTGGCCCATAAAGCTTATGCATCTTTAAGCAGTGTAAGAATGAGGCAAAAAAAAAAGTTTTGACTTGACTGACTTTCCTTTTTTGTGAACGTGCAAGCAATATTTTTATTACTTTGATTCAAATTTAAATTTATAATCAGTCAACAAACATGTGGGTACTTAATAATACAACATTACACTTACAAAAGAAAATAAAAAACTGAGAGAACGAAATTTTAATAGAATTATGTGGCTAGTTTCATACAATGAAATGGTTTTAAGAATGGGTGAAAAGAATACAAAAAGCGAAAATTCTATAGACTAAAACAAGTAAGTAAAGTAAATTAGATCAAGCCCGGCCATTTGATACGCTACATCACAGTATTTACAGACAAATTTTCAAGACCCATTGGTGAACAAACTTATGTTATGAGATTAAGTTTACAAGAGTTCTTTGTGACAAATATTTTAGGGATGCGGTTTTCATTGGACATTAATTCAGCTGTGGTTCGAACAGTATCTAATTTTGGCCTATTGAAGTTATCGCCGCCAAAGTATTAAGTATTTTTGCGATTAGTATTTTTATTGGAATTATGAGCCAAAATTATTTAAATTTTTACTATGATATTAAACCAATCTCAAAATGCGCTTGATTCAAACTTTAAAAAGTTAACCCAATCCCGAATTCGTACTTGAAATAAACCAAAAGTGAAATTAGAACGAGAATATTTCATTAGGATTGATTTACTTACCCCTTTTACACCATAAATTCAATTATTAAACACCTGCATCATTCCCCATCAGGGTCCAATTAGTAGGTCTGCTTGAAACGCCTGCAGATTTTTTGCAGAGTTGTGTTTTTTACGTGCAATTGTTTTTGTAGCAATTGCTTTTAACATTTCTACCATTTTATACACAAACAATTGCTTTTGTCCTTGACGTCTTTATCATTCTTTGCACAAACAAAATGCATGCTGTTTTTTCTATTGTTGGATTGTTGTAGTTGCACGCAGACCTTCTAATTGGTTTTTACTTTAGAAACTTAATGTACATATATAACTGAAAATATAAACTAAATGAGAAGCAAGAGTTCCCAATTTTACTTTTTAAACATGAAAATAATGTGTTTTCGCCGTGTTCTGTTATTTTTGTTGTTTCTGCAACAATCTTTGATTAGTTAAATGAGATAAAAACGCCCATTCGTAATTTGGAATTATGCTCTCAAAGTGGCCCTACCAACGAAAGGTTTAATCATTTTCAATTGGTTAAAGAATGTTGTACTTATTTTAAGAAATTCTGGGATTGATTTCAGAGGATTGTTTCCTAGGATTGTTTAATTACGTTTAAGTGTAAGTCGTACTTGAGTGTGTAGCTGCGAAAAAATCCACTTTCAATTCCGCGTATATCTAAGAAAATTGAGGAAGTAATAAATGTCCCTTGGGCCAAGCAGATGTCCCAAAATAAATAGTTGCCTTCTGCTGATAACAAAACCTCAACTGCCTTGTGCGCCTTCGAAAAATGGCAGCACGATATGTTGAATTGGTTTTAGGTTTGTTAGGCAATGAAATTGTGCAGAAATACATTTTCATTTTTCTTTTTTGTGTTGGCACTATAGACCAGGAACTCCCAATGATTTAAGTTTTACGCACTCCTAAAAATGAATTAATACATCGCACATTGTATTCAAAACACTTTAAAGGCATTTTAATATAGATTTTAAACGAAAAGTAAAAATCAATTCATATGAATTTAGATTTTTGTCTTGATGCTTAAAAAAATACTCGGATCCCCTGGAATGCTTTTATAGAACCCAAGAGGTGCGTGGACAATCTTTTGAGAACTTTTGGAATAGACTGTAAGTCTAAATTAAAGCTTAAAACTGCAGTACAAAGTTAGATTTATATGCGATCGTAGTTCTCATATATGGCGCACTCTCAAAAATCACCTGATCTTGGTCGGGTTCTCAAGACTGTCCTTTAAGAAAACTTGTGTAAATATCGCTGCAACGTGACACAATTCTACAAATTATATTAATATCAACAAGTTTATACCCAAATTGAGGCTGAAATGGGACAGCTTTTTTTCATCTCTACAAAATTCTCCTCATACTCCGATGAAACTATCCATGAATTATAAAAGCATTGTACTCTTTCTCTCACTACACACATTATAAAAAATATGAATAACATGCGATAAACGTACCTGTCACCTTCATACACATTTACATTCACCTCCTTAAAATTTATATAAGACATTTGAAAGAACGTGAATATGATGTGTTTTACTGACCCAGTTGCATGATGTTATTCATACCTCAACATACAAGGTTAAAATCCCTCAGTATCACTTTTTTTACAGAACGACAACAACAACAAGAACAACAACAAGTACTTACTTTTAAGAACAACAGCAAAAAAAACTTAATTCTATCCAAAAATGAAGGAGGAGAGAAAAAAACAATAATATTATGTAGTTGTGGTAGCAAAAGTACCTGGTAGTAAAGGTGGGTACTTAACATAGACTTTGAAAAAACACTTGTACGACTTGGTATCCATCCATTCGTATGTTTTTTAAATTCATAAAGATTGTTTTTGTGCTTTATCTTTTTATCGTTCGTTCTTTTAAATATAACGCAAGCAGTTGGAAGAAATTAACATAAAATTATTAAAAAAAACAAAGATTTAAAAAAAAGACTGGGAAGGTTAAAAAAAGAGAAAAGAACACATATTAAAATTGTCATTATTTAAGAAAGTTTTAATAAAATTAACAAATTTATTAAGATCTAAAAGAATTTATTATAGATTCAGTACATTTCTGTTTCAGACGTGTGAAGATTTTATAAACACTTGAGCTAATTTAATAAAATTTCTGGCAAAATCTAATTAAGAAATTTTGTTCAGTTATGAAATATACACTTTGACACAAATTAGTCAGATTTCTATCTAAAGATAAGCAGTTAAAGGTCTTATGTTTCTTTTCTAATTTACAAGAAGAGTTTTAAGAATTTAAAAGAAAGTCAAATAAAAGTTTGGAAATGTGGGGATTTTTTTTCTATTTTGTTACAGAACTGTAGAATGCAGAGCCGGTCTGTCAAAACTAGAAATAAATGTTGGAATTTTTATATTACTCCTACATTTTCTAAGCATTTTGTTACTTTAACCCTAAGATTACCATCTGGGTCTAGCCAGACCAAATTTGTTTTTCACTTGCAATATCTTTAGAATAGAACAAAAAATCAAAAAACCAGGTACGTGAATTCTATAAATAATACGTTCTGAATCGAATGAAATGTATTTGGAATCGATCGGAGCAAATGTGTGGGGTGAAATTCCATTTTTATGTACACATCTATTAAACTATCCTCTTGGTCTGGCTGGACCACGAAGTATTGTATTTGTTTGTTGTTTTGGTTTTTTTTTTTTTTTTTTTTTTTTTGCAAAATTAAATAAAATGAAATGACTTGACTTGACGACGAAATAATATTTGTGTCTTTTGTTTTTGGTATTTTTGCCTTGTATTTGGGTTGGCTTGTAGGAGGTTTATATTGCTTTGAATAAAAAGAACCCAAGGAAACAACCCAATAGAATGGAAGCCAACACAATAAAAAGAAAATATATGCTTTTTTGGATTACTTTTATTTGCCGGGATTTTTAAATGTGCAGCACAACCTGTTAAAGAATTGTAGGCACCACATCACAATGATGTTTATATGGCTGGCTGCAATGTCAAAAGAACGATACACTTTATTGCTCCGGTTCATCCGCTTTAACAACTCAAACACATGCCAATGTGCCAAGAACTGAGAAAATAGACGATCTTTGGCTTAGGCTTATTGCGAATTTAGAATCCTCATTCACTACAGAGGCAAGCCTAACCGTGGATGAGCGGATTTTTCATTTCGAGGACGAACGCGATTCACGCAATACATTCGACCGAAGTTAGTAAAATATGCCATAAAAAGTGGTGGACATGTGACTCGAAAACAAAATATACCATGAAAGGCCAAATTTACACAGGCAAAACTTCTGATTGCACACGAGGAGTAAGCCAGGGGGAGAAAGTTGTGATGGATTTGTGAACTGTATATTGAGACAATTTTTGCACAATTCCGATACTCTCAAATACACTGATGGAAGTCCGTTTAGCTCTTGTTAGATTCCTCGCTGCAATAAAACCTTTGTGTCACATTTATTTAAAAAACCAAGCAAACGTCAAGTTTGCGAAACTTTATTTGGCTACTACGCTTGCTCTCTGTTCGTACCAAAAAGGAATAAGGCTATTATACTCTTTCCAGCAGACATGATAGACAATGAGACAAATACTATCACAGAATACGAATATGAGCCAGGTAGAGCAACCAGATTAAACGCTTTAAAACAAATCCAGCCAAATCATTGAATACAACCCAATTTATCGCTGATCATTAGCCAATGTAATATTTATAATAGATTTTCTTAGGACCAAAGACAGCACTTGTAATGAAACAACCCTTTTGCAGTTGGAAATAGTACCTTTCAAAACATCTTCATAAAATTACCGTCCAGTATGCGATAAGTGCAATTTATTGACAAACACACGTTGTAGCTGTGATAAATGGGGAAAAGCTATGTGCCTGCAACATGGCAAAGAAATTAAAAATTACACTTGCGACGATTGTGGTGTATAATTACAAATTAATCAAAAAATTATATAATAAATAAATATAATTTAAAAAAAGCATATGTACGTTAAAAAAAAATATATGTTCCTTTTAACATTTTATTCAACTTGTGGTCTGGCCAGACCAAGAGGAGAACTTAGTGGTAAAAGTTAACCAGTAATCATAGGTTTAAAAAAAATAAGTTAAAGTTCTTTACTCAGCTGTACCGAATATCCTCTCGAATAATCCTCTTTTCACCATAGTAGTCAAAATCGAACCAAAACCTTAACTTCAGGAGTACACTTGTATTTTTACTACCATTCTACCAAGCTTATTTCAGATGAAAGTTAAAGAAACAAGGTTAAATGATTATAGGAAAACTTAAAATAGTAAAAGTTTAGGGGTAAACATTATAGGTTTTTTGTTCATCTTTCAGCCATTTCCGGACTATATGTCATATAAATATCTTCGAAAACACAACCTCAACTGATCTATTTTGTATTTCTATGGTCATGTTTAAATACCATATGGTTACCTGCAAACATTAGCAGTGATCTATAAAAGATGTGTAAATTATTAGGATGCATGTAACTAAATGCTGTTTTGAAAATATTTTATAGAAAATAGGTAGGAAGTCTTCTTCCTTGTATGTTCAGTCTAGACTTTGTCTCTACCAATTTGATTCGGAAAATGTTTGCTCCTATGAAGCATTGTCACATTGTCACATTTTACTATTTACTTATGTTTATCGAGCATGTTCTAGAAAACGAAATGAAGTGGATTTAAAATCGAGCAAATTTTAAAAACATCCCTGTTCTGATAGTTTATACAAATATTCCATTTTATCTAACATACAACTTTTAAAACCAGTAAACAATGCGGTAATTTTGTAAATAAATGACTAAAATCTCGTTCGATTTCAGTTTCAATTCATTTCAATTTCTAAAACATGCCCGTATAATATATTTTCAAACATATAGAAGATATGTTCTATTAAACTTTTTAAATACTTTGTAAACCTTTATTTTCAATTACATTTAACAATTCATAGGCAGAAGTAAACCAACACTTTAATGCTCATAATTCGCATAAATTCATTGAAATTGCATTAAGAGAAATAATCTTCAGCTTATTTATGTACGAAACCCTAAAATTAATTAGAAATTTAATAATGTGGCATACGATATTTTGACTATTGATTGATTTGCGACCGATTTAATTGATGTGAATAATATTTAATGCACAATTTGTTACACTCAAAAACAGATTTTAGCACACATCAAATTAAATATAGTTTTTGTTTAATAATTACTGTAGACAAGCTTTTTGTAAGAAATAACAAAGGTCTGTAAATATGAATAGAGAAATAAATCCTTTTATCCAGGCCATAGCTATTCATGTCTTGCTTTTGATACATCATATATAAAGCTTTTGTACAGTTGAATGAATCATAATTGCATTAAATTGGCTCAAACGTTGAACAAAGAAAAACATGTTATTAACAAATAAATCAATACAGACGTTGTTAGGATTTTATTAGTGCTTTAAACAATTTTATTACTTATTTCACATACTCGTTAAGTGTTTTCTTAAATAATATTTGTGTACGAGTGTAAACTTTTTATTGGCAATTTTAAAAAGCCACAGAAACTTAAATAGTTTATCAGTGGCACACACCTGTTATTAATTAAATAATTCGATAAACGTGATTTGACAGCAATTTAACACCTTGTGGCACAAGACTACTCACATACGCCAAGTCACACATAAGCTTACCCTGCAAGCATTTTGTTGTCTCAAAACTTACGAAAGAGTATCGGGATTCTATTAAAATTATCGGTAATAATATCGTCTAACTAAAAAAGATCAACATTTTCGATTAAAAAGCATCGTTTTCCAGACTCGATAACCAATTTCCGACACTTAAAAAACACTCTCCAAAGATTCGTTAAAGTGTCTCCGAAAAGTGAAACTAGTATTAAGTAGATCATATCGAGCCCTAACCGCGAAAATAACGTAAGAACTTTTTTTTTTTTTTTTGATTATGATTTTGTTAAGTTTATTAAATGTTGTCAACTTTTTGTTTATGAGAAAGATAGAAACAAAACAAACAAAAAGCAGTAAATCGGTGAATTTGCTCCTAAACCGCTATTTCAGCAACACTTTTAATATTACAAGCGTGAAATGTCATTTAAAGTTAAACAATTTTTCATTTTTTTTACATAACTTAATTTTTTTATCGTTACAGTTTGCTATTTATCATAATACAGCTGAACTCTTTGCACTTGGTAAATTTTTCTATTACATTATATTTGCACTGTTCACCAAAACTGCATTAAAAATGTAGCGTCATAAGGCCTTAACGTACCCTTATGAATTTACAGCTAAAAAAATTTAAGCCTAAGTGACAAATTTCATACAAAATTTATATGAAATAAAATAAAAAAACTCACTCCTCTTAAATTTTTATTTTGGCGCTTATGCTATTTTCGCGGTTAGGGCTCGATATATATTTAAAAAGAGGCCATCAAGATGATGCCTAATTTTTAAAATTGCATTTGATTAATATTGATTTAATGCTTATGTCCTCTTTTTACATTAACGTCCAATTTCACCAAGTTCAGTTAAAACTAAATATTACTTTTATTTCTAGTTAACAATATATTTTTGACAGTTATTCTGATAGTTTATTATAACTGAACTTGAAGAAATTGGCCGTAAAATGTTTATTAATTTTAACGAAGTTTTAATCATTTAAATAGTTCACCGGAGTTTTTTCCTCTTTGTTATGAAGTATGCGATTTTTTGACACTGTCTGCATTTTGTTGGGAAACATGTGTCAATTATTCTCATTAAAGGTCCAACTATCATATGCTTAAGTTGGTTTAAGCAAATGTGCCAATACATGTAAATTAAATGTGTCAAACTGTATTGTACTTAAGGAAACTATTTCTTGAGTTTTATGAATCTGGCATTTTTTTTTAAGCAAAGAGCGAAACGGATGGCGCTTACCGTACGGAATCAAATGTTTTTTGATATTGTTTTTGTGTTTTTAAATGAATTTGAGGCTTATTGTTAACAGAAGCTTAAGCAAGCCTATGCATATTATAGTTGTGAACGAAATAGTGTTAACAACAAAGTTGTTTTTTTTCTGCTTCCAAATTAACAAGTTTTTTAAGCCAACTGTAGTTTTGATTCACATCTTCAATTTGAAAAAAGTTTAGCTGGTGCACATCCAATGCTTGCCGATGCTAACCCTGAATATGTTTTATATATTTCAACGTGCCAGAGAATTTTTACGCGAAGCTGTGGTTTTGGCAAGGAAGACAAAGACCGTCTAGGTCAGCCAAAGCGTTTGAAGATGAGGAATTAAAGGAATCACTCCATGAAAATAGTTGTAAAAATCACAAAAAGGACTTAAAACTTTCACGCCCTTAAGGAAACCAGGGTTTTTTTTTAATATCCAATGGGTTTTTGAATTGATTTTTATACAAAATAAACTAAAATTGCAAAGAAATAAAAATCTCGTTAGATTTTGTGGGATTTGTTGGGAACATTTTTCCCAAAGGACGATAAAGGGGGGAAAATATTTCAGTTAATCGATTTTTATGAATGATTTTACAACTAAAAAAATTCATTGAAAAAATAAGTTTTAAAAAACAAAACTAATTATGGTGTTCTGCAAAGCAATTAATTCCACTTGCTTGTAAGAAGGAGATGGACGTTGCACATGGCACAAAATTTATGCGTTCTATTTTCTACACGTTTTGTTCGCATTTTGCTTATTGTACGTTGGTGTGTAACGATTTGTACTAACCTCAGCATTTGCGACTTCCCTTTAAGAGGTTACTCTCTGCCTTGATGTAAAATCACTTATCAGATTTAGAGCTACTACTTGTCGATACTCTAAGCTGGTTAATAGTGATCCCTCAACCATATATTGCCTATCAGAAAAGATGTTTACGCGATCAAACTCATAATTACGTTTATAATATGTTTGAGATGTATAGTTACTTGTCCATCTGAAAACAAGTTCTGCTTTCTTATGATGAGCTGTACCGGCATCCACAGTTATGTTTTGACCAGTTTATTGTACTGCATTTTCGATTTAAACCACATCTGCAGCCTCTTCAATGTCCTCTTCATCTAGGTGAAGTTCATCTTCCCCATCAATATTGCCCGCTATTAGCAGGTGTAGGTAATAGCGGATTTTCGCGTAAATGGAACTTCCACTTCCTTCTGCTTGTCATTGTTAAAATACTGTGTATTACCGAGTAAACTAGCCTTTAAGCGTTACACATGTTATTTTCACTTTTGTCGTATTACGCCCTTTGCTTACAGAATAATTCCCAGTTAGAGGATACCAGCAGCATGCCCAATATGGATTTTGTAACTATCCTACTTTAAAAATTTAATATTTTTTACTCACTATTTTAACAAATAGATTATGGGAATTATTGCTCCTTATTTTACTTTAACATAAACATAATCTATATTTTTCTTCTTGCAGTATTTATGTTGTTTCAAGAACAAACTTCTACAAACACACGCGTATGCACGCATATTGGTTTTCGTAAAATATCCCATTTTCGCATTTTTATTTTTTTACAATATTTTATAACCTTTAACTTAGATTTTATTTTACTTTTTTGGGGCTCACGAATAGCAACACAAACACTTCATAATATAAATAAAAATTTAATTTTTAAATTAATTTACATTTTCTTTACAATTTTTCCTAGTCCTTCAACACAATAAACACAAAAACAATTCTGCTCGTACTTGTTTTTATGCCAAAAAAAAAAAAACTATAAGCCAGTGTTCGAAAATAAACATTAAATATCGCTCCTTAGTGTTCGGTTCGGTAGATTTGTGCAAAATACAAATGCTAAAAGTGTTTGTGTAGTAAATCATCAGAAAATAATACTGTTCTTATCCAACTCAACAAAAAAATGATAACAGTTAATTCCGCTTGCTTTAAAAAACCACAAACTTCATTGTGTTCGGTTCAGCTCATTAGTGTCCGTTCTTTTTAGTTGTGCTTCTCACCCTTTTAGCCGGTTAAAAAAAAACTTAAAATTTTTTATAAAAACAAAAAAAAAACACATTCGAAAAAAAGCCAGCAAAAAAATTTTACACAAACAAAACACACACAATTCACACACAAGCTATTCGTGCTGTTATCGTTGCTAAAATTTTTTGTTTGTTAATTTCTACATCAATGTAACAAAAATAACATTATAGAACATTGAAATATATTGTTTGTCTACTGTATCACTATAATTGTTCTATTTTTTAACGAAGATCGGAACACTATATAATGTTCGCCGTTTTCCTGAAAATAGTTACGATAGTTACGATATTAAGGGTTGTGTTCGCTTACACGAACACTAAAATAATAGATATCGCTCCTAGGTGTGTAAGCCGAACGCTAAATAATGTTCTGTTTATTTTAGAAGACTGCCTTAAACATCCCAACTCACGTTCAGAAAATAAAATGGCTATAAAAATACATATATTTTGTTTTTCCGATAAAAGGACTTTATTTGAAAGCTCTTTCTAGTGCAATGCTGTTTTGCTTAAATAAAATTTAAGTCCTTTTAGTATTATCGTTTAAAAGTGACGAAGAAGACAACAATCACATGATCACAAAACGAGTACAACATATTTTCTTTTTGTAGTAGCGAAGAAAAAATCTTCAAAATGCTTGCAGGGTAAATTCACATGAACAAACACACCAAACTTTCATGCACTTGTGCAGTCCAAAAGAGTGTTTTGACTGGCAACAAACTCAAAAATACAACCAACAGTTACTGTAGCCATAGTATGAAAGCTCCGGTAGTAGTCGTTGAGGTGTTGAATGTCTCCCCACAGCTGATTGTGATGACAGCAATTCAGCAAGTTTCCAATATGCCACAAATGAATATTTGAACACACGCTGTGTTGGTTTGGTTTTAAAATGTATTTTTCTTACTTTTATTCCAATCGCAATAAATTTATTGTTGGCAACATATTTGTAGACCTTTTCTTGTCGATTTTTATTTTATACGAAAGTGTCACTTTATTAGGCGAATAATTTTGAATTAATTCCACTAAAAATAGATTTTTATTTAAAAGATAAAGGATAAATTTGATTTCTTAAAACGATTGGTGTAAATAAGACATTGCACAATGGGACACAATTAAAATAGTTCGCTTCTTATCAGCTTCAAACTGACTGACAAATAGTTAAAGGCGATCTTTAATAAACAGTTCCTAAATTTGTAAATGCTTAGTAAAATTTGATTTAACAATATTTTAGGAATCATTCCATGAGTTTCTTAAACAGGGAAACTTCGACATGAAAGGTTTAAAATAATTGGTTTGGTTACGCTCAAAAAAAAACCTTTAAAGCTTATGCACCTAAATGATTTTTTCAAACTTACAATAAACAGATAAATGTTTCAGCCCTTGAAGCTGACTTTTTAAGATCTCCCTCCTTGCCTCTTTGGGTTTAAACCACAACCAACATGATTAATAGCCAGACTTGGACCGAGGTCTCATTTGCTACTGACCCCCATGGTATCAGATAGGATCTCTGATCAGTATCAGTATCTGAACTCTCGTAAATTCGCTTTTTACAAAAAACACTAACTTCATTGTGTTCGGTTCAGCTCATTAGTGTTCGTTCGTTTCAGTTGTGCTTAGCACCCTTTTAGACTGCAGCTGATTTCCCCAGACGATGATATACCAATAAGTGGAATTTACTTAAATGTTCCCCAACATACCCCGTGAGGGGGGAAGGTGAATTTCAATAATTGAACAAGAAGTGGAAGCTAGAAAATATGATCAAACAAGATAGAACAACCCTTTAAAACATAAATCTGCCCTACATGTACCCAGTTTCCTGTTGCGCAGCCAGATCAATCCCATTACAAATCCCGTAAGATTCTCGAGCCCACAACCCGGATCATCTCCCAATTCGTCTATGGATCTACTGTCTACCCACCTCAGCTTGCTTTTCTGCAAGGTGGGACATAGACGCAGAATGTGTGCAGTCGTCAGGAAGCCTATATGACCTTCTGATATATGATCCAGATCCTAAATGTAGATCCCACACACATGCCCCTCAAATTCGAGCCATCAGTGAAAATGGCAAATCCCCTATACAATCTACCCTTGCATGACCACCACTCACTAGTCGGCAATATTATCCACGTCCACGCCCAAAATCAACCCTAGTGCCCACATAATCCATGAAGCCGAGCGAGCCCAGGTAACAAGCACCAGCGTCATTCTCACCCATGATCCGCGAGTGACCCTTCGTAAAAAGAGCCGCTTAAGGAGTACTTATAGCCCCTGTCATGCGTATCGAAACACATCCCTGATCCTTAGACGGAAGGTTTCTTTGACTAACGTTAGACTGGATTTAACCACCGAAGATTACTGCCATCAAACCACAGACGGCCGGATTCCACAGCTTCTAACTATCTATGATGTGCAAGCATAGCAGGCATTGAGGCCCCTCCTAAATAACTTCTAAGTATTTGACGACGAAAATTTGGTTCCACTTCCAGTTTACCAATTTACCGATCAAAAGACGCAATGGATGATCCGCTGGCGTTAATTCTTTTACCAGTTTGATCTTATATAGATTAAGGCTTAACATTTTCCAAGTAGTGAACGGCAGGGAGCTGGCTGAAAATGCCGTCGGATCAATAAATTCGAATTTTCTAGCACACTCACGTCTACAGCCACGATCGCTTTTTTTGTACGCACAGTACGTACTCGATTTTGATGAATATTATCCAAAAGAGTAAATGTGGTCATGAATCGATTCATAGTATTGTGTTTTGGCTGCTCAGATGGACGATTATGCGCAACGTAAACTTGACGAAGTGCTCTTTAAGTGCGAATTTTGAAAATAAATTTCCACGATTTGTAAATTCGTTCCTGTATAAGTCTTTGCTTGGTGATTTGCGAAAGTATAGAGAAAAAAATAAAAAATACTTCATTAGTATGAGATGTAGTTTAACACTTATCCCTATCGGAAGTTCTATACTTCTATAAAAAAAACTTTGATTTTCCATAAGTTTAAATAACATTCGAGACTAAAATTTCTTCAAGATAAAGTGACTTGTCCTTATGTTTGTCAGTATTAGAACTCAATGTGGAGTATACTTAATAACGTAAAATTTTTTAATACAAAACTACCCCCTTTGCTATTCTTTAAACGCCTTAAACTTTTTTCATCTGTTTCTGAATTAAATAAGAAATTACTTCTTGTAACTTCCACCTGTATTTTCTTAAAAACATACAGATTAACACTTTTGCTGGTTTAAACATTCAGCGAAGTTAAAACCAGGTGGCTGAAATAAGACATGGAATTCTCAATAAAAGAAGTAAAAGGGAAAGTTTGGCAAGAACGACAATAATAATGCCTTATTGCATGCATTAAGAATTAAATTGATATTTTTACAATGAATTAATTCGATGTCAAACTTACGAATAACAAACATAAAATTAGTTTTTTAAAATCCTATTAAGATATCAACAATAATGGCAATCGAATTAATGGCATTTAGGTCCGTTTTTAAAACTTATAAAAATCGTCTTTATCGTTTCGAAAAATCGTCAAAAAAAAAAATCAAACAACTTAAAATTTAGTATTTTTTAAAATATTTTTGTTCGATTTAAAAAAAAGACATTCAAACAAAAATAGAAATTACTTATACCCAGCTAACATTTTATATTGTTTAATAGCTACTGGGAGTCTAATGAAGAGCGTATTTGATCGTCAATGACCGCATTTTTTCATCGTACAAGATTCCTCTCACGGAAAAAACTGTAACACGATTGAGATTCTTCCATAGCACAACGAAAGGCGCTTCATCAAGCGTTGTGGGAATCGTTTAATTTTTAAGTCTTTCATGTCAAGAATCGTTTGAGACTCATGAATTTATTATCTTAGAACTCGTGGAATGGTCGCCGTATAATTGTTAAATATATGATTTATATACGTAAAAGGTTCATTCGATTATGGTTTGACGAAAGATAAACAAAGTGTAACATTGTGGTACTCTGAAAATAATCAAAGATTTTCTTAAGATTTGCATAGTACAGTCGTTCCTAAACAAAAGCGGCACGCGTTTTTTTGTTTTTGAATAGAGCCGCCTGAGCGCTTTGCAATTGGAAAAACCGATTTTTACAGCTCATTTAGCAGTTAAGTTGCCGCTATTCTTCATTAAAAATGCCAATTTAACTATTTTTTGGTCAATCTAACGTTTTTGTGTTTTTTTTTTGTTTATAATTTGTGGGTTTTATTAAACAATAAAGCTATCACTACTGTTCGTGACACAACGTTTACGCTCTTACTCTAGCTTAGCGAAAGAAATCGTTCGCCTTCCGCTCTTGAAAATAATCGTCACTTTTTTCGGAAAAAATCATCAAATCTGGCACCCCTGGCTATCTGCAATTTTTAGAAAATGAGTTTTTTATAGCAACTTGTTCACTGAATAAATTTAAAGAAAAAAGATACACAGAAAAAAAAGAAAATCGACTTCAATTACACAATTCGTTCAGACAATTAAATATTTAACTAATTTTGCCCCTGCAAAGGAATTGATCATATTAATTAACGGATTTGTATTTTCGAGTCATGGGACACAAATTTAGTCAATTAAAAAATTAATTGTATAAACAAAAATACACCACATATACACAAACATTTAATTTTATGGGTTTTGATTAAAAAAATTAATTGCAGCAAACAAAAAATAATTAAATAATTAATGTACACCAATTAATTATTTAATTGAATAGTTTTTTGCAAACATTTTTTCTGTGTACAAAAACATTTTTTTATATTTTTTTTGTTGTGTTATCTAACAAACACATTGTTTTGTTAGTAAAAGTTAAAAAAATGATATTAATCATACGAATTTTCATTAAAAAACATTTTTGTTAACCTTTTAAATATTTTGTACGAAATTTTAATATAATTTTGTTTAATTTTATTTTTTAATTTAAATGATTTTGTTATTCGTGCTTAATTCACACTGAAATTTATTGTTGATGGGATAAGCTATTCCCATGCGCATTTCACTGGTTGCTTAAGCCAGATCATCGGGAAACTTCATCCATAAAGATTTTAGAACAACTAAAGATATTAAACCATATTAAACGGATAAGCGTATAAGAATTTTAATAAAAATGGGGTTTTCATCGAGTTTTTTTAAAAACTTTTTCGCTATCTTATCTCGACTTAAGATGTTTTGTCAAAATGCCACTGATGTGTACATATATATAAAAAGAAGTGTACACTTTGATGCGAAAATTTGATGTATTTTTTGACAAATTTTTTTCTCCGGGATTTCTACTTCGGAAATTGAACCTACCACGACTTTGCAATGGTACACGATTGGTCGTTAAAAAAATGTATGAAAAATTTTATCAAAGCTACCATTTTGAATGGTAAATTCCGAGACGAAAATGTTTTGCTGAGACGAACTCCCATTGAATTCAAAAGCGTTTAATTTCCTATTAGATTGGCTTTTTAAATGACAATCAATAAGTCTCAATGCCAAACGATCTCTGTTTGAAAGAAACCTTGTTAATTAACTGTTTATTGTTGTTGTTTTTGTTAAAGCTTTGCTATTGTTACAAGTAAAACTGGTGTTTATAATTCTTATTCGGTTAACAGTTTTGTCAGTATAAAATCATCAATAATAGATTTTATTTTATTAATATTATGAAATGCGAATTTAGCACATTTAAACGAAACCTTGAAAATCAAATCTGTTGAGTTTTAGCCTGATTAAAGTTTAATAATTCTTATAATACATTTTGAAGAGAAAATAAAGGTAAAAAATTGTTTGTAGGCCTTGTATTATTTTTAGGAAATAGCAGACCTTTTGTTCTTGGATTCGTTCTGCTTGTCTTAAGGGATTGAACAGTATCAATTAGTGTTGAGAAACAATCGATAGTACTATAGATATTACTATAAATATCGATTGGAAAAATATCGATATTATTATTTAAAATACAGCTTTGAAAATATATCTAAAGTTGCAATAAAATATTTGAAAGTCGCTGTTACTTCGGTTCATTCAGAAAGGTGCTTTTCGGCTTCCGGTGAAATTATAAATAACAGTAAAAACTGCATGTGTGGTTTAATATGGTGGGCATGCTTGTGGTTTTTCAATAATCAATCTATATATATAAAAATGAAAAATGTTTGTATGTTTGTTTGTTTGTTTGTTTGTTTGTTTGTTTGTTTGTTTGTTTGTTTGTTTGTTTGTTTGTTTGTTTGTTTGTTTGTTTGTTTGTTTGTTTGTTTGTTTGTTTGTTTGTTTGTTTGTTTGTTTGTTTGTTTGTTTGTTTGTTTGTTTGTTTGTTTGTTTGTTTGTTTGTTTGTTTGTTTGTTTGTTTGTTTGTTTGTTTGTTTGTTTGTTTGTTTGTTTGTTTGTTTGTTTGTTTGTTTGTTTGTTTGTTTGTTTGTTTGTTTGTTTGTTTGTTTGTTTGTTTGTTTGTTTGTTTGTTTGTTTGTTTGTTTGTTTGTTTGTTTGTTTGTTTGTTTGTTTGTTTGTTTGTTTGTTTGTTTGTTTGTTTGTTTGTTTGTTTGTTTGTTTGTTTGTTTGTTTGTTTGTTTGTTTGTTTGTTTGTTTGTTTGTTTGTTTGTTTGTTTGTTTGTTTGTTTGTTTGTTTGTTTGTTTGTTTGTTTGTTTGTTTGTTTGTTTGTTTGTTTGTTTGTTTGTTTGTTTGTTTGTTTGTTTGTTTGTTTGTTTGTTTGTTTGTTTGTTTGTTTGTTTGTTTGTTTGTTTGTTTGTTTGTTTGTTTGTTTGTTTGTTTGTTTGTTTGTTTGTTTGTTTGTTTGTTTGTTTGTTTGTTTGTTTGTTTGTTTGTTTGTTTGTTTGTTTGTTTGTTTGTTTGTTTGTTTGTTTGTTTGTTTGTTTGTTTGTTTGTTTGTTTGTTTGTTTGTTTGTTTGTTTGTTTGTTTGTTTGTTTGTTTGTTTGTTTGTTTGTTTGTTTGTTTGTTTGTTTGTTTGTTTGTTTGTTTGTTTGTTTGTTTGTTTGTTTGTTTGTTTGTTTGTTTGTTTGTTTGTTTGTTTGTTTGTTTGTTTGTTTGTTTGTTTGTTTGTTTGTTTGTTTGTTTGTTTGTTTGTTTGTTTGTTTGTTTGTTTGTTTGTTTGTTTGTTTGTTTGTTTGTTTGTTTGTTTGTTTGTTTGTTTGTTTGTTTGTTTGTTTGTTTGTTTGTTTGTTTGTTTGTTTGTTTGTTTGTTTGTTTGTTTGTTTGTTTGTTTGTTTGTTTGTTTGTTTGTTTGTTTGTTTGTTTGTTTGTTTGTTTGTTTGTTTGTTTGTTTGTTTGTTTGTTTGTTTGTTTGTTTGTTTGTTTGTTTGTTTGTTTGTTTGTTTGTTTGTTTGTTTGTTTGTTTGTTTGTTTGTTTGTTTGTTTGTTTGTTTGTTTGTTTGTTTGTTTGTTTGTTTGTTTGTTTGTTTGTTTGTTTGTTTGTTTGTTTGTTTGTTTGTTTGTTTGTTTGTTTGTTTGTTTGTTTGTTTGTTTGTTTGTTTGTTTGTTTGTTTGTTTGTTTGTTTGTTTGTTTGTTTGTTTGTTTGTTTGTTTGTTTGTTTGTTTGTTTGTTTGTTTGTTTGTTTGTTTGTTTGTTTGTTTGTTTGTTTGTTTGTTTGTTTGTTTGTTTGTTTGTTTGTTTGTTTGTTTGTTTGTTTGTTTGTTTGTTTGTTTGTTTGTTTGTTTGTTTGTTTGTTTGTTTGTTTGTTTGTTTGTTTGTTTGTTTGTTTGTTTGTTTGTTTGTTTGTTTGTTTGTTTGTTTGTTTGTTTGTTTGTTTGTTTGTTTGTTTGTTTGTTTGTTTGTTTGTTTGTTTGTTTGTTTGTTTGTTTGTTTGTTTGTTTGTTTGTTTGTTTGTTTGTTTGTTTGTTTGTTTGTTTGTTTGTTTGTTTGTTTGTTTGTTTGTTTGTTTGTTTGTTTGTTTGTTTGTTTGTTTGTTTGTTTGTTTGTTTGTTTGTTTGTTTGTTTGTTTGTTTGTTTGTTTGTTTGTTTGTTTGTTTGTTTGTTTGTTTGTTTGTTTGTTTGTTTGTTTGTTTGTTTGTTTGTTTGTTTGTTTGTTTGTTTGTTTGTTTGTTTGTTTGTTTGTTTGTTTGTTTGTTTGTTTGTTTGTTTGTTTGTTTGTTTGTTTGTTTGTTTGTTTGTTTGTTTGTTTGTTTGTTTGTTTGTTTGTTTGTTTGTTTGTTTGTTTGTTTGTTTGTTTGTTTGTTTGTTTGTTTGTTTGTTTGTTTGTTTGTTTGTTTGTTTGTTTGTTTGTTTGTTTGTTTGTTTGTTTGTTTGTTTGTTTGTTTGTTTGTTTGTTTGTTTGTTTGTTTGTTTGTTTGTTTGTTTGTTTGTTTGTTTGTTTGTTTGTTTGTTTGTTTGTTTGTTTGTTTGTTTGTTTGTTTGTTTGTTTGTTTGTTTGTTTGTTTGTTTGTTTGTTTGTTTGTTTGTTTGTTTGTTTGTTTGTTTGTTTGTTTGTTTGTTTGTTTGTTTGTTTGTTTGTTTGTTTGTTTGTTTGTTTGTTTGTTTGTTTGTTTGTTTGTTTGTTTGTTTGTTTGTTTGTTTGTTTGTTTGTTTGTTTGTTTGTTTGTTTGTTTGTTTGTTTGTTTGTTTGTTTGTTTGTTTGTTTGTTTGTTTGTTTGTTTGTTTGTTTGTTTGTTTGTTTGTTTGTTTGTTTGTTTGTTTGTTTGTTTGTTTGTTTGTTTGTTTGTTTGTTTGTTTGTTTGTTTGTTTGTTTGTTTGTTTGTTTGTTTGTTTGTTTGTTTGTTTGTTTGTTTGTTTGTTTGTTTGTTTGTTTGTTTGTTTGTTTGTTTGTTTGTTTGTTTGTTTGTTTGTTTGTTTGTTTGTTTGTTTGTTTGTTTGTTTGTTTGTTTGTTTGTTTGTTTGTTTGTTTGTTTGTTTGTTTGTTTGTTTGTTTGTTTGTTTGTTTGTTTGTTTGTTTGTTTGTTTGTTTGTTTGTTTGTTTGTTTGTTTGTTTGTTTGTTTGTTTGTTTGTTTGTTTGTTTGTTTGTTTGTTTGTTTGTTTGTTTGTTTGTTTGTTTGTTTGTTTGTTTGTTTGTTTGTTTGTTTGTTTGTTTGTTTGTTTGTTTGTTTGTTTGTTTGTTTGTTTGTTTGTTTGTTTGTTTGTTTGTTTGTTTGTTTGTTTGTTTGTTTGTTTGTTTGTTTGTTTGTTTGTTTGTTTGTTTGTTTGTTTGTTTGTTTGTTTGTTTGTTTGTTTGTTTGTTTGTTTGTTTGTTTGTTTGTTTGTTTGTTTGTTTGTTTGTTTGTTTGTTTGTTTGTTTGTTTGTTTGTTTGTTTGTTTGTTTGTTTGTTTGTTTGTTTGTTTGTTTGTTTGTTTGTTTGTTTGTTTGTTTGTTTGTTTGTTTGTTTGTTTGTTTGTTTGTTTGTTTGTTTGTTTGTTTGTTTGTTTGTTTGTTTGTTTGTTTGTTTGTTTGTTTGTTTGTTTGTTTGTTTGTTTGTTTGTTTGTTTGTTTGTTTGTTTGTTTGTTTGTTTGTTTGTTTGTTTGTTTGTTTGTTTGTTTGTTTGTTTGTTTGTTTGTTTGTTTGTTTGTTTGTTTGTTTGTTTGTTTGTTTGTTTGTTTGTTTGTTTGTTTGTTTGTTTGTTTGTTTGTTTGTTTGTTTGTTTGTTTGTTTGTTTGTTTGTTTGTTTGTTTGTTTGTTTGTTTGTTTGTTTGTTTGTTTGTTTGTTTGTTTGTTTGTTTGTTTGTTTGTTTGTTTGTTTGTTTGTTTGTTTGTTTGTTTGTTTGTTTGTTTGTTTGTTTGTTTGTGTGTTTCTTTGTTTGTTGGCTTAAAGACTCCGAAACTACTGAACCTCCCATAGGATGCATATATTAAATATCGCTTAACTGAAGAACTATTAAAGGGGGAGTCTTCAAACGTGGTTAAAGCTACTACTATGGCAAACTATAAATTTCAGTATAAAAATGGGCGGGGTAAACAGGGGAGGAGCAGTACCCCTCATAGATAGAAATATAAATAAGAGCCACTGCACGCATTTTGTTGAACTTTTGGTAGTAGGATCTTCTGAGCCCCGAAATAGAAATAAAGTAGCAGCGGGGGAAGTGGTTTTCCCCATAGGACGCCAATGTTTACCATCGCATATCTTAAGAACTGTAATAGTGAGAATGTTCAAACTTTATAGAAGTCACTCTTATGGTATACTTCACTTTTAAAAATAAAACTAAAGCGGGTAGGCGCAGGGGGGAAATACCTCCCATAGGATGCATACATTAAATATCGCTCAACTGAAGAACTATTAAAGGGAGAGTCTTCAAACGTGGTTAAAGCCACTATTATAGTAAACTATAAATTTCAATATAAAAATGTGCGGGGTAGACAGGGGAGCAACAGTACCCTCATAGAAGACATATAAATAAGAGCAACTGCACGCATTTTGTTGAACTTTTGGTAGTAGGATCTTCTGAGCCCCAAAATTGAAATAAAATAGCAGCGGGGGAAGTGTTACCCACCATATGACGCCAATGTTTAATATCGGATATCTTAAAAACTGTTATAGTGAGAAAGTTCAAACTTTGTAGAAGTCACTCTTATGGTATACTTCACTTTGAAAATAAAAATAAAGCGGGTAGGCGCAGGGGGGAACTACCTTCCATAGGATGCATATATTAAATATCCCTCAACCGATAAAGTGGTTAAAGCAGTGTAGCGAAGCGCACCGGGTTAAGCTAGTTTCTTATAAAATAAGTGATACATATTTATTTTGTTACGTAAACAAATTAAGAATGTATGTATGTCCATATGTATGTGTATCTTCTTTTTTTGCTAACTACCATTTTTCGTTACGTTAAGAATTCTAATATGGGTAAACAAAAACTGTTAAGTTTAGTTAAATTTATTTACTAATTGTTGTTTTGAGAAATGTTATCTTTATGGCATTCTTTTAAAATATATCTTTAAGTTCTTTATTTGAACATGCTATTTTAATACTTATTTTTTTTATAATTTATTAAATAATATGTATAAATTTTTAAAAAGCAGATTTAATTACATACTTTAAGTTCATTTTTTTACTTGAAATATTTTTTAATTTTCATTTTGCATATTGAACTGTTTTAATGTTATTTAATTTTTTTAAAACTTTTTTATATACAAATATTTTTTTAATATAAAATAATTTGAATAAAACAATTTTGTGAAAAATTAAAAACGCCTTTTTTAATAAAAACAAACTATCATAAATTGTTCAGTAAGCACTTTTATTGAAATGCATTCCCCTAGCGCTTAATTTAAGACATAACAAACTTTCTTTAAGAAGCGCTTTCTAATATGTATGAAAACAGTAGTTCTTATTGAGCACATTAAAAGGTGCTTCTCGTGAATGTAAAACTAACCGCTTTTTATATGCCTTGAATAAAGCGCTTTTTCTGTCAAAAATGTATTGTTTCAAAGTGGGAACTCGCCATATTAAATTCATGCCTTCCGTAGGCGAGTTGGTAAGCGAAACATTTACATTTCTCCCTTACAAACCTGCTTCGACCGAAGCTCAATTTTTTATTGGGATATGTTGCAAATAGAATCATGTAATTAATTAGACTTTATTGCATGGTGTTATTCAGTTATTAAAATTAATTTTAGTTGTGATAAAAATTTAATATAAAAAAAAAGAAAAAAATATTTTTAGAATTTTGTTTTTGTTTTTGTTTTAAATATAATTTTCTTTGCGAACGTTGAAGTTCGAAATCGTTAAACAGGTAGTTAATTTTAAATTACTTTTCGTTTTTTAAAAACGGCATTAAACATTAAAAAGCTAGTAAAATTACACTAAAACTACATTAATGTATGTATGTATTTATTAGTGAACCTACACACAGAAAATCAAGTTAAAATCGTAGAAAACAAGGTTGATTAAATATTTTTCGATGTTGATTTTGCTTCATACGTTTTTCATGTTAATTCAACCTGATCAACAATTACTTGTGAACAACATTTTTTTCTTTTAAAATAACTATAATTCATGTTAATTTAACATTGCAGTAAAGTTAGAGCAAAATATCATTTATATTGAAATAACAATCCGAATCACGTTAAATGAAAGTTATTTCAAGTGGTTTGAGTATGTTATAACAGTGTGAAGAAGCTTCAGAGACAACATATGCATTTATACCAGGGTATTAACCAATTCTTACCTAATTTTCCCTATTTACCGGTTATTTACCATTTGGATTTTTACCCTTTTCACATCTATATACATACATACATACGTCTTATATATTTTCAATAAAGTAATAAAAACAGCGAACTGTAGCCAGATAAACAATTAGTTAAAGTTTTCCTACTCAAGTATAAACATTTAGTCGATAGTATCGATAGTGAAATCTGCACTATCGATAAATATTGATAGTAGAAAATATCTATAGTATCCCAGCACTAGTATCTATGACATCATGGGAGGTAAAGTACACCAAGTCCATTTCAATAGGCGACGGTAACATTCTATAAAATAATTTTATTAAGGCAAATGTTTTATACAGAAAAAGATGCATTTGTGATTTTCAACATGTTTTTGCGCCCTGCAGTAAAGTTTTCAAAATGTGACTTTGTGTAGTTTATCTCCCACCTGCAGATTTAAAAAAAATATAAATTTTTAAACAAATGAACTGAAATTTTCTTCTTCAATGTACTCGTAATTGTTTTCTACCGCTCCATAATCAATATTATTATTGTCCAAGACCGAAGTATAAAATTGCAACTCTATATTTTCCCTCCAACTTTCCGTAAAGTAAGTAGATAAAAGGATTCTCAAATCCCCCACATTAACCCCCACATTGATGGGAAGTAGTTCTGAAACAATATAATGCCTTTTCGAGTTCCTTTTATTTTTTATTATTATCATTCGCTTTCAAGGTTGCCGTTTACTTAAATCTTGCTCTGAGACTATTATTTTAGGCGTTACAAAGATCAGCACAAACGCATTATGGTGGTGTAGCGAATAATAAGAAAGAACCTAGATCAAAAACCCAATGCACGTCCGACTAATCAAATTTCTGATGATAACTACAAAAAGAGTTTTAATTTTTCATAAAGCGTACTTCATGCAATTCAATGGTCAATTTATTTGAGAATTAGATATCAAATAACACACACTCTAAACTAAATAGAATACATAAAGAATATCTTCAGCAAAAATACCTTCTCTATACATTTGTTTGTTGACATTTTATTTTTCTGGCCTTTTTTTTAACTCGATTTCTTCCTACCCGTACAGCCTCAAAGTGTTTCGGAGGTGTTGTTGTGTTTCAAATCGGTAACAATGACGGTGATTGGGTTGATGTTGATGGCTGTTAATGTTGCTGTTGCTGTTTATATTGTATGACAGTCACGTTTGCGAGTTAATATAAATGTATGTTGTATTTTTAGTGATTTTATTGTCATGTGTGTTCTTTATTATTATTTTTTTTTTATTTTTTGAAAATTGTATTTTGTTACAACAAATTGAAGGCATTAGTATTTTAAATAAGGTAATAATAACCAGAATCAGTTGGCACATACATAAACCCAAAACGTTAATTCTGAAATATACGAAAAAGTAGGAAACTACAATTTTGTTTGATTTGAAATTGTAATTGTGTTAATAAGCTTGAAGCCCAATAAATAATTTAATTAAAGTTCAAATATGTAACCACTTACTATGAAATAGTAGTATGTATTAAATATGTGAGTAGATGGCATTTAACATAAATCATGTATGCAGTTATATAATAAATTAAAAAATTTCTAGGTAATTGACTACAAATTGTATTATGGATGTAAAATTTGTTTATAAATTTTTGTTTTTATTTTGAATTCATTTGCAGAGTCAATTGTTAAAATAAGTTGGGAATTTGTTATATATTCATCTATTTCTAAAACAATTCACATTTCTTTTAGCCAAAGATTAAAAATTTAAAAATATGCAACCAAAAAACTGAGAAAACAAAAAAATATGCTAAAAATATGCAAAAAAAAAAGCATGACTATGTATTTTAACGGATAGTGTTCGACCGGTTTAAACCGGTTAGTTTAGTTTTGCCCAAGTCGAATGTTTTAAAACCGGTTATTTTGGTAAAATAAACAGGTTATTTTTGTATACGATTTCCTTACTTTTGTTAATAATGTACCCTTAATTTAAGTATTTCTCTTATTGAATATTGGAAAAACTTAAACCATTTAAGCCAAAAAACATTATGAGCAATGTAAATACAAATCGCTTATATCAGCGAGTGTTCTTGTAACAAAAACCAAAAACAATTCAAAATACTACAAAAAAAAAATGTAAGCAATTGGACAGTATTCTAATTATTATATACATACATATATTTTTATAAAGATGTCATCTCTGGTGATATTTCGAACTGATTTAAAACACAATGGTGCTGAAAGGGCTCTAAAATGATAAGTTGCAAAGGCTCTTCAACGTTACGACTTTAATAACTTTTAATTAGTCCACAAGCTTTCACGTTATGTGAACATAGAAAATAAAAAAATTCATATATATTACACCGACATCAGGCTTATGGGTTTGCAACAGAAATGGATAATGTATAAAAAATAGTTAAAATAATAACAAGCCCAAAGACAAAAACCAATTTTTTACGAGTAGAGAGTTGATGACAAAAATTAAACCACTTAATTATTTCTTTCTTTGGATGGATTTTGGTTTCGAAAACTGAAAAGAACTTAGTAAATATTGCCAATGTGACTATAACGCCATTAATTTGCTTTACTTTTCCCTTTGATGACTATTGATAGATGGCATATATGGCAAATGTGCTTACATCGCTAAATAGACTATAACGTTAATACTTTATATGAAATAAACTTATAAAATGGACCATATCGCAATTGTGACTATAAGCGGAAGTGACTATAAACGAAAAGTACTGTAAAACATTTTTTTGAAAATCCTACATTAAAGTCCAGGGAAAATGAGAATAAAAAAAATTTAGGCGAATCCTAGCCCAAGAAATCTTAAATGCTCATATGCGAAGTCTCTGCAAAGTCAGATAACACTATGCGACAGTCAAAATCGGGAAGGGTTCAAACTACCGGGGAAAGTTATATCGGACTCGGGGAGATCTATGGTTCCCGAAAGTGGGTATTTAAAAGAAAAAAAAATTAATTTTGGTCATAACTTGTTTGTAACTGAACCGATTTTTCCGAGTTTTTTATAAAATATGTTCTACTAATTTCCGATATTTTGGTATATAATTCATATCCATAGGACGTATGGCAGCCCAAAAATTTAGGTTTTTATAAAAATTTTGATGTTTTTTAGCCCATTTTTGAAATCGATATATCTCGATTCCAGACGTGGCCCAGCGAAACGCCGGGACACGTATAACTTCTTTTTTACCGATATAACTTTCCCCGGTAGTTTGAACGCTTCCCGATCACTGACCCCTACCATAGGATCTTTCCGAATATCACTTTATCTGATCTTCCGTTAAGTTCATTGATCCAATATAGTTTTTGTGACTAATTTTTTCTAATGTTTTCAACATTTTCGTGATGATTTTTAAAACATGTATTTTTTTAATTTAGTTATAAAACAAATCAAATCATTTTACATATACATACATACATACATGATGACTTTTTCTACATGTTGTTTTTTCATTGTTTCTCGAAAAAAATAGAAAAACAAATTAAATTAAAACATAAAAGCAAAATTTTAAATAACAGTAAAAGAAAATTTGAAAAAAATACAAAGAACAGAAATCATGTTTTTTCAACCCTCTTTCTTCACTACCGAATTCGTCGACAAAAATAAACATGTCAAAAGAAATGTATAAAAAATCATCGTCTAAATTCCGCCATGCTCTTCTTCTAAATTCAAAAATTATAAAACACTATTCGTATACAAACACAAAAAAAAACTCTTCCATCCAACTATTTTTAACAAAATTTAAACTACAGTTTTTAATTGTTCCTTAAATACTTGCTGTGGAATGAATCTATGTACCAGTTGAAGCAAACAAGTGGCTACAACGAATTGCAATTACATCTAAATTTGTTGGTCATCTTTGTTGTTTTTGTTTTTGTGTTCTTGCATTTTTAATATGAAACACTTAAAATGTTTATTAAACGTTTGAATTAAGCAGAATTCTAAAACGCTTTTGCTCTGGAACAAACAGTTGTGGCTGCTGTTTTACTCTGTAGGACAAACACTCCATTTTATTTAATTTTATTTCAATTACACTAACAGAATTATTATTATTTTTTTTTTTATTTTATAGAGAAATATTTTTAATAACAACTTTTTAATTACTTATTCATGTTTACAGTTTCTGTTGATTTTGTGAGAGATACGGAAATATAATGGAGGGTATTAAAAGTTGATCATGTGAAATGTAACGGTTAAAGATAAACGTTATTTTATAGATGAGGAAAATACCTAATCTATTGTCTTTTACCGATTTTATTTTACTATTTCAACTGAGCTCTTAATTGAATTAGATATTTGTAGATGATTTCTAATTATCTGTAGCTCGTAGAGCGACAATTGATTCTGCGGATATATAAAGACAACAAGTGACGTTTTTTTGTGTTTCAGGGAAGAAACAATCAGCGCTATTAAGAATAGAGATAAGCCGCACAGAAAAAATTTTCCAAAATTATTCACCAATTAAAGGTTTAATCAAAAATTACATCAGTTTTAATTAAAAATTTAATCAAGTGAATTAAACGTTTCGTCATGTAAATTAAACGTTTAATTGATAATATTTATTTGTTTACTGGTGCAAATTTAATTAATTTTTTAAAATAATATCGCAAATTTTATAATTGAAATAAATTTTTATTTTTTTCTGTGCGTGAATTTGTTTCCTTTCATTCCTTTTTTCCCAATTTTTCTCCCATTTTTTCTATATAAATTCAATTGCTAAAATGGGAAAAAATGGAATGAGTGTGTTAAATATTAATGTGATTACTACTGTTGAATAGCTTGAACACCCTCCAGCTGACAATACACCGTCCCAGGCAAAAGGCAGAAATAACTTTTAATCTGACATTTTTTAGATCTCCGTTCCTTCTATTTCCGTTCACGCAGAGAAAACACAAAACTATATTTAATTTGTATTTTAATTTTTTTATTGAACTGTTTATGGTTTCTAATCCAAATTATTTTATTTTCTTATCAGGCTAAAGTTCGTTAAATTTAATTTTCATTAAAATATTTTAACACGGAATAAAATTACGACAAATCAATTGTCATATTGAATATCATATTCGTCAATACAATTAACGTTTTATTTGAAAAGGCACCAACAATCAAGTTTGTAAATATAAAAAATAATTTTGTAAATTATAATTGTTAAAACTCAACAAATATGTTTAACAATGAGTTTGTTATATTGAATAAAATATTTGTTAACAATTAAACATATATTTTTATTTGGAGTGTGTCATATTAACAAAATATTTTATTGCTTAATAATTTGAATACGAACTTGCATTAAAGGGTTGTTTTTTATTAAATTTTTAGTTGAATATATTAAAAGTCACTTCAAATAATATTATAAGCTATTTTAGCAACAGATTTATTCCTGGATGCACTAGGAAGTTCCGACATCACCACAAAACGAATTTTTGACCACATTGTCGGTAATATTTTAAATACTAGAATATATTAAAGACCTCTTTAAATTTCTTTATGAATCATTAAATAATAACCTCTTTAAATAATAAATAATCGAATATCCTTTATTCCTTTAAAGATTTTGAACTAAAGATATTTTTTTTATT
This sequence comes from Pollenia labialis, assembly GCA_949318255.1. Lineage (NCBI taxonomy): Eukaryota > Metazoa > Arthropoda > Insecta > Diptera > Polleniidae > Pollenia > Pollenia labialis. The sequence continues at coordinate 136,650,199 of OX439139.1, forward strand.
TTTATCTTTTTGACACACAATCATTTTTTTCTATGATATACAAATTAGTGTTCTACAAAAATATGCAAATTGTTAATATGATAATTAACAAACCTATTAATTAAAAAAATTGTTAAAAATACAAATTTTCATATTATTCGAATGTGTATTCTAAGTCAAATTACAATCCTCAAAAGATACAAAGAATGCTGACGAAGGCCGTAGCGGGCCAGAAAATGCATTACATTCTGCTGGTATCTAATAGTTGTATAAATTTGGTTTACAATTTACTTCATAGCTAGCCAAAGGATAGCTAAAGTAAGCCTCGTAACAGAAATATGCAAACAAAAAATTCTGATAGTGCATACAAAATATTCCTGGAAAATATTGAAGGAATAAGACTATTTAAGTATAAAAGCTTTTGAGGATTGTAATTTGACTTAGAATACACATTCGAATAATATGAAAATTTGTATAATAAATGCTACTCAACATGAGAAATAAATTCACAGATTCTAATTGTTAAAATTTTTAGAAAAGTTTTAAAAAATGTTTTGCAATTACTTTATAACTTTTGTTATATTTTTCTGTGTAATGAAGAAAGGCATTTTACAACAGGAAATTAATTAAAATTGATTGATAATTTTTTATTCTTGAGTGAACCGGCGATTGAACCCACGGACAGGTTGATTTAACATGTTTCGATAGTAACCACACTATTTCTTCAGAAATATTTGACATTTTACACTAATCGCCATTGACGGCTGCTAGTAGTCAATAGTTAAACATCAACATTTAAACCAAAACTTTTTAAACGACATTTTTTCAACTTGTTATTTTTATTTTAACCATATTAGTGTAACCGATAAACATATTTTGGTTAAATTATATTTCCATCAAGACACAAAAAGCATATCTTGGTTGCCTCCGAGCATGTTATGGTTTATAATAACAATAATAGTTTAGCACTAATAATTCAATGGTTTTAGATTCATAATAACTTGTTCCTCTTTTCCAAGAGCAACATGAAATGGTTGAAAGACAACTATTCTATTTGTTTTTTTCTGCATTATCCCCTTTCGGAGCATATGGCTTCCACAAAACATCTCCATTTTACCCAATTTGTTGCAGTTGTTTTCGTGTCTGTCTTCCCATGAAAGATTTCCTTGTCCTTGTTATTTGCCTTCTATCAGTTTTGTAATCGGTTATTGTTCTAGCTAAAAAGAAGATGATTGGTCTGCTGTAGCAGGTCGTAGGATAATGGGGCTACCATCTGCCGTAGCCTAGACACAACGCCCTCCATGTATTTTATGTGGGGTGGAGAACCTTGCTTCTCTTTGATTCCTTCTTTTTTCCAGTAAGTGGCGGCTTTCCAGGGATAGGGGAGGTCCGGTAGCTTCTTTAAAGGACTTTTTAGAGGGGTTGAAACCACTTAATTTTTAAAATTTGAAAACCATGATAAAAATGTTTCATACTCTGGCAGGGATTGAATTTAAAGTGATTTGTTGTAGACAAAACCTTTAACCACTACACCTATTAAGCATATTATTGTTATTATCACATGTTCGGTGGCAACTTTAATATGGTTATAGATTTTTGATGAAGTATAAATATAACAATAACATGGTTGTCGACGACAAAAAGATCGTTAAAGTAACCGTAATATGGTTAAAAATTTGTTCGGTAAAAAAAGTTTTGTTAGAGGTGGCCATATTGAAGAATGCGTTTTCTTCACGTGTATAAGCCACAGCCAACACAACACCACATAAATATTTTAAGGCCTTATTGAGAACCAGTTCGGAACCTACACGATGCTGAAAATAATGGTGCATTTGCTAGCACTAAGCAGCGATCTATTGCAGATCTTGCAGTACTACGCCTTAAATAAGAATACGGTATAATCAAGCCAAGAGATACAAAATCCTCATTGTACCCGAAAGTTATCTAGAAACTAAAGAAATACTCAACATTTTTTTAAATTTGCTTACTAGGCCAATTAAAAGACCTCATCTAACATACCAACTAACTTCCAGCTGGCGGAGATATTAAAAGAAAAACGATTAAATAAATGCAACTTGTTGGGCAATAACCAATTATTGCACTAAATGCTCTACAAATGAACACTATTTGTTGTAGTTTCTGTAAGTTCTAAGTGCTCAAATGTACCCAGCGGAATTAAAGCCTGCAACACGTACTTTAAAAGCGAATTGTAATAGAAAACTATTCTGTTTTTTATTATAACGAAAAACTTTTGTTCGTTTCTCTTTTCTTTTTTTTTTTTTTTTTGTTTTCAAATGTTTCTTTTCTTTATTAGTTGTTATTATTTTCATAATTGTTTTTTGCATAAGTTTGTTGCTATTTTTCACTTGGTTTAGTGCAAAAAGGAAAGTAAGGGTTTGGTCAAACTTTTAACTATGTAGCAGTAATTACACTTACTTGATTAAAACAGCTAAGACTGGCTTAACGGGATCTTCAACTGCTGTCTTTTCAGTATGCAGCCTAAAAGTAAGCAATACAAGTTCTAAGTGTAGCTAGTGTTGCCATTTAAGGAGATTTGTTTTCAAATTGGGGATTAGAACATTTATATATTGGCAAATATTGCCTTTTATATGCAGTAGTTTTGCCTTAAGCGCCTTTTGTTTTAGTGCACTTTGACTTAAGTGCACAGAATTAAAATTTTTTGTCATTATTGTTTAGAATCCCATTAAAATTTCTTTTTTAAGGGCACTTTTTTTTGGCATTTTAATATTATTTTCATACAAAAAATCGAAGTTAGCTGCACTTTGACTTAATTACAAAAAAATACATATTTTGTGTTATAATTCTTTAAAAATCCTTGTTTACATGCCTTTTGTATACCTGCATATTTTTTATATTTTTGGGCAACCTTTAAATATTTTCATATGAAACATCAAAGTTAGCTGCTCACAAATGGTGGCCATTTTTTCATATAAATATCCAATTTTATAAAATTTTAATCAAATCTAAATTTCTTAATAGAAACGTATTTTATTCTTCCTTTAACCATATAAATTAAGCTGCACTTTTATGCAGGTAACCACAATTGTGAACCTGCATATTCAGGCAGATAAATGCATTTAACCTAACAGCACTTTTGATCAGTGTTCGAAACCTAGAAACAATATCTATTTATTTTAGTGTTTGTGTATTAACTCACATCCCTAAATACCGTTATATAGTGTTCTGTTCTTCGTTATAAAACAGAGCAATTATAGTGGTTCTATAAACATACACTATATTTTAATGTTCTTTGCACGACCAGAATTGTGTACGTAATTTTTTTTGTGTAAACATTTTTGCAGGCTTTTTTTTTGTATATTTATTTTGTTTTGGTAAAAAAAATTTTGTTTTCTTTACTAGCCAAAAGAGCGCTAAGCACAACTCAATCGAACGAACATTAATGAGCAGAACCGAACGCAACGAAGTTTGTGGTTAAAAAAAAAAACACAACGCAATAAAATCTTTTCATCTTTTTGTTAAGTTGACTAAGTACCTCATTTGTGTTCGAAGTAACAAACAGAGAAACGTTTTTTAATAATTCACCTCTAGAGAACAGAACACTAAAGAATAGTATATAATGTTTATTTTCGGTCACTGGTTAAAATTAATTTAGAAGAACTTGCGAATTTTAATTAATAATATTTGGTTTGTCGTGCTTAATTCCTAATTTTTATTCTTGATAAAAACACTGAAATTTAGTGTTTATGGGATAAGCTATTCCTATGCGCATTTTACTGGTTGCTTAGGCCAGATCATCATTTAATTCACAAAATCATAAGGAAATTACATAAACAAATTAGGTATTTAAATTTAAAGAAGAAGATTTTTGTGGGCATTAAATTCGAAACATGAGCCAAAAGATTTCTGGCAACACTGAATCTAAGTTAAGTTGTGGTATAGAGTAAAATGTTTTCATATTCAATCCTTGTAGCTGTGTTTGTGTGTGTGTGTTTGAGTTTAAGCACGCGTCCATGTTAAAATGTTCCAAATTGAAAATAAAAACAGAAAATCAAACTACCAACATCGTCAAAAAAAAAAAAAATAAAGCGTTTTAAAGTTCTTCTTCTGCTAAATTGCAACTACTTTTAGTTGTTCGTAGGCTAAGAAAATGGTTGAAGTTTTAATTTTCGTTTGTGAAACTTTTAATTTCTCTACAAGAAACTGCAAAAAAAAAGTACAGTATCTAGTTAAAATTTTTTTGTTTTTAGTTTTTATTTTTCCATTCATTTAATTTTTGGTCTCACAAAGAAACATGTTCGAGAAACAGTAAAAACTTTTAACATAAATAATTTCCTATAAAATCTGAAAAGCAGAGTATTATTTCAAATACTAAAGCACTTGAGTTTTAGCAACAAATTTTAGATGCGAGCATGTTAAACAGTGGTGGGCAGGATGGTCATCATTGCAATCAGCTCTTTTTTTGTATTTTTTTATACCCTCCACCACAATAAGTTGTAAGTGTAAGTTTGTCATTCCGTCTGAAGCTTTATTATAATTCATCTCAAACCCCATAAAATATATATATATTCTGGCTCCTTGAGTAATTCTGAGTCGATTTGGCCATGTCCGTCTGTCTGTTGAAAACACGCTCATTTTCAAAAAACTCAAAAGAAATGAATAAACTTAGTGTCGAATTGCTTGTAGTTATACTAAACAGTTTGGGATTAAAATCCAGTAAAACCGATTAAGTAGGATAAGAGCTATGAAACAAAATGTGGAACCCCCACCCTAAAAAATGATAATTTTGTTACGAAAACTAACATCATGGTGGAATAATGCACATTTTGCAAAACACGACTGAAAATCATACTGTTGAATTTCGTGAAGATCGGTCCATAATATACCCTAAGCTCCATATAAATCCTAATCTCGGAAACACGTTAAGTACGCATTAAGCCGTAATGCACAATGCTGTTATAATAAAATTTGGTGCAGCACAGTTTTATAGGACTAGAAGTCACACTGTCAAATTTCATATGATCGGTCCATAATTTACTATATGCCCCACATAAAGCCCACTCTGGTAAATTAATTAAATAAGCCTCAAGCCGCAGCAGAATAAAGATATTGCGGTAAAATTTCTTCCACCTTAGCTTCATATGGCCAGAATAAATATCATGTAATTTTGTAATAAACGGGCCATAATTTACCTTAAATCCCATACTAAGCAGCCTTCTGAAATTCACTGTCAATCCTTAAACTAATTTCAATGCTGTATTAAAATTTATGTTTTTTAATACCAAAAATCACTCTACAGAATTTTGGGATGATTGGTTCATAACTTACCATGGCTCCAATATAAATCCCCTCCTGAAAATCATTTAAGTTCGGCTTTAACTGTTACGAATTATTATATTTTACTCAAGCAAGTTAAAAATTGTCAAAAAAAAAAGCATACAACTTTCTGATTGTCGGTCAATAATTTAATAAAGGTCTCAACCGCAACCAATTTGAATGCTGACGCCTGATTTTATAAAGACACAGTAATTATAAATATTTATCATATAGATCCCACTCCTGAAATATTCCAACTGTCGGTGCAGGATATTAAAGCACTCTAGTTTGCAGAGTTATTATATTCATTTGTTGGCCACCACTGTTAACAATTAAATTCAGTTTTATATCAGTGAAAGACGTAAAATGAGGAGGACAAATCCTACATAATTAACAGCCGGAATAATATCGAACGAATATAATATATTTTTTACAAACTTTCTTTTTCGTTTTATTAACACTTTGATTTAAAAAAAAACCCCAGGCATGCACGATGTTAATTGTGAGCAGTAGTGCCAACAGTAGGTATTTGTTCGGAAAATTTCATGCGTAGGTATTTTATTTTAAGGAAGATGTAGGGCATTTTCAAAATAATATCTTATTTTCAATATATTTTCTAAAAATACGTAAATATTCGTCTTATTTTCATTTACAAATTGAAATTTTTCGTATACAATTGCATTTAAGTACAAATGTAGTATTTTTTAACAGAAACCTAATACTATGAGTACTTACAGCCGTGTACCCGAATATTCGTGGCCCCCTAATATATAATAAGGTTGTACGAATTTTCGCGTTTGCATTTGTGATTTAGTTGCTTATTTTTGCTATTTGCATTCCACTCACATTCGCTAAAATGTATGCGAATATTAAATAGAATATCTTATGAATGAAAATTTAAATTTCTCACACAGTGTTATTTTAGAAATTGAATTTTTATATTTGCGTGAATGCCGTTTTAATATTTATTTTGGTTTTTTTTATTGTTAATAAATGCTTTTATTATAATATTTACACTTATAAAATTATTACCGTAACTGATTGTGGGTTATTAAATTCGTTTTCCGTACTGTTAAAGTTGAATAAAAATATAGTTATTTTACGAATAATTTTATTTTTCAACATTTGTGTTTTTATTCAAAAAACAAACTACCAAAAAATAATGTTTTTCCGTATTTATTTTGTTATGTAGTTTGATTTTTTTCGGTTAAAATATATTTTTTAAAAGTAAAAACTATTCAATTTTACGGAATATGCTGTTTAATAAATAATAAAATTAAAAAAGAATGTAAAAATCATATGTTTTAAATGAAATGTAAATGATCCGTTTTTTAAATGAATTTTAAGTTGTATCAAATGAATTTTCGTTTGAATTAACCTACATAATTTATTGAGTGTACAAAATGTTAACAAAAATGTATTTTAAGCCCTAATCGGGAAAGTTACGTTAGCGACATAATTTTCAATTTTGTTTTTTATTAAATGACTTTATTGGCAACACTGGTATCATCTTCTAAATGGCAGGGTCACATAAGGTTCCGTTACGGTTTTAAACCAACAACAATTTTAGCGTAACCGACAAATTTCATACAAAATTTATATGAAATAAAAAAAAAAACTCTCTCCTGTAAAACTAGAATTTTGGCGCTTACGTTTTTTCCACGGTTAGGGCTCGATTTGTAGTGAAATTTGGTTTCGGTTTTATGGTAAAAAATTAACTTTTGTAGCGATTTTTTGAAATTTCTCCTGGCATCACTGATTGTGAGACACACCTTAACGTAAATTTTTCTGCCCAAATTAAATCAAACAATTCTTTGTTTCAGTGTTTGACAAATGATTGTTGAAACGTTCATCAAAATGCATTTCGTGGACATCGTGATTTTTTCGGTCCACAATCGGCAGAATCGTGTGCAAATTTCAGTTATACGGGCTTGTAGGAAATGTGAAAACACCTGTGCATGCTTGCCCAGTTCGTTAATGAGCTGGCGGCGTCATCGGGCAAACAGTTACCGTGATAGTGTTTGCTATCGCGATATGATAGCGGAACTCTTGTGGCCAGAAATTGAGGATATGGACCAGGGCGATTTGTGGTTCCAGCAAACAGGATGGTGCCACACAGCCAACAAAGCAATATCTATTTGCGCAAGAAATTCAATGGCCGTGTTATTTTACGTTTCGATGTTAATTAGCCGCCACGATCATGTGATTTTACACCGTTCGACTTCTTTCTTTGTGAATATGGGAAAAGAAAAAGTGTACGTCAATAAGCGAAGAACAACTCATGAGCTAAAGGATGGGATAATTTGGCACATTTACGATATCGAATCTCAATTATGTCTTGGAGTCTTTGAAAATATGGACCATCGGTAATGGGTATGCCGATGCCGATATTTTGATTCACACATAGTTGTCATAGATCTTCTACCACACTAAAAACTATTAAGATACTTATCTGAAAACTTTTTGTTTTATTTACAATTCACATCGTGCGTTTTGGTTGGAACACCCTTTACTATGTCAATCACTTTTCTTCTTAAATTTCCGTCAAAATTTAAAATTTATAATGAATCAATCTGTTGTCTTTTAAAATGGGAATAACTTTTTTTTTGGAAATACTTTAAAAAAAAAACTACTGAATTTTTTCGCAATTTTCTTTTTTTATTTAAAAGTAGAATCCTTCCGGTTAATAATGGAAAATAATTTCATTCAAATGGCTGCCTCGGCTGGCCATGCAGTAGCCTTCACGATCGGTCCAATTTTTAAGCACTTTATCGATTGTGTGCAGCTGTATTTCACCAATGGCTTCACGAATATTGTCCTTTAAAGCGTGAATTGTCTCTGGCTTGTCGGCGTAACACTTATCTTTGACGGCACCCCACAAATTATAGTCCAACAGTGTCAAATCGCAGCTCCGAGGTGGCCAAACGAGCTTCGGCTGTGTGGCACGTAGTGCCGTCCTGTTGATGCCAAATGTTGCCAATATCCTCCTCTTCGATTTTTGTGAACCAAAATTCGTTCAACATGGCCCGATAACGATCGCCATTGACTGTAACGGCCACTCCTTGTCCATTTTCGAAGAAAAATGGCCCAATTATGCCTATGGACCAAAATCCGCCCCAAACAGTGACTCGTTTTGGGTGCAACGGCTTTTCAATGCATGCGTGCGGGTTTTTTGTGCCCCAAATGCGAAAATTTTGCTTGTTTGCATACCCGCCAAGATCAAAATGAGCTTCATCTGAAAAGATGATTTTTTTTGGCAAAATCGGCATCTTCTGTAGGTCGATCGCAGGCCCACTTAGCCAGCGTTGTTCAAGCGTATACGCAACCATATTCGTTCAGCGGAAGGATAAAACTAATTATCTGTCAAATCAGACATGAGCTAAGTGTTACCATTCACAAAATAAGCACTAGATGAAAAAAAACGTTAGATGGCGGACTCGTTATAACTCTAAATAAATCTCATTTTAAATGCGCGTTAAATGCTGTTTTAGTTCACAAATCATGCAAATTTCTTAAATTCCGAAAAGTTTTGGATAGTTTCATACTAAACTTCGGGTTTCACATAAATTCCATTCACATAAATTAAAAAAAGCTTATCATTAACAGAAACAATAATTGCAAGTCCTGTTATAAAAAAAAATAATCGATTTTTAATCTCCACAGGATTTAATTTTTATTTTTTCATACTTTCCTTTAAGTATAACCAATATTCAGCTTTTTATACTGAACAAAAAAGACATTTAATATATTTCCTTTCGCTTTTTTTTTTTTGCAAAGACGATTTCGTAAAGTTTTTTCGTTGTGTTTTTTATTTATTAATATTCCAAAAGTACTTCAGTGGGAAGTACTCCCGCAACCTGCACTTCTATCACTTCAGCCTTTTGTACACAATGGTCAATTTATTAAAAAATAACAAATGTATAAAGGAATTAAAAGCTGATATAGTTCATATAATGTTATAAATAAAGATGCGAGGGTTGTTGCAAATGTAAGAATTCAAAAATTTCCAAAGTTAATTCTGAAAAAACGTTAAGAATAAATTAATTCATTTAGTAAATCATAACTTTCATTATGAACCATCCTGTTCATACACATACATATTAATAATACAGGCCAAAAAATTTTTAAGCCATGGCCCAGAGAACACCATTCTAAAGGTCTGAGTTGCGCTAAAACCGAGTTAATTCCGAATTTTTTCATCACATCAGCTTTAAGCGATATCTTCGCTTAAAGTTGTTAATTTTCGATTGTTAAAAACTGTTGATTTAAAAATATTTTGCTAAATAAAATGCCTTTTAACTCAAACCCCTCTCATATGACCCCTTAACGATAATTCAATTTTTATATGTATAAAGTCAAGTGGATAGTTGTGTTACGTTCTGAGTATGTGTGCGTAAGTATAAAAATATAAAATAATATTATACAAAGTACACTTTTCAGACATGTTCGCATACATTTATTTTAGTTCATTTATCCTTTTTACACAAACCTTTATCCTTGCTTGTGTATACGGTTGAATGTCACGCATATTGTTTCTCTGTGTCAGGCGATCAAACATGAGAAAACAACACGAGAGAGTATCAACTGAAAAAAGAAAAAACAGCAAAAGTTTATGAAACTGTTTAAATTGTATTGTTGCTTCATGTACTTTTCTTTGTTGGCCTGTGTATTTGTGTGTGTGTGTGTGTGTATGTTTGTTTTATTTTATTAAAATATGAATACGTTTCTTTTTTATTATTTTTAATTTCATTTTTAAGAAATAATAAAAAGTATCATCAGTATGAAAACAAAACTGTTAACAATTTTTTTATATTTTTTTTAACAACAAACACTGACAACAACTTTTGGAATGTAAAAGTGTGTGTGAGTGTGGTATACATGTAAATGTGCATGTGTTGGCTAGTGAAAATAATTGCAACAGACCTACGACACCATCCAATGCATTATTTTAAGTGACAATGTGTTGCATTTATTGTTGCTTTTCTTTTTCGCTCTTTTTTTGTTTGTCCATTTTTGCTGCCCGTCTGTTTGCTGGAGACGATAGGAGACTATTGTGGAGGAAGATAGTGGAATCGTAGGAGGGCCTGCAATGAGTTTTATTATGAACAATTTTATGGTTATTTTATTAACTTGTTTTTCAACCCATTTATTCGTTTAATATTGTTTCATATTTTTGCGTTCGCCTTTTTTTAATTTTTGTTGTTGTTGTATCCGCTTAATTTTGTTTTTTTTTTTTTTTTTTTTGTTGTAAAATTTTACATTTTTATTTTCATTTCAGGCAGTAACACAAAAGCATGACCTAAATATTTTAAATAACTTTTTTGTGTTGTTGCTCTGCTGATGTTGTTCACAATAAGTTAACAATAAAATGGGATGAAGTTTAATAATAAAATTAAACTTGTAATGTGTAAAATTATAGAATTAAGTTAAAAATTGGAAAAATTTGCATAAAAATAACCCATTTTTTTGGGGTTCTTATATCCCATTCGTATTAAAAGTGCAAGTTATTGTAATTTCAGTGAATTAATTGTTATTGAATCAAAATAAAAAGTTGAATTGTGGGAAAGTATTTAATTTTAAGTGGGTATTTAATAAATTTATAAAAAAGAAAGTTTGTGTTTTTGTTCAAGGGATAGAGTTATTAAAAATGTATATTTATTGATATTTGCCTTTACAAATAACAAAAACAAAAAGAAATAATTAATTAACTATCACCTTTATTACAATAATCAAATATCAATGCAATAGATTTCCAATTTATTGCGAGTTTTGGTTTATTTTTATAGAAAATGTTGGCCAAACTTGATTATTTTATAGGAAATTTTCTAAAATTTCAAAAGTTAACTATTTTATAGGACATTTTCTAAAATTTCGAAATTTAACTACATATTATATGTGACCTTCTCCGAGAAAAGGGACCTAGTGTGTGAAAATTAAGTTTTAGGAAAAACGCATTTAAAGTTATGCTTCACCCTTTACGGTACCAGACACCACTCTTAAGTCCAAATCCGTTTTTTGACACACTAGGTCCCTTTTCTCGGAGAAGGTCACCTAAAGGAAATTTTGTAAAATTTCGAAATTTGATTATTTTTAAGGAAATTTTTTAATAATTGGAAATTGGCATTATTTTATAGGAAATTTGGATATTATATAGGAAATTTTGTATAATATTGAATTTTGGCTATTGCATAGGAAATTTTGAAAAATTTCCATATTTGACTATTTTGTAGGACATTTTGTAAATTTTCGAAATCGGACTATTTTATAGAACATTTTGTAAAATTTCGAAATACATATTACTAGTTATTTCATATTTCAATTTTGTAAAGTATCGAAATTTGGCTATTTTAAATGGCATTTTGAAATATTTTGAAATTAAACTATTTTATAGGAAATTTTGTAAAATTTCGAAATTGGACTATTTTTATAGAAAACTTTTGAAACACATATTTCGAAATTTGGATATTTTATAGGAAATTTTGTAAAATATCGAAATTTGGCTATTGCATAGGAAATTTTGAAAAATTTCCATTTATAGGACATTTTGTAAATTTTCGAAATTGGACTATTACATAGGAAATTCTTAAAAGTTCGAAATTTTATTATTTTATAAGAAATTTTGAAGTTGAACCTTTTTACAGGAAATTTTGTAAAAGTTTTGGCTTTTTGAGCAGAAGAAGGCTCTGAAATCACTGCTGGATATACCCCCGATTGAAACGCAGGTGATGCGGCACTCGCTGCCGAACGTCTCTTATCACTCGTCGAGATATTTATAGGTGACTACAGGGCACGTCATCAGTGTATATTGGATACATTGATTGGATATACACGTTCATCGGACACGCCCGACCGAATACCAGAGTCGGAAATAGTCGGAAACTGCCAGACTTTGATTCCAGATAGGGAATCATGGCCGAGTGGAACCTTAGAGCAAACACCTGTGTGGATCTGTTGCTACACGGAAGGCACTAAATTGGGGAATAAAACGGGCATCCGGATCACAACTCGAGCTTCCAGGCGGAAGTACGGGCTATTAGGGAATGTGTGAGATGGATTGGGTCGAAAATGGGGCGTGTAGACGCTAAAATATTTACCGAAAGCCAAAGGGCAATTAGGACAATATCAGGCAATAGGGTTAAGTCCATGCATGACCTTATTGGACTGTAGGAGAGCCATTACCGAAGCTTCCTTGTTCAATGGAATCCGTACCATATAGGTACCATTCGGGGATTATCGAAAATGACTGTGGTTAGGAGAACTAGAAGCCTACTCAATGGGAGTACATCCAAAGTTAGTATGATGGTACGTGTGCTGACTGGTCATACAGGGCACAACTTCATCAAAATGTAAGAGCTGAAACTGACGAGTGTTGGGCGCGTGGTGAGTATGGCGAGAAGCTGCAATACTTTCTCTGTCACTGTCAGGCCTTCGTCGAAATAAGATCTGAGGGCCTAGGTGTATATTGTATTGATATGTGGTTGCATCTCTAATGCTTCATCCTCCTTTCGACCTACCTACCTACCTTGAGAAGTTTTGAGGTTTCACTAATTTATATAAAACTTTGCGAATTTTGTGGTATTTCAGAATTTTTTTGCCAAATTTTTAAAGGTCACTCAATAGAATATTGTTTACAATTTGACTATTTCTCTAACCACTGCATCTAATATTTACATAATTTATTATTAGCTCTTGTCAAATCTCTTATGTTTCTTTTTTTTAAGAAGAAAATGATAAATAATTTTTACTTTTTATGCTAAGAAGATAAATTATACTCAAAGTAACAAGGCATTTGTTCACTTAATCTCTTGTTATAACAAATTTAAATTTTCATCTTAAATAATTCATTCACTCTCATTTAATGTCTTCTTTGAGATTTTCTTTAAGTTTGAAGTCCTTTAGGGTCAGCAATAAAGTATTTCTTGTTTTTGGTTCATTTTGTTGCATTTAAAAGAAACAAACGAAAAGAATTGTTTTAAATTAATATTCTTCTTTTAAATTGCTGTTGATAAATTAAACGTCATTAGTTTTTTTACTGTGGGATTTTATTTAATTTATTTGTTGTTTTCATTTCGGATTAAAACATATTTAAATTGTTAGTCATGTTTTTGTTTTGTTATTTTAATTGTTTAAAACTTCTCATTTTTTATATTTTCATTTCGTTTTGTTTTTACTTGTAATTCTCTTGTGGTTGTCGTTGTTGTAGCTATAGAAGGATTTTTTGTAAGATAAAATGCTGCAATAAAAATGTATGACAGGAAATATTAATTTGCTGTTACAACAGTTCTGGTTTTTTTTTCTTTAAGTAATTGACACTAACAAATAATTTAATTAATTAAATTTTTTTTGTAATGAATAATGCATTTTCTTAACAAATAAAATAGTAATACCTTCTGTTTTATTTCTTTGCACTTGTTATGATCTGCACCATAGGTGGAAAGGGTTCACATTAGAGTTTCTACGCGGGAAAGAATTTTTCCTACTCCAATAAAAATTTTTATTTGCTGATGAAATGTCTAAAAAGCTTATTGAAGTATAAAAAGAAAATGTACACGATACACCATCGCCAATAACAGAACCATCTAAAAATTCTAAAAAAATAAATAAATAAAAAAAGAATTTGATTATTAAGTCACGGGTAACAGGCCAACGAATTTATAATCTTTGTATCATGCGCTTCTTACTATAAAACCAACGTCTGTAGAGAACGAGAGCACTTTTTCGGTAGCAGGTTATATACATATCAACAAGGATTAGAAATAGAATCTCTGATGAGCTTTTAAATGCTTTAATAATGGTTTTGTTTTGGTTTTCTGTGGAAAACTCATTTAATGAAATCATTATTTTATTCAAAAAATCCCGGGATTTCCGGGAATAAGATTTTTTTTGTTTCGTTTCCCGGGAACAGAAAAAAGACCGGGAAATTAGAAACCCTAGTTCACATATATTAGTTCATTATTCCGTTTGTAAAAGAATTTTGATCTGAGACCCTATAAAGTACATATATTCTAGGGAAGTAGATTTATTGATGTCCGTCTGTCTACGTGTGTTAGTAGAAAATATTCACCTTTACTTTTCACCTTAACGATTTCACGATATTAAGTAGTGTACTTTATACACTTCATAATTCTTACCACTAGTGGTGTTGGGTATAAAAATTGTGTTTTTGTTAAAATAAGATTTTTATGATTAAATAAATAAATTGACTCTGTTAATTAATTTCGAATTAAAATTTCAATTATTCATTTAAATTCATTTTATAAAAATTTTAATAACAGAATCTGTGAATTTATTTCTCATGGTGAGTAATATTTATTACATAAATTTTCAAATTATTCGAATGTGTATTCTAAGTTAATTTACAATCCTCAAAAGCTTTTATAATTTTAATAGTTTTATTCCTTAAATTTTTTCAGGAATATTTTCTATGCACTATCCTGGAAAAAATTTAAAGAAAAATATATTCAAATGTCATCATTTCGCCGAATTAGCTGAAGGTGTTGAGATTAATTCTTCAATATCTCGAAAACTAGTTTACATACGAAGATGATTTAATGGGGATGCAAAAAATTTCGAACACAAAAATAATACTGTTTTATCAAACTCAGCAAAAGATGAGAACATTTAATCCCGTTCGATTTTGTTTTAAATCCACAAACTTCGTTGTGTTCGGTTCGGCTCATTAATGTTCGTCCCTTTTGGCTGGTAAAAAAACAAACATATTTTACAAAAACAATATACACATACGAAAAAAAAGCTAGCGAAATAATTTTACACAAACAAAACATATGCACAACAGACACACAAGCTGTTCGTGGTGCGGTTTTTTGTTTGTGCATTTCTTTATCAATGTAAAAAAAGAAACATTATAGAACATTAAAATATAATGTTTGTCTACAGTAGCACTACAATTGTTCTGTTTTTTTAACGAAGAACAGAACATTATATTATACGAACGGTATTAAGGATTGTGTTCGTCTACACAAGCACTAAAAAATAGATATCGTTCTTGGGTGTGTGAGCCGAATGCTTAATAATGTACTGTTTATTTTCGACCACATATTGATTCTAACCTTAAACAGAATATTATAATGATTGAGCTACTTACCCGTTTTACTCCTTAACGAATTATAAAACGAAAAAGTGTAAACTAAATAGGAACTTTTGCGGTCTATTTTACTTTAAACACATGCAAATAATGTATGTATTTTTTCTTGTTCTGTTGTTTTTGTTGTTGCTACACAAAACCAGTAAATCTTTTTTTAACCTTTTTGTTTAGTCTTGTTGTAGTGTGTACAACAAGCTTTGACAAGCACACGCGTTTGTACGCATACGTGAATGCAATGCCGAGAGATGAGACTATTAAGTTATATGAGATTAAAAAGCTAACTTTGTAATGTTACTCTCAGGGTGATACTACCAACGAAAAGTTCAGTCTTTTTTTAATGTTAAAGAATTTTATACTTTTTTTTAAAAAATTCCGGGATTGATCTGCAAAAGTAGTCCCATTTAGGATAGTTTGAGGTACGTTTCAGTTTTATTCGTAGCGTAATTTTTAAGTACGACTCGTACTTAAAAAAAGGATAAACATTTTTATTTAACTCGAGTGTTTTTCTTTCTGTGTAACAAAACATTATTAAATTATAATTTTCATTCCAGAAATTAATAAATTGTTCGATATTAATTAAATCTGCGATATTTGATTGCCAACACTTCATTTATTTCTCAATAGATAACATATTTGGTTTCTACTGTAAAATATTTAAAATTATAGTTACGTGGTTTTGCAACGTGAAATACTTTGTGGGATCTAAGATGAATATATCGTGCTAATACATATAGAATAACAAACTTAATACACCCTCGTTTTCCACTCATGGTGGTTGGGGGTGAAAACATCATTATCTCAGTCACATTAAAATTAAACATAAATTTCTTTTTTGTGATATTTTATAAAATTTATTTTCTTCCAACACAAAGTCAATTAATTCAATTGTCAACAAGGCAACCATGGAACCATGCAACACTGTTGCACCACCATTTAAAGGCAACGACGACATCAAACACAAAACTAAAATGAAATTCATTATACCAGAATAACTATTAGTCCCTCATCTCTGTTCCCTGCTCATTGAGTGGCAAACAAATGTGCACTTTGTACGAGTGTAAATGTAAGTGTATGCGAGCTGATGCAGCAGTGGCTTTGAAAAAGTAAATAAATATACACTAAACGTGGTAACAAAATTTATATACTTTGTGCAACAAATTGCACAATTGTAGCGTCATATAGAAGTATAAATAAATTTTGTTGCAACTATTAACATTTCACTACTAATTGAATCATTTCACATGGTACTTTTTCCTCTTGTTCAATGTTGTTTCATTTTTTGTTTTTGCTGCACTTTAGGTTATTTATTTTTATAACAGGATTAAAAGGTGAAAGAAACTCTAAAATATGCAACAGGTATAAAAACATATAATTATTAATGTAGTCCTTTGTTTGTCGGCACGACTCTTTGGGCAGGGGGTGTAAGTGGGAAAAGATTTATGAGCGTTTTATATATTAAGGCGAAAGAAAAAATGTTTTAAAGATTTAAAGAAAATAGTTGTCTGATATCATTTAATCAATAATTCTTGGTCTAAAATATTCACTACATTTAATTCATTAGCTTTATTAAAAATTAAGTTAATATCTGGCATTCCTTCGAAAATATCTGAAAATTTAATTTAAATTTTTTCTTCAAGTCTTTGTTAATTTTTGTTTTTTTTTTTCTTAAAAAATCATCCTTTTTTATGAGTAAAATCCTTTAAGTATCTTGAAACTAAATGCCTTTAACAAACGTTTTAATAATTTAATTTGTTTTGAAACGTTTGACCAAAAAACCTGAGTCATTTAGAATATTCATTGTTAAGCTGATACCTCAAACTCCTGCTTTGTTAGTGTTATTGAAATTTTACGTATTTATGAACATGTGCACACAAACACACATCTTTTAACTGAATTAATTAATTATACAACATGTTTGCACTTTGTATCAACAATTATAATAACAAGAGTGTAACATGTACGTAAGTAACTACTTTATGAAGTTGCGACATCATTGATATTATTAATGATAACCCAATAAGTAATTGGTCTGTGATATTAAGAATATAAGAGAACTGGTAGCAACAATCTTAGATCGACGGATTGGTCCATTCAAATGCACTGGACAGCAGCCTCAATAAGAAACTGTTTTAAGATACAAGCAAAGTAATCGACGTTGGTAATCCTCAAAGGAAATTGGAGAATATTTTTTGTGCTGTTCACATAACCTTTTAAGTATTCGCCGTCAAAAGCGAATTTCGTGTGGCTAATAAAGTTCTTTCTAAAATAACTTTTGAGGCCAGAAACGAATCTCACCAATTTTCAGCCTTTAATATAAAAAAATATCTAACGGCGGCAAAACAAAATTCTTTGAATCATCACATCCGCACCGCTCGTAATATTGTAAATGATGGCGGCCATACCCGCTTAAGGAGAAGAAATTCGGAAGGACTTAGTCGATCAGAAAAGCACTTAACATCTTTCTGAAAGTGAACCGTGATTCAGATAATTTTTGCCCGGAAATAGAATGGCGTAAAATATTAAGTACAAGTTTAATTAATTATACTGTGCTAGAGTTTAACACTTTTTTGAGACAAGCCGGGCTGAATCCAACGGTTCTTGCCGTTGTTTTAGGTTTTGTTTTAAGACTGCAATTCCTCAATAAAATACATTTAAGAAAAGTCAAACTTTTTTCTAATATGCGCAGTCGTTTTAAAAACATATTTTTTTATTTTTTTTTGCAAAAAGAAAACAATTTTTTAGCAAGATTTAAAAATGTTTGTTGGTTAAAAATTCATAAAAAATTGTAAAAGGCAGCTAAGCTTCTATTTCTACGGGTAACATGTATGGCCAACCCAACTTTATTTTTCATCTAAATCATTTCTTTCTAACATACCTACTCGCTATCAACATTCCTTAAGTTAAATATTGCGGAATTTCGTTTTTTTTTTAGTTGTTTTTGACCATATTATGTTTGATTTTGGGAAAATTTTTGTTGTTCTTAACCATACTGTTGTCTTATTTAAACATAATATGGTAAGCTGCATACATAAACATTGTTAAAATCCAACTACAGTATGATGGTCTTAGAATATGGTTACCTCTTCGTGCATAATTATTTAATTTTATTTTATGATATAAATATGGCCTTAATATCCCAAATCCCGCTACCTATTCACAAAAATTGTGGTTACGCTTACTTGGTCAAATATTTAATAAGTGTGACCATAGCTTTAGAATCTAAAGTTTAGATTAATGTGTTTTGCCAATAGGGCCACAGGAATACTAGACCTAGCAACATCAATTTGCAAAATAGATGAACATGGTCACAGTTCCCTAAGTTTTGGGAAAATGTTTAAAAGGAGTAAGGAAATCTGTCATAGATTGCAATGCAAACGACTAAAAACATTGTTCAACTGTCAATATCTTGAGACACGGCAGGGTTAAATGGGCAGGTATCTATTTTAAGAGGCTGACTTAAGTTCCCATCGTGGATCATGGAAATCAGTAGCCCCTGGTAATATGTCCTCGACTGGTTACTGGTAAGGTTCTTTCTTGAATCGCGTGGTGGCTGCAGATTTTATCCAAAATCTTGGAATGGAAGATCTTAAATATGTCATCATTAAGAGCTGATTATCCATGCATTGTAGGAAGTTTGGCCTGCTGGCGGACCTCCTTAAATGCTGTTTCTGTTCAACAGAAAGTGCTTCATATTAGCAGTGTTATTAATATATGTAGCTACCAAAGTCTATACTCACGCATGAGGGCGGTGCTTGAAGCTTCGTGAAGTTAGACCGATCAGGCAGGAACACTTTTAATCTTAGATGCATGTGCTGATCTGAAACTTTCAGTGCCTGGAATATCTTGAAAAGAAAATGATCTCAAACAAAAAAAAAGAGGTCAAAATATTGTTGTAGAATTTCCAGCGCCCAAATTTTTATTATATTTACGCTATTCTTGAGAAAATTGTTTTTTAAATTTTGGTTCGAAGTCGTTTACTAGTTACTGCTGGGCCTGCTAATTCCGCGATTATTAAGAAAAATTGAACAATTGCAATCATGGATATTTTAAGAAAGAAACCAAAAAACCTATGAAACATAGAAAACACGTTAGAGTGCTGTGCCGAATCTTTGATACCCTCCATATCTACATGATATCTATTTATTATCAATTTATCTTTATAAAAACAGGCATCATCATTAAAATTGGTTGCGGTTTAGAACTACATATATTAAATTTTTGACCGACAATCAGAAAGTTTTGTGCTTTTCTTTTTAGAAATTTTAACTAGATTGAGTAAAATATCATGATTCGTAACAGTTTAAGCCGAACTTAAATGATTTTCAGGAGGGGATTTATATTCGAGCCATGGTAAGTTATGAACCAATCATCCCAAAATTCTGTAGAGTGATTTTTGGTATTAAAAAACATAAATTTCAATACAGCATTGAAATTAGTTTAAGCGTGTGAATTTCAGAAGGCTGCTTAGTATGGGATTTAAGGTATATTACAAAACTGCAATTAATTTTTTCTGGTCATATGAAGCTAAGTTGGAAGAAATTGTACCGCAATATTTTTATCTGCTGCGGTTTTAGGCGTATTTAATTAATTTACCAGAGTGGGCTTTATGTGGGGCCTATAGTAAATTATGGACCGATAATCACGAACATTATTAATGTAATTTCTAGTTCTATAAAACTGTGAAGCAGTTATTTATTACGGTTTTAGGCGTACTAAACTGTTTTCCGGGAGTAGGGTTTATGTGGGTCCTAGGGTAAATTATGGACCGATCTTCACTAAATTTTCATTTCCAGTCGAATAAAACGAACTTTTGCAAAATCTTGTATCATTCCGTGCATTGTTTCACTATTTATGTTAGTTTTTGTAACAAAATTATCAATTTTTTTAGGATGGTGGTTCTACATTTTGATTCACACTCTGATCCTACTGAACCGATTTGGCTGGATTTCGTCTTCACAACTAATTGTGGTGGAGGGTGTAAAAACTATTAAATATGAAACTAAAAACCCTGCAATAAAGCCGATTTTGTTAAATTGCCAATTCTTTTGTGAGTGCTGTTGTGTTATTGGCCCCCTCTGAGATATGGTTCTCTATTTAATTTTCTTGCAAGACTCAAAATATTGAGTATAACAAAATGTTCTCATTACGTGTGGTGGGTTATATCTCCGAATTATGTGAAGTATTTATTTGTTATACAATAGAAATTATGTTGATTTTTAGAAGATCTAAAGGAATTAAAACGCATACATATTCCTTTACACATGAAATGTACATTAAGGCGCATACATACCACTAATACGTACAAATGTATACATTAAGTTATACTCGTATACACAGAAAGATTTAATTTTGGTTTATCAAACAAATTTAGTTTAGGCTAAACGTTTCATTTATGAACGTTTTAGATGTTTCAGTTATTGCAGCAAACATTTTTTATAAAATCTCAAAATGCAATTTAAAATTTCTGTCAAAATTTTCGACTTTGCTTTCAAGAATACATCAAACTTTTCTCCGTGTATACAGAGATTATTATTTAGTATATTGTTTGCTGTTGTGTTAGTTTAAAAATAATACGATTAAAAATTTATGCTATTTGTATTTAATTTGATGACAAATTCTTTGAAAAAACTTTTACAACTCATAAGAGATGTAATTAAGGCTTACAAGTAAATTGTTTTCGCCGGAATTATATAAAAAAAACCTTTTGTTTATTATTAAATTTTGTTTTGTTGAAATTACTTTGATGTTAGCAGTTATTAAAATTTAATGAAAAAGAATTTATTTTGTTTATATAATTCAAAAATTATACAAATCAGTTGCAACAATAATGAGTACATTTTTATGTTCGCTCCCGTATTATATGATTTTGCCGTTAGAGTTCTCTTATAATATTTGAGTTATAGTGCGTTTTATTTACCCATAATTCAAAACTTGTTTTTTTGGCTTAAAGTCGCTAACTTTGACGCACATATGGGCCAGGGGCAGTCATTTTACGGATTAAATAAAAAAAAATTTCAAGTACCGTAAAAACTTAAAGTACTGGCTTAAAGTGCACATAATTCTTCATCACTAGGTAAAAACAAGTTTTAAATTTATTTGTGCTTTTGTAGCGACGCGTTGGAACTAAACGTTTTGAGAGAAAACTGAAAATATCTTCAGAAAAAAGCTGAACACTTTGCGCAATTTAATTCTTTATGTGACCTTCTCCGATAAATAAAACCTAGTTTGTGAAAATTAAGTTTTGGGAAAAACGTATTTCATCTTATTCTACACGCTTTTAGGTACCAGAATCCACTCGCCAATAAAAAAATGGAGCTTCCAACGAAGCAGGTTTGTAAGGAAGAAACATACACGTTTCGCTTACCATTGCGCTGTCGGAAGACATTTATTTTATATGGCGAGTTCCCACTTTGACGCAATACATTTTTGATACATAAAGCGCATTATTCTGCCCATATAAAAATTGTTGTATGTAACGATCGGCCTTACAAACTGAATGTTTTGATACAGTTATTTTTTAGTATTCTCTCTTACAGACCTGCTTCGTAAAAGTTGTTGAGAGTTCTTTCACTTACTTTACTGCATTTATGTATGTCTTATTGCTTAGCGCATAATTGTGCGCTTATTTTTTTAAATGTCTTAAGACCAAATCCGGTTTTTGACACACTAGGTCCATTCTCGGAGAAGGTCACATATAGAGTTTGAACATTTATTGTGCTTAAGTGTGCATCGATATAAAATCCTAACATAAACGAATGTTTGATTTCAAATTGAAAATGGTTAAAAATTAAATCTTTTCTCTTTTGAAAGCCATTTGAAAATCAAAGCAAAGCACAACAAACTTATATCTTCTTCAATTTTCCTTTTTTATTTTTATTCGCATTCGTAATTAATTTTTGCGCACGAATAACAGAAAAAATATATTCTCAAGTAATTAGTGGGCTCTAAAGCCGAATTCTCTTCCCTTACAATTTTTTTTTTTTTATTATACCAAAACACATTTAACTTTAAACGCCATGTTTTTGTTCACATTTATTATTCGCTTCGGTGCTGGAAATTTTTTTTATTTCGACAATAACGTTTGAAAACGATTTGATATCAAATTGAAAAAATATTGTATGTCATATGTCTATATTAAGGAGATCAAACTGATAGTATTCAGATAGTTTTAACCGGTTAGTTTAGTTTTGCCCAATTCGAATATTTTAAAATGCCCATTTTTCGAATATCGAATAAACCGGTTGTTTTCGTAAAATTAAAACGGTTATTTTTGTAATGTGTAATTTTTTTACGTTTTCCTTACTTTTGTTATAAATGTAACCGTAATATAATTATTTTTCTAATTTTATATTGGGCAAAATTAAACTTTTTATGAAGAATTTCAAAACAAAATGTAACAAAAGTCAAAAAACATTAAATGCAATGTTAATACAAATCGCTTATATAAGCGAGTGTTCTTGTAACAACAACCAAAAACAATTCAAAATACTACAAAAAAAATGTTAGCAATTGGACAGTATTCTAATTATTATATACATATATTTTTATAAAGATGTCATCTCTGGTGATATTTCGCACTGATTAAAAATACAATAGTGTTGAAAGAGTCCTAAAATGATAAGTTGCAAAGGTTCTTTAACGTTACGACTTTAATAACTTTTCATTAGTCCACAAGCTTGACATAAAAATGCACCAAGTCTGTTCCATGTAGTTATTAAGAGACTGCATATAAAACTTTACTAAAATATGCTGCCAAAAATTAATGAAAAACTCTTAAGTAGTTCTAGCATATCTTCACGCTTAAAATAACAACATACCGGCGGAATCCACGAAATGGGAAAATTCATCAGTTTTATTTATTAAAACAGCAAGAACTTAAAACAAAATTGAAGGAATCCAACAATATCAAGGAAGGTTTTTAATTGTGATCGACGAGTTGACGGTTCCTTAAAAAAAGCATGTTCATATTGCTATTCATTTCTAGAATGCTGAAGCAAAACAATTTGAAATATATAATCCTGGCTAAGAGGTTTTGTTTGCAGCTTTTCAAAAATATGGTTGAGGTCTACAGTTTCACATGTGGACATGTTTAGCCACCAACAAGTTAAAACTCACTTTAAATAAATTTTTGGGAATATCTCAAATAAAAATTTACTAAATTCCTATAATTTTTTATTAAAAAAGGTTTTTCCAAAATTCTAAAGTTTTGTTCAGACCTATTAGATATTTAACGTTCTACACGTAACCAGTAGATTTATTGAAGAATTTCTGCAAAACGTTTGGCTAGAGCAAACATTATTTAACAGTCTCTAAACTACATACATTATACAATTCTGTTCTTAAGAAAAAAGTTTGGTAAATAAAAAGAAATTATAAAAGATAAAGCTTACGTTTGATCAATTTACTGGTCACGTTTTTCTGGATTCTATCGCCAAATATTTGTTAGGTCTGAACTAGGGATGCCAAATGTGACCAGGTTTTTTGAAACCCAGGATTCGCGATTTTTAATTAAAGAAAAGGGATCCCGGGACGGATCGGGATTTTTTGGATTTTTAAAATTCATTTATTAATACAGTGTAGCCTCGGTAAACGCAACCAATAGAAATTTTGGGATGTTGCGATAACTGAGTTGTTGCACAAACCAAATCACAAATTTCTAGTCATATTTTACTATTTAAAAGCTAATTTTAAACCAATCAAGAATTTTATAAAAAATAAACTAAGGTTAGCATATTTAAGTGCAATAAAGAATAAAACCAGAAAAACAAAATATACATCTAATAAAAAATTAATAAAATACATACAGTTATAATGGTCAGTGGCAGTTCGTCTTCTTCAGTCCATCCATGATTTGGGCCCAGTGCTACGTTCCAGCATTTCGCAATTGTGCAATGCGATATTTTATTCCAAGCGTTTGCCAAAAGACAAACAGCATTACGCAAATGTGGGCCAAAAGGCTTTTCTTATACAGAAGTTTTGTAATTTTTATCACGTTTTGGTTCATAGGCTGAAGAATTGCAGTGCAGTTTGCAGGAAAACCCATAGCAGTTATCATTCCATCATTGCTCCCAACTCTCGCTTTTTGGGATGACGCATTGTCCAAAAGTAACAAAGCCTTTAACGAAAGAGTTTTCCTAAAACAACATTTTAAAACAACATCCAAGGGTTTTTGTTGGCTTTGTAAACAATTGGCATATTGACAAATCCTTTAAATGCTCTTGGGTTTTGGGCTTTGCCAATTACAAAAGGCTTAACTTTATGTGTTCCAGTTGCATAGGTGCAAGCGAGAAATGTAGTTCGTTCTTGTTTATCATTCTTAGAATAACGGTAAATCAAAAAGACTATTGCACTTAAGCAAAAGATTTTACATTCACACGTTTTAGTTTTGAATTTATTTATCAAAAATCAAAAATTATCAAAAACCAAACTAAAAAAAAAACAAAAACAGCTTTACTTGTTGCGTTGATTGAGGTGTTGCGTTAAGCGACGAGCTGCGCATATCGGGGGTTGCGTTCAACGAGGCTACACTGTAATTTAATGGTAGTGTATAAATATTTTAAAACAAATTAATTCATGAAGAAAATAAACTCATTACAAAATAAAACAGTTTAATGTTTGCTTTTAAAGTAAATTCTGTATTAAAACTTATATTTTAAAAAGCTTCTAAAACAAATTAATGACGTCTAATAATCGATACCTTATTTTATTGCAAACATATTCTGGGTAGTATCGTAAGTAAAAAACTACATGTGTTTTATATGACAATATTTAATTTATTTTATCTCAAATGTTATGCAAGTATTAATCTAATAAAATAAACTTAAACAAATATGTGTCAAAAGATCTTTGGTAGAACCCTTTAACACTTTTTTGCACAACTCGCATTTTGCGAAATTTTGTTACATACATTGCACGATTTTTTGGTCTTGTTTGGCCCCTAGTGAAATTTGATGCAAAACATATTCGTAGAACATTGTAAACCTGCAACGTGCCGTTTTAGTGTAGAAGTTTAAAAAGGACAAAAATTACCCCTTAAAATGAGTGTTAGAGGGTTAATATATTCCATGAAAAGAATCGGCATTCAGTTCTACTGAAGACATCTGAAATATTCTTTTAGGTTAGAAGTACATTTAGTATATTTTTTTGAATTGTTCCAAACGCCCTTTTGAAGAAATTCAAAAATTTCGAGAATTCGTTTTAGATACATTACATGAACCTTTGGTCTTAGAAGACCCCTAGTGAAATTTTATGCAGAAAATATTCGTAGAACACTTTAGCCCTAAAAAGTGCCAATTTCAATTTTCGAAAAAAAAATCCGAACGTTTAAGTGTAAAAACTTCGAAAATAAACGAACATCTTTAAACGTTCGGCTCACACGCCCAGGAACGATATCTATTTTTTTTAGTGTTCATAACTTTTTTCAAGAAAGAGCCGAACATTTTATAGTGTTCTGTTTTTTAACGATAATACTGTAGACAAATATTACATTTTAAAGTTCTATAATGTTTCTTTTTTTACATTGTTAAAGAAATGAACAAACATAAAATTTAAGCGAACAGATTTTGTATATTGTTTGTTTTTGTAAATTATTTTGCTGGCTTTTTGTTTTTTCGTATGTGTATTTTGTTTTTGTAAAAAAAGTATTGTTTTTTTACCAGCCAAAAGGGCGCTTAGAACAAAAAAAATGTACAAACATTAATTACCCGAGCCGAACCGAACGGAAAGAAGTTTGTGGTTTAAAAAACCGAACAGAATGAAATGTTCTCATCTTTTGTTGAGTTGGATAAAAACAGTATTATGTTCGTGTTCGAAAGATTACAAACAGGGAAACGTTATTTTTTTTAAGGTTTTTGATTTTCTACACAAACACTATTAGCGTTTGTGTTTTACGCAAATCTACTGAACCGAACACTTAGGAACGATATTTACTGCCGTATTCATAAATAATAAAATGAGTTTGAAATGTGTTTTAAGGCAAAATTTTCTTAAAATGCATTTCAAATTAATTTTAATTTTTTATGAATACGGCAGTTAGTGTTTATTTTCGAATAGTCTATTAGAATTCTAGCATTGGTAAGAATTTTTGGATATGGATGTTAGATTTTTATGGAATAAAAACAGCAGAGTTGGGTAATTTTTCTTAATTCTGTTAGACAAAGAAATATAATTTGGAACATGGGTTTGTTTTCAGAGAAATAAATTTAAAAAATTTATTAGCTTTAAGAATAATTATCAGGTATGTGATGGAAATCGATTTTAAAAACGAAACGATTTGAAACCAAAAATATCGTTTTCAGTATCCTTTAAAATGGATTTTAAATACATATTTTTTTTATTTTCAGTCATTATTCTTTTAAATTTTATATTTTATACGTTAACTGAAGTGTATTCTGAACGAAAACTTAATCCTTTTATTCAGAAATGGATTTTAAAATCCCTCGAAATTTATCACACCTTTTAAAAACGTTCGTTTTGAAATCGATCGATTTCCATCACATACCTGTATATGTAGTTGTTATCAAATTTATTGATTTTGATTTAGTCATGTAGGGTTAACCCTGAAATTTGCTCAGGTAACAATGTCACACGATTTCAAATGCTCCAGTGTTATTTATTTAACTCTTAAATTCAAAGATTAAAACGAACTTTGGAAGTTCATGAAGGAATTAAACATTTTTAAATAAGCTTAAAGTCGAACGCTTTATAAAAACATTTTCAATTATATCCCTTTTTCCAATGATTTTTTTCTTCGAAGGCCTTAATTGTTGAAATTATTAGTAATTAAAATAATCTACTGATTGACTAGTTTAATTTTCAGCAATATTCTCATAATATTCGTGACCTCTGCAAAACATTAATTACATATTAGCTCAACGACTCGATTCCCGAAAGACTCATGAACCAATACAAACCCGCTGGATTAAAATAGAGGTATAGAGGTGTGGGTATAAAAATGTTAAACAAATTGTCTCATATCACAAAAATATGTTTTAATTTCCTTTTTCCAAAATTTTTATGAAACTGCATAATTTTATTTACATCCAACAAAATTCAGAATCCTCTTGTATTAGCAACAAAAACGAATTCCAAAAAATAATAAAAACAATAAAACTATAAGTAAAACTTTTTCTAACCCAAAGGCAATCCAGCAAATAAAACGAATGCACGATGAGAAAAAAAACTCACAAATTAATTACAATTTAACTGCAACTCATTTGTTTAAACTGAAACTTGAACAATGAAGAGTTGGAATTACATGCAGTTACAGGCAAAACAAAAAACACGGTAAATATGCCATACAGAAAAAAAAAACTAAAAAACTAAATTTTGTTAAAGGATTGCAAAAACAAAAATCCATGCTAAGGATACACTCAATGCAAACAAATATAGTAGTGCATATATTTACTTAAGAGTTGTATTAACACACATACACTCGCACACAAAAACTTTCCATAAACAAATAATTGAGTAGAAATGGTAACATCTGTTTGTGTTTTACAATATTTACCAAACAATTATTATTATGATGATGCCGAGGATGAGAACGACAACAGCTACATTCAACGACGATGCAGTCATATAGCCAGTCATTTGGACAATTAGTCCGTACAAATTTACTGGTACATACTTTTTTTGCATACGTTCATACCAGTGTTCGAAAATAAACAGAACATTCTTTAGCGTTCAGCTAGTGTTTGTGTAGGCGAACAAAGTCCTTAATAGCGGTTTTCGATAAAAAACAGAACAATTGTAGTGATACTGTAGAAAAACATTATATTTTTATGTTCTATAATGTTTCTCTTTTACATTGATGAAGAAATGAACAAAAACAAAAATTTGGCAACAACCGCAGCACGAACAGCTTGTGTGTATAATGTGCATTTGTTTTGATTGTTTAAAAATATTTTGCTGGCTTTTTGTTATCTTTGGTATGTGTATTTTGTTTTTGTAGAAAATGTTTGGTTTTTTTTAACAGCAAAAAAACAAAACGAATTTAAGTGCTTTCATCTTTTTGTTGAGTTGGATAAGAACAGTTTTATTTTCGTGTTTGAAAGATGACAAACAGGAAATCGAAATTTTTTTTATAATTTTCTACACAAAAACTTTTAGCGTTTGTGTTTTCCACAAATCTACCGAACCGAACACTAAGGAACAATATTTTGTGCTTATTGTCGAACACTGGTTCATACTTGTACGTATGAATGTATGTGCATATAAATATAAGTATACATATATGATGCAGTTGATGTTAGACAAACTAAATAGTTAGTAACACATTTATTTACCAAACATTTAATTGTTAAATGGTTTTCGTTATTGTATTTGTTATTGTTGTTGTTGTTGGCGTGCCATTGCTGTAATATAACAACGATGATGACTATGTCAACAACTTGTGTACCAAAGGACGAACGTTTTTTTTTCAATACAAAAAAATTCCACAACAGATGGAATATTATGCAATTAGACAAATGTTTAGTTTAGTTTATATACAGACGACAAGGTCAAGATGGAAGGGAAAACTACCATAAAGTCATTTGCAGATACACGCAAAAATACTTGTGCTACAGAAAATTTCCGGGGATTTTATTTTTTTGCTTTAGTAAAACTTTGCTTAAAATTTCAAATATGGTTGGTTTTTCGTAAATTTTTCTATTTTTCCGTAATGTTTATGCGTCAAATCGGGTATATATGTATAATCAGTCTAAAAGTGCCTTCAATCAGTCGTCAAACAGCTGGCAATTTAGTTGAGTATAAAAAGAAATTTTAAAAATTAATTTAAATTTCCTAAAATTTTTTTATGACATCGAAATTGATTATGCTGTTAAAGGATAACACTACTAAGTACAAAAAAATATATATAAGTATATGATTGGATAGTTTTTTTTTTCAAATTCAGTAAGAAATTAAGCAAAGACATTTCTTCATGACGGATTCTAGCAAATACTACAGATGGTTTTTTTGTTCACACTGAAAAAAATCAATGTATATTCCTCGAACACAAGGTTGATTTTACATATTTCTGTAGTGATTTTGCTTTATAGTTACTTCATGGTTATTTAACATGATTTTAACATGGTGTTCGCAAACATTTTTTTCTTTAAAAACAACTAAAATTCATGTTAATTCAACATTGCATTAAAGTTAGAACAAAATGCCATTTATATTGAAATAACAATCCGATTCACGTTGAATGAAAGTTATTTCAAGTTGAAACAACGTGAATTTTATATAGAATCGAATTGTTTTGAGTTTGAAATAACAGTGAAAAGAAGCTTTAGTAAACACTTTCCCGCGGAACCAGAGAGAGAATATAATTATTTATTTTGCTGTACCACATGTTTCACTTTTTTGTTTTTCCCTTTGTTTACGGAAGCACTCACAATTAAAAGACACCAGCAAAATATCCCGAAATGGTGTTTGTCATCATTCTACTTGTACTATTAAACTAAATAATTTTAACAAAAAGAATACGGGAATTTTTTTCTTTTCATTAATAAATTTAAACATGAAAATAAAAAAATTGTTTAATAGTGTGGTTTTTGTTTCTATACAAAACAAATAAAACAGGATTTTATGGATTCAATGTTATTTCAACATTTTTCGTTTAAAATTAATATGAAAAATTAAAAATGTTCATACTTTTGCATTCATATTTTTGCTCTGTGTGTAGATCCACCTTTTACATCTGCTCTTTACGATATTATAAAGCAAGCATTGAAGTCACAAAGAATTTTCGCATTAACAAGAAATCAAAGGATTTTCCTGAAAAAATGCTGTTGTACTTGTTATACAAAAAGGGATGCAATTAGTCAACTTAAATTGTACTTTCCTTACTCATATTTAAATGTTTTCCCGAAAAATTTGTGGTTAATCAGTGAAGAATAAGGAGAACGGCTTCACCAAGATTTCGTTGAAATTGAAGGGAGCTTTTAAGGTAGATATGAGCCTGCCATGCTCGCAGATTACTAATGGATCCTTATTAGAATTACTCCTGAAGCCCAGTACAAGAGAAAAGCTTTTAATAAGTAAATAAATTTGTAATAAATTCGTGATTTGAAATATTGCTCTTTGTCTGGATATTGAGATGTGACAAAAAGTGTTCATTAACTTTTTTTTTGTTTTATCAATGGTCAGGGATAAAAATCCCATAAAAATCAGACAAAATTAAAAGTTGGAACTTTCTCGAGGTGTATGATACAATTCAATTTAAAAGGTTAAGTTCGAGATCACTAAATTACTGCATGCAACTGCCCTTAACAAGAAAATTGCAACTCAATTGTGTAGAGTAACAATTTCTTTACTACTGCAATTGCAGTTTGATGTTTTTTTTTAATTTTGCTTGAATGTGTTTAATTTTTTCAACTTCTGAATATTTTACTGTATGTGACATAATGTTTTTTTTAGTTATTATTACTCAAAAAAAAGTAAAAATGGTAAATGATATTTAGGGAAATTTTTGTACAAAATGAATAACTTAAATGATTTTGTTATTCGAGCTTAATTCCCAATTTTTATTATTTGATAAAAACACTGAAATTTATTGTTGATGGGATAAGCTATTCCTATGCGCTTTTCACTGGTTGCTTATGCCAGATCATCAGGAAACTTCATCCATAAAGATTTTAGAAAAACTAAACCAAATAAAGCTGTTAGGCGTATAAGAATTACAGCAACAGTTCCATTTGTAACAATATTAAAGTTTAAACAAAATCATCAACAATAAACAGTGAGTTTATCTCTCCTTACATTCCCCACTACAATTGATTGGAATTCTTCCAACATTAATTGTTTTCGATACTATAACGAAACTGATTAACAGGCCGAATATCTCTTTAAAACAATTTGAGCTGAATGAATTCTTTGTGGTTTAAAATTTTACGTCCTTTTTTTAGGTGTGCAATCCTAAAGCTATTAGCATTAAACATTGAATACATTTCAGTTTTAAAAAAATTCCATTCTTTTCAGTTTAAAGTTAAACCACCATATTCATAAAAAATATTTTAGTTTTATAAAAGGCTTATAACACGAATTTTCTATGAAAATTTGTTTAATAAACCTGAAATACTTTTTACGAATAAAACCTTTAAGCTCGTTTTATCCACAATATTTTTTTGGGTGAACCTAAAAAGCAACAAAAGAAAAATTATGTTCGATGTGTATGTATGTATGTGTAACTGTCCTGTAAGCATTTGTTATCACGAAATTAAGGAAAATAATCGCCAATCAGATTATATAACAATCATAACTTTAAAATTCATTAGTTAAAGAATCAAGACAATGAAGAAAATATCGGGAGGTTCGGCTTAGTGTCTATTACAAGGCGTTAAGAATATTCGATTGAAAGAGCTAAAAATGTGTCTTCTAGATTACGTACTCTTAGACTACAGTATTTATTAGGGTAGGTAACTGACCGGTTAATTTAAAATTGGCTATTTTTGATTAACGATTAAGCCGGTTAATTTCAGTTGATTAATCGATTAACCGATGTTACAAAATTTTGAAAATTAGTAGCATTTTAACATGGTTTTTTAGCTATTTGTTTCGTCTCATAAACAAAAGGTATGTGTTTAGAAAATATTTTTTCATGCAATATATCTCCTTTTAGCAAATAATTCTTTAAATACAGTACAAAATCAGTAACTAAGGAATTTGGAAATTAATTTTTTGCAGAATGTTCTGTGCCGAACTTTGCCAGGACGAGTCAAATGACGACCTAGCAACACCTGAAACTCTCGCTAGGAACAAAAACAAACAATATTTAACAGAATTTTCCGAAACAGTTTAAACAAATTTAAACCGGACTGTAATGGAAAAATGAAAAATTTTATATGTTTAGAGAAATACTGGAAAAGGACCGAGAAAAAAGATATTCTGTATTATGGGTTGCTTTCGATTTCTCCAACATCTTCGATAAGTCCACGAATTGTTTCGTTTTAGTACAAGAATTGTTTCGTTGGTTAGCTATAGAAATCAGTGTTACCAATAGATAAATTTTGGATATTGTGGTGAATCGATATTGTAACACGTTATGCAGCGTTCCATGTTTCACAAAAAAGGGCGGATCTGTCGTTGGAGTTAAACCAGCTTACTTTAGTTCTTCTTGATATTAAAAAATATTTCCAAACAGGTTTTAGCTGGTGAATGGACTGGCCAGCTTTATTAATAAGTCCTTATATTTTTGCTGTAAAACCAACAATTCAAGCAAGTATGCTATAGGGATGGGCAAATTAAAAAAAATATATCGATATACATATATCGAATCGATATATTTTAAGAGTATCGATATTAATTATTTCAAAATTATCGATATATCGATATATCGAACGTGTTTTGCTGAAACTATTACCAATTTAAAAAATTTTATTTACCTCTGTACATACATGTTTATGAACAAACATATAATATGTAATTTCATTGTTACTTTTTATTTTTTTAATTTTATTTCAAAAAATTAATAAAATCAAAAAATTCAATCAAAAAAAATAAAATTCAACTATAACAAAAACAAAAGGGAAGAATACAAAAAAACCATAGGAAACCCAAAAAAAAAAAGTAAATTACGAAAAATTTAAATGGAAGTAAATAAGTCATGGAAGTACCAAATTACCTCAAAATTTAAATTGCACCCAACAACTAACTAGAAATGTTTTTGATTGTTTTAGTCAAACCAGTAATCATCAGATATGGACATCAGGAGCACTCTCTGTTTTATGTGCTCTCCTGTCAATCTGCTTCTTGTATCAGGCACTGCTTCTTAGAAATGCCAAACATTTAAAAAAAACATATTGTTTGAAAAACGGCTAAAATTTTGAGTTTTTATGAAGACTGACTTTAAAAAATATCGAATTCGATAGTCGTTTTTCAATATCGATATATTGATGTATCGGTATTTTATATATCGGCGATATATGTGTATCGATTTTTTAAATATCGATATTTTGATATATCGATATTTTTTCCCATTCCTAGTATGCTACCTAGGTAAGGAAATGTTTTATCGGCATGTTTGTGCTGATTTTGGACGACAAATGTTAGATTGGTGTTCGTCATCCACTTTCAACTTTGATTGCTTGTCGGAAATTGAGTGACTGGGTAAGCAGATATCATTGGTGTAGTCTTGGGCCTCCTATCTTCCTTGCACTCCCCTCGTGATTCTCCTTTTATTATTTGTAACCTTTTTAATGACAATATCGAGAAAACAATAGAATAATAATTAAATTCATTTTTATCTGCATTTAATACGAAAGAATTTCCAATTTCACCTGATCTACACGCACGATAGAAAAAATTAATAATAATTACCCACGAAGTGGCAACACTGGTTGATATATTTTTGGTTTTTGTTAAATGTATTTCCTCTTCGAGACAGTATATGTACTTTGGTCTTGTAACATTTACGCTTTTCATGATGAAATTTTTTGTGTTCGCCTATTGAAACTGTGTTTTTTGTTAGTATTATCGTCTAGAAGTAACGAAGAAGATATTTTATACTCGAAAAATTTAGTGCTTTCCATATAAATGTTATTACACGCTCAATCACTTGTGTTGTAAAAACAGCACATTAATCGTCCAGAAGTGACGCATGACCCATCCATCTTCTAAAATTTCCTAAATACTCGCAGGGTTTGTGTTTGTATATCTGCTTGTTTTAAAAGTAGAATTTCACTCAGGGGAATGTAAATATACACACCACTTAGAGCGTATACGCTTTCCTTTTTTTTTTTGCCAGTTGTTGGTTTTTATTTTTGCAAGGCAGCAACAAAAAAGCTTTTGACAAAGGTTGACAATGATGATTTTGGTTGATGGCCTAAGGTAAATGTAAACTTTAAATAACAAAAAAGTAAAAAAAGGAAAAAATTTTTAATACAACAGCAGTTTTTACTAATTAAAATAAACAGAAAAACATTGTCCTACTCTTTGCGTTCTTGTTGTTTAGTTGAGTGATTGTTCAAAGGTCACGCAATAGCCTCATAAGCCTCTTTTGTCATCAGCAAACAGCAGTCTCATCATCATCAACAGCAACACTAACAACTGCAACAACAAACCTGTACAACAATCAACATCATCAAATGGAAGTGTAACCAACGTTACCATCAGCGTCCTCGACGTCATCATCAGTAATTTATTTGCTACTCGTTCCGCTGATTTTCTATTCTTTGTTTTTCCTCTTTTTAGCATTTTCATTTAAACATTTTTGTCGTTGTTTTGTAAGTTTTTCACCAAAAACATTTGCAAGGTTAAAAATCACTTTTTTGCGTTTTTATTTCGAAATAGCAAAAATAACAACAACAAAAAAGTAAAAATTATTTAGACCAAAAAATAATAGTCAAAGTATTTTCAGAAACCAATGGTTGATTCCACTTAGTTGATATTTAATTTAGTTTTAAAACAATATTTATAATTAATTAAAGTTAGTATTGGGGGTTGCAGTTAAATTTGTGCCGGGAAAGCTTTGGGTAAATTGTATTATTTTAATGGCTACAGGGCGAGATAAAAGTTGTTTCTTGAAGTACATTTTGAGTAGGGGAAATAAAATTAAAATTTTTTTAATTATGTATTCAAAGCAAAAGAACCTTAAAAGTAATAAAGATATTTTATAACCATCGCAGGTTTTTAGGCTTTTTGTTAAAAAAAAATAAGTATTTGCATATTTTGCAAGATTTTGTAAAAAAGATGGTTTCGATTCCAAATCTTATCTGGGATTCGAATCTCAGAGAAGATAATTGTTTTTTCATTCCTTAAATAATTCTACAGTACTTCCCAAAAATGTTATTTAAGATAAAACAAAAATGCATTTTAATTTAAATATCACTTGTAAAAATAATAAGTTGCAATACCTGAAAAGTAAGTTGTGTTAAATGAAATTTCTTATTTCTGCTCATTTCCTAAAAAAAACCTTATGATTTCCGGCAGCAGGCCACAGTGGATAGAAAATAAGCCCTTAAGGCTGACTTTTTAAGATCCATCTTTAAGCGATTTTCGGTAAAACTTACAGCTACCACATGATTCCCAAACGAGCCTTACCAATAACAAGTCCAGTACAGAACTCCCAGGAACTTACTGTTTCCCGTGGTTTCAGCTAGGAAATCTCTTCAGCACCGATTATGCTAAAGAAAGAAGACCTGCCAGTTCCATTCTACCATGGCATTTATTAGCAGCGCCTTTTTCCCCGTGAATAAAACGCCAAGGGGTGAAATATCCCCATGATGCATCCGTTTACACGTGGGAGAGGGAAGGTAAAAAATTTCAAGTACTACGCTGAGCCTCTAGTTGAAGTTAATAAATTTTTTCCACCAGTTGGATTTTATATTCGCCGACATTTTTTAACTTGATCTTCGAAAATATCCTGTCAGCGGATAGGCGAATCTCTGCAAAGACAATCTTCCTGGACAACATAAAGCAGTTTCAGGAAGCAGCATACTTACGGAGTCCTCAAGCAATATTCAGTGCAGTTTCGTGCCAACGGCTGCTCTTGACTCCCGTGGTACCAGATAGAAATTCTGGTCAGTCGCAGCCGCTTGAAATCGTGAAGATCTATTAGGATCTGTCCATTTTGAATTTTTGTCTAATCCCAGTTAATCGCTTCACCTGATTATGCCCCCGAGAATGTAATATCAGAAGGTGAAATATCCTTTAAATATTCCGTATACCTTCGGGGGGCTTTAACGCACATCTGCCACGTTGCCTTTAGTGCGAATATTTCGTTAACCCATCTTTCAGGACGATCGATAAGTAAACCATATTCTCAAAAGGTTCGAAAAAAAAATTAGTTTACAAATTTAAAAAATAAAATTCAAGTTAAACATGGCAACGACGGAATTATGGTTCGATGATTCGTCTTATGAAAATGTACGCTAACTGGGGATCACCAGAAGCGGAAAAAGATTAAGAAATGTTTCCAACGTATAAGAAAAGGACAAAGAAGAGATGGTGCCAACTTAGTGTTGAAAATAAAAATATGCTTAGTTTTAGACAGTTCACTGTATCTGTAGTGGTTTCAGAAGTTTTTAAAATCGTATTTGCCAAAGATGAACAAAATACAATTATACATCCCCAGCAAAAACTTACGTTGCAAAGTAATGAGTTAAAAAGCTAATATGTATAACGACTTTTCACTACTTATTCATTGGCATTTTAACTCATTATTTTAACACGGTGATGTCATTGGAGACAAGTACTTACCACCCTCGCTTACAAATAGGGAGTTAAATAAGTCATTACCACATTCGCTTACAAATAGGGAGTTAAGTAAGTTCATTGGATGAATACTTTCAATAAAGAAAAAAAAATAGTTTTTTTCTAGTTTTTCTTATTTTACTTTATTTTATTTTTTTTCTATTTTTTCTTATTTTATTTTACTTATTTTTATTTTCTTTTACTTATTTTATTTTTTATTTTTTTTTTCTGTCTCTGGTGGGATTCGATCGCGCAACCTCGGTGCTGATAGACTAGCTCACTACCAGCTTGTCTACTGGAGCAGTGTAGTTTTTGGATAAAAAAACTTTGTTTTTTACTCAATTAAGAGCGTAAACATGAGATTAAATTAATTAATCAACTCATACACAAGTACTTAGGTATCAGATTATATGTCAGCCATTACTAAACTACTTCTATGTAATGCAGATGGTATGAAGTAGTCATTGAAAAGTAAGTTGTTCAGTAATGGCAAGTCATTACCAAGTTTTTGCTGGGTCGGTAATAAGACAAATTGTAAGGGGTTCCAAAAACGTACATTTTCAACAATTTTTTTTTTGTTTTGCAGCATCGAAAGAAAAATTGATTTCATAAAAAAAAATTCAATGCACAACCAAATTTTCGACAGAACTGTCAACTCACAATATAAATTTAACATGCGTTTTTCGGACGTAACACAATATCGGGGCCGTTATTTGTATGTATTGAAAATCTTTTAGCCAATAAACAGAAATGAAATTTTTGGAAAGTTTTTCAAACTTTCAAACCGATTTGAGCCATATAAATAAAAATTTTCCTAAACTACGAATACAAAAATTAATTTCATCTATTTACTTAACCATCGACCTTCACTTTGGTTTGTTTTTAAGAGTATTGTAAATTTTTTATTTTTATTGCTGTGGCGCAGTTCTATTTGAACAACAAAACAACAATAGTTGACTGCACATTATCGTCCTTTGTCAGCCAAGTTCTGTACTCAATACCACTCTTTCATTCTATTCACTTTTTTCAAATTTATTTTATTACATTGGTTTGAAATACAAAAAAAAAAACTTTTTCTGCTGAAATGTAAAAAAAAAGTGAAAGAGAGAGAATAGAAATTTCACCCATTTCATTTATTGTTGGAAAAATACCTTGATTGTTGAAGTATTGGACTTAACAAATCATCTAAAATTTGAAAAGTTTTGTGTATGTGTGTAGTTAGTGGCATTTGAGGGTTTAAGGAAAGAAAAACTTGCTTCTGTATTTGTGGAGTTTTTTTTCAAAATTTAAGAAATTTCAGTTGAGAAAAAAAATGTGTGTTGAAACTTTTTAATGATCATTTTGGTAAACCTATAACTTGTGCTCAACTTGCTTCTACTTTTTCTGGGTGATTGTGATATGATTCAGATAAAGTTTGTTTAGGAAAACCACCTACTAAATGTATGAATTTAGAATGCGTATAAAAATGAATGTATTGAAATGCAAATGGAAAACAGTACTCTTGATGGGGTATTGGAATAAGTGAAGTCAATTAATTTTCAAACTCGTTGTTGCAGGACATTTAGTTTTCGTAATGCATAAAATTTTAAAGTGCAATCAATGATTTTTTTTTTTAAACAAGTGGATTTTATTTTAGAAAATTATTGAACAAAGATGACAACGCACCAATACACAGGTGGCAGTTAGAGTACTTGGTGTTCGAAGCCATTTATATATTTGCCCTTTGCTAGAGACAATAAGAAATCCTAAAGCAAGCCGGAAATAATTCAACCCTAAAAATCAGCACGCTTCATGACCAATAACCAATTCTAGGCCCACCTAGGGTTTTTGTAGGATTCGTTTCAAATTTCTTTCTCTGGAATTAATTACAGGATTCCCAGAATATTAATAAAAAACTTAAGAAAATAAGGGAGAATGCTTTTACCAGCTAACGTTCATATTGAAACCTACATTGTTTAGTCGCCATCTTACTTACATCAATGGGCGATTTAACCAATTTATTAAAATATTAATTAAAAATTATTATTGTGGTTATTTTTGTTGAACTGTTTTATGGTTTTTGATTTTTAATTAGCCTAAAGTTCACCAAATTTAATTTTCATTATATTAAAGAAAGAAAGCAATTTTACATGAAATTAATTAAAATTTATTGATAATTTTTCATTCTTGACTGCCGCGGGGTTCGAACCCGGGCTTTCACGGACAGGTTTCAATTGGTTACCCTGACATGTTTCAATTTTAACACTCACAGCCATTGACGACTGCTGGCAGTCAATAGTCAAACATCAATCTTTTAAATTTTTATTTAACCTTTGGTAGATCGAAATTGGCTTTTGAATTATTATCTATTTAAATTGATTTACATGTTGTTCCTTACTTTTGTTTTTTCGTACTTTTTGTCAAGAATTCTTCTCGAAGTCCAAAGTACAATTTTCCGGTTTTGATTTTTTTTTTGGTCTTTCTTTTTCTTGTTCACCTTTTTCAGCACAACTTGAAGGACAAATGTAAACATTGAGCTCGTGCCTTGGCTATAATATTAATTAATTTTTAGAGTTCGTTTTTCATATCAAATAAAAATAAAATTTATTAAAAACTTCAAATAAATGTGAATTAATATTAAAATAGAATTGGTGAAATTGGCCATAAGTGTTTAATAAAAATTTTACCAGTGTCTACGCTCACGTGTATTTACAGAATTTTGTTGAGTTTTCTTCATCTAAACAAAGTTATTTTAGAAACTGGAAATTATTTCCTTTCATAGGTTACTTTTTATTATATTCAACATTTTTTATTTTTTCGAATTTATTCTATGAGCTAAATTTCAGTTATGTTTTTTATAAAGCTTTTTTGTAATAGTCCTATTCCTTAAATTTTTCAGAAATGACTTTATACACTACCGGACTATTATATTGTATTATTTTATGTTAAAATATTTCAATACACATACATGTGTGTTTTGAGCACTCGATACTCTTGAGCACCCGACATTCAGCTGTCCAATTCTAAAGAAAGGTGTCTTTAAATATTTATATTCCGGCAACTTGACCATATAAATAATATGTGCACTAAATTTATTGAAAATAGAGAAGGAACTAGAGTTGTCAATTATTCGCATTTCACCTTTGATCGAATAATTCAAATAATTGTTTTTGGTTGTTCGATCAAACGATTAAATCTATTAAATTATTTGATTAATCGATGAGAATAAAGAATAAAAAAAATTATTTAAAAAAAAAAACGTATTTTTAAAAAGTTACATTCGTTCATTCATCTGCAACTATAGAAAATCTTCCATTTTCTACTTTATTATTACTTAAATCTGCTATGAATTCTTCTTTTTTTTAAACGTAAAACTTTTCATCTTTACTCCATATGGTTGTATTACTTAAAGGCATTGTAAAACAGGTAATTTCATAATATTCCGATATTACTTTGGCGTTGACAGACCTGCCATCTTCAGCTTAACTTTTGCATACAAAAGAGCAACCGCTGTCTCTCTTTATGTTTTTTTCCGTTGGACTAAATTCGACATGTCGTTAGATTATCTTCCACTATGTACATTGTTTTCAACGGTAATGTTGTGACACTTACGCCCATTGTAAAAATATATATAATAACAACATTTTCTACTTTCATTATATGATTTATATATGTTAATCAATTCTTTATTTTTTTTAGCTGTTTGTTTACAGTGCACTCGCGATATCAAAAACATCCTAATATATCAACACCCCAAAATATGAACACTTATTTTCTTCCATTTACTACTCTAAATATGAACTTGTTCAAAAGTTTAAAATATGAACAACTTATAATTGAATTTTCAACGGTTTTTATCTACCTACACAGTGGTAAAATCAATCTTAACTCAACTGCATATTAACTTGGGCATTTCCCTAGCTATCTGCTTTAAAATTGTCGTCAGTTGTTAATCAAAATGTTTTACATCCACGTTTTTTTAGTGCTCTAATTAAGATGGAAAATTTTAACGTGAAAAGTTCTAAATATGAATTTAAAAAAACATAAGTTTTGAACTTTCAAAAGAAATATCAGACATTTTAGAACATTAGATGCCATTCGCAAATACGAACAATCTTGCAAAAGTGGACTGGCTTTGTTTTTTTTAGTTCATAGTATCGCGAGGACACTGTATTTCTAAGTTTTTCGTCCAATATTGAAAACCCCCCTTTCTTAAAATTGTCAGGGCTATGGATACATTATTTTTTTACTTTCCTACATTTTGTATAAAATCACTAGAAACGTATGAGAATAAATCAAATTCTAAGCTTTAATTTAATTTATTTTTTAATAAAAAAAAATTGTTCGATTAATCGACATTAAGTAATCGATATATTCGTTATTCGAAAATTGCCATTTTAAAATTATTCGAACCAAAGTTTGGCTTTGTTTGATCGATTAATCGAATTATTCTTAATCGGCTGACAACTTTCGTTTTTACATCATTAAATTTACGCTATATTTAAATCTGGACCATAAGCTATACCGGAATTTTCGTAAAGACACAACGTACCAAAGATTGATGAGTACCTGATTTTCCTCACTCTAGGCCCCCAGAAAGTAAACTGTATGTTAATGTTACCATAATCTGTATGTATATCAAATTTATCGAAAAGAGAAAAAGGACACATTTTATCCCGTTTTTACCCCTTTAAAATTACCCATTTTATCCCTAAAAAGTACCCATTTCAACCCTTTAAAAGTACCCATTTTATCCCTAAAAAGTACTTTATATTTTAATCCTGACCATATGCAATCTGCATACCAAATTTATCAAAATGAGAAAAAGTACCAATTTTTCCCCTGATTTTTCTCTTCAAAAACACCCTATATTTGAATCTGGGCTACCAAATTCATTAAGCGGATTTTGTCATCCATCAAGAAGCCACAACATATTACGGTTGCCTACAAACATCTTAATGTTAGTAATTATTATTTCAACCAAAGCATGTTAATCTTAGATAAGAGGAAACTACTATTGTTAATTTAAGACCAAACAATTATTAGCGGCAAACAGCTTACTGACATATTTTCTTGTTGGAGGACTAATTTAACCATTATATGGTTCAACAAAACATAATATGTTTAAAATTATTCGTTAAAAATAGTTTTGTTGATGGTGAAAATATTGAAATATGTTTTTACACTCTTCCATGCTTTGCCCTTAATTCACGCTGGACAAATATATGATTAGAGGTATCCCTATTTTTACAATTCTAATGTTTTGGTTAAATATGACCATAATAATGTTTATATAAACCATAATTTGCTCGAAATTAACTGAAATTTAGTCAAAATTAACAATGATATGGTCAAAATGAACAATAATAGGGTCAATGTTAACCATATTTATTTTACAAATATATTTTTTGATTTTGCTTTTTTAATCAAGTTCTGACTTAATATTTTTTTCTATTTCTGTTGCAAATAAAGTTGTAATTAATATCGTCAGTTCTTATTCCTGTTTTATGTTATATCCTGCTTTTATAACCCTACGCCTTCACGAGCATTGAACTGATGTTAAGAAATTATATTATAAGAAATCCTTAAAGACAGATTGCTTAACAACGGTCCTTAAACACAAACAAAACAATGGCATCAGCAGTACGCACTTATACAATTTTATTGTTAATGTTATAAACTTTGTGTATTGTGAAGACGGGGTGTAATCTATTCTTTAATTGACATTGAAATTGCACCAAATTGCATGGAATGCACTTTTCAGCCTTCGACTTTCTTCATTAACATTCCTTTGGTTTTACTGGTTT
The DNA here is from genome assembly GCA_949318255.1 of Pollenia labialis. Classification (NCBI taxonomy): domain Eukaryota; kingdom Metazoa; phylum Arthropoda; class Insecta; order Diptera; family Polleniidae; genus Pollenia; species Pollenia labialis. The sequence continues at coordinate 136,692,541 of OX439139.1, forward strand.
TACTGGTCATACTACATAAATTTAATTTTTTTTAATTAAAAAATTTTAGGCAAACTAAGCAAGAGATTAATAGGCATTCAACACTCCCCATTCCTTCTTTTTGAGGCAACTACCAATCAAGGGTTTAAGAATAAAGTTTTCCAAAAATTATTGTACTGCCTGAACAGAATACTGTCCAAATTTGGTATGTTGAATAAAATAATCTAACAGCATTTCTATTGAATTGCAAGTAAGCTTTAAGCCAACAAGTAAGTAGCATATGCTCCAAGGTTTACAGGTATTCATATACATACATTCAATTATATGAAAATTTTCTAAAAAAGTTAAAAAATCTTATGTGTTATTGTAAATTCAAATACCTGGATTTCCATTTTTTTTCTTTAAGGGGGGTTTTCTAGCTTCTAAATAAAAAAATAAAATTCAAGGATTCTGCATATGAAATACAAAAAAAAGTAAAAAAAAAACATTTTGGCTCATGAAAACTGTTTAGATACTTAAAGAACAACTGCAATCTTATGATTTTGCACTAGGGTTTCTTACAATTTTTTTTACATTCTTACATTCACGGCAGTTTTATTTCCGGAGAAATATAAACAGGTAAAAGTGCTATATTCGACTGTGCCTAATCTTAAATATCCCTCACCATGGTGCGATAAGTACGACTTTAATGACATTTTTGAAAATGCACCTGGAAGCCGAAGTTGATTGGAGTGAAAACAAATTTACCTCTTCCAACACCTGGGATATGACATGGGTACTTTAATACTCAGCAGGCTTTGGTGTGATATATTTCTTGATATGAAAAAATTTTTTTTCATAAAATTATAGCAAATACAACCAATAGGACACAATATAACACTTACACTGAACCAAATATCATCGGTAATATTAACTAAAAAAATTTAGAAAACCCTCAACAAAAAACTTGTTAAATAAACTCAATTTTTGCTCAAATATAATCAAAATTTATTCAACTACACAAATTTTCTTCAAATCAACACAATAGTTTACGTGAAATAATTTTGTAATTGAAATCTGTGTATATGAGTAAAATATTGTTAAAAGAATAGTTAAAATTCTGTTATATACACAAAAATTTGGTTTAAATAGTAGTCGACCAGGAGTAAAACAATGTTTTGGGAACAACACATAAAAATATTTGAATAAGCATCCTTAAAGGAAGTTTATTTGAATACTTAATCCGTTTATTTAATTAAATTTTGTTACTTAAATTCCTCAAGGGTGTTATTTTGAATACAAATGAAAAAATTAAATTAAAATAAAATACAAACAACGAAACAATATCACCAACAATCATTCGCCAAGCAATATTATTTCAGCCGACAATATTGTAACAGATAATAATCATCCGCCACGTTGCACTATGGGATTTCTGCTGCAAAGAAGGCATTTTTTGACTATAACTTTTAAAAAATCTAATGATGCTATTTTATAGAGAAGAGTCTGGTAAACAAAAATCTAAATTTCTTTTAAGATATATGTATATATATATTCTTAGAAAAGATCGGTTGAAATCAGGTTAATGTTGTGAAAGGGAAATATATGGTAATTTTGTTCAAATTCAGAGATTTATATGTCGAAGATGTTTCGAGCGGAAAAATCTGAGTGTTGATTTTATTTAAATACGAGGCCTTGTTTTTAATTTAAAGGAAAATAAAAAGTTATTGCGTACTTAGTTTGCGAGATATGAGTGTATCAAAATTGTCCTTAAAAATTCAGCATTGGCTGTTTTCGTTGGAGAAAAAGTCAGTTAGCTCGATTTACCTCCGTGCTCTCAGTATAATGAAATGAAAGGTAAAATGCTCTTCTTTTGAATTTGTCAAAATAATTCACCAACTTTTGTCAATTTTTTAAAAAAAACTAATTTTAGAAAAAAAAGAAAGTCACGAATATTGCACCCTAGTATTTGAGTTATTAAATTATAACAACAATTTGTTAATAAATTGTTGACAGCTGTTTTTAAAAGTGAATAAGAATAAAAAAAACAAAATCATTTGTTTTAATAAAAGCAAATGTATTGATGAACACCGCTTAAATTGAAAACAAAATTTGCAACGAGAAAATAGTTAACGTTAATAAATATTGTAAAAAAAATTATGGTATAATTCTAAAAATGATTTTATTTTCTATGTCATATAGTAAACTGTGCCAATAATAGCTTAAGACTTCAACCTCATAAGCATATTTTAGAATTGGATGATGTAGTTAAAGAAATTATAGTTGATAAATAAAATGCTTAAATATTATTTACCCATATGAATATTTATTATTCGAGCTGGGAGGGAATAACCAATTTTTAGCATTTCTTTAATTAAAAATTTTCAATGAAAATTATATTTATACGAAATTTTTTCATTCAGGTTACATCTAAGACGACGCATTTCAACCAAAATTGTTTGTTTATTCTTTTATCAATTAATAGGCGTTTGCCAAATTTAATCAATCTATTGAGAACTGCGCCCTATACATTGAAAATAAAAATACGTGGAAAAATGTGAGTCCAAGGGAGGTACCCTAGGAGTCGACGCATTTCAACCAAAATTTGTAGTGCTCTTTTTTAAATCAACTTACGGACATCTACTAAATTTTATCAAATTCCGTTGCGAATTGCGGTCCACACGTTGAGAAGAAAAATAAGCGAAAAATGGGGGTCCAAGGGAGGTACCCCTAACAGTAGACGGATTTCAACTTAAGTTCGCAGAACTATCTCTTATATAAATTTATAGATGTATGCCAATTTCATCGAATTATATTGATGAGAACGGCCTATACATTCAAAAGACAAAAAAGTGAAAAAATTGGCGGTCCAAGGAAGGTATCCCGAAGAGTCAACGGATTTTAAAAATTTTTGAATTTTTCTTTTCCACTTAAAATTGAATAAGTGTGCTAAATTTCATCGTTGTAGGATCACTCCTATTTTTTGCAGGTAGTTATATGAAGAAATACCACTGTGCGTTGGTTTGATTTTATACAATTTACCCAAGAAGATATTGTTGAGTCCTTTCTTATCATCAAATCAGATTCTGTAGGACATGATGGTATCCACCCAAAATTTTTTAAGCTTCTTCTTCCTAATATTTTACCTTGTATAGCACATATTTTTAACAACATTACCACCACGTCTTCTTACCCATCTACATGGAAATTCGCCAAAATTATTTCCATACCGAAAACAGAGAAGAAATACCGACCGATAGCAATTCTTCCGTACCTTTCAAAGGTTTTCGAACGCCTTATTCATCTCAGATCAGATGACTAAATATTTGTACAGCAATTCAATTCTTACTGAAAGACAGTCTGGCTTTAGACCAGGGCATGGCTAAGTCTCTGCAAATAGATACCAAAATGATGTCTCTTCTCGTGTAACTTGATCACTCCAAAGCTTTCGACTCAGACAATCACTCTATTTTGTGTCTTATAATAAAATATTTGTGTAAGTTTTCAGAAACTTCAGTAAATTTGATGTCTTCCTATGTAAGCGGTAGATCCCAAGCGACTTACCACGGCTCCGATGTATCAAACACCTGCATACTAAGGAGGGGCGAACCACAGAGATCAATGCTTGTCCCTCTACTTTACTCGATCTACGATCCCAATTAAAGTTTTGCGAAACACAAATGTATGCTGACGATGTGCAGCTTTACATAAGCTGCGAGCTCGGGTAATGTTATTGATTGTGTCAACAAATTAAACCATGATATGAATAATATTTACAATTGGGCCTGCAGTAACGGTCTTTGTTTAAATGCAAAAAATCAAAAGCCATGAACATTGGTTAATCACTTTATATCCCGTCGTTTATCCGTGCCTCCTGCCAAAACTTTTGTATTTTGCATTTATACAGAAGATTCACTCTTTCAAGATCTAACAGAGGAAAAATATAAAATAAAATCCATTCGCTACCGTAGCCTTATATCAGTTAGACAATTTTACGTTTCTACAATTCGTCTTTGGATCTCTTTTCGAGAAACAATGGAATAATTTGTATCACATCTTTTCGATGCGAGAAGTTACAGAACATGGGTATAGGACTGCCAAACTAGTGCTGGCCCTCATGATTCTTAATTAGCAAAAATTTCAAGTTTTTGTCAAATAAATTTTAAAAATATAAATTCGCTTATGTTACAGCAAAAAAATTTGTCCGCAAAATAAATCTTAAGGATATGACACTCATTATGAATCGTTAGATATTTAACTACTCATTTTTTTAATACAATGTGTATCAAGGATCTGTATTTTTAATAATATTTAAGCATACGATACTGTCTTGACAAAAACTGAAAAGTTAAGCTTATAAAATTGATTTCTATTGCGTTTTTTTTCTTGTTGAACAATTTTTTTTTCTTTGGGTAATACGACAGAAATAGACTTTCAGTAGGTAGAATTTGTCACAAAAACTTAATTTAAGTTCGAAATCTTTGGAAAGAAAATCCCTAACATTTATCGGAATTTAATAAATGTTTTTCCAGGCATCCAGGGAATTTTTTTTCGAATAGAAACCCTACTTAAGATCCAATTATTAAATAAGTGTAAAGCAATTTTCCACAATTATTCGAAATTATCAGAAAACTTTGTTTTATTGAACTGAATATTGGCTGTTTTATTAATTTAGCCTTTCTGTTAGATTTTCCTTATGCAACAATTTAAATTCTTTAAAAAAAAGTCAAAATCGCAATGCATCGTTACCACAAACAAACCTAATAAATAAGTGTTTTTAATTCTTATTGCGTGTGTGAAAAAAATTTTATTGTTAAACACCCTCAAGTTATGCTGTGGTATTTATTGCAGCAGCACCCCTGAACTAATGCTATTAAGTATTATATAACTTTCTTTTCTTTCTTAACAACAAATTGCCTTAAGTTTCTTGTACTCTACACCACCACAGTAGGAAAGGGTATTATGCATTTTTGCTGATATGAGGTATCATTTCTTAACCCTCCTTTAAGTTAATCGATCCACTCACAATCACTTTCTAAATCGATCTCATGATTATTAAATCTTCAATTAAATTGAACTAACAATAATTATTCAAATCTTAAATTTTCTGTGCACAAAATTCGGGTCACAAATTTGTAGACGAACCTTTAAGTATTACGATTGATTACATTCTAAATCGATCTTAAGATATTCGTCCGACCGTCCAGTGAGGCGCAAAGGACAGATCGCCAACTTAGAGAAGCACAATTTGACTAATCATTGCACTTAGTCTTTATTAGACTTCTATTCCGGAATAGAGTCTTTGTGAAAATTTCCCATCGAATAAGTTAGTTACTAAGATTAAATTCGGGCTAAAAATATTTTATTCCAACCAAAAATACCTTACAAAATCGGTCAAGAACAAACCCTTTTAATCGCAGAGTTGTTAAGAAAACATTTTTTGATAATAAAATAGGAAAAATCTTTTGATCGAATCTGCCGAATTGACAACAGGTCCCGTTTTAACCGTTTTAATATCTTTCTTACTTCAATTCGAGTCGGAAGACCAATTGTTGGGAAATGTAAGAAAATATAAACATACTGCTTATTGTTGGTGTTTTCTCTAAGCTTTCATATCGTGACAAAAAAATTTTTGTAATTGTCATTAGCTTGACTGAAGAGATTGTGGTGTAGGGTATCATATGGTCGGGCTGGACAAACTACATACTCGTTCTTTTTTAGCCTGCAATTAATTTGCCTATTTTTGCTTTAACTTTCTGGTTTGGTTGGGTATTTTTTTCCTTCATAAATGCATTTCATTGCTTGCATACAGAATATTCCGTATAAATATTATTATTTTCATTTCAATACAAATATTAAATTGAAAGGGTAAATTTGTGTTGAAAAGTAAGACTTAAATGTTTGCTGACACGTTCAGCCAAACAAACTCTTAAATGAACATTAATTAAAGGTTTGTATGTACAAATCTCGTTAAAAGTTGCGCATACATAATAAATAATTACAGGGTAATTTGTTACAAGTAATTAGTTCAAGATGTTTGCTTGATTTTGTGTACATTGAATGGAAAAATTATGTTATTTTAATATGACTCCTTTAAATAATTGGCAGTTAAGAATTTGAGCAATAATTGAGCAATTAAGGAGCAGATAACCTTATTTAAAGTTTGAGAATACTTTTTAAGTTAATTAAATTAAATAAATAAACTGAAAATTAATAAAAAAAAAACTTTTATTTTTGTTACAGGTATGCAAAATTAAACAATTAAAGTAAGTAGAAAAACACATGTAGGTATTTTAATTTTCTGTTATTAAAAAATTCCTTTAAGTGAGTGAAAAGAATCTTTATCGACAGCTCTTAGCTTTAATATTGATCATGTGTTATCGCCCAACCCACTCACACGAATTTTATTTTTTTTCTTTAAATAAGCCGCAGTTGTTTTTAATTGAAAAGTTACATAATTTTAAAAAAATTCATGCCATATTTTTCAATTTTGTTTAGAAATTGTTATACCCTCCACTACTAGTGGTGAATAAGGGTATACTAAGTTTGTCATTTCATGAAAAGCTTTTTTAATTAATCATCTCAAACCCTATGAAGTGTATATATTCTGGCTCCTTGCGTTTTCGCCGATTTAACCATGTCCGTCTGTATAAAGAAATAAAGAAAAATAAATTGATCAACTAAAAAAATAAATGGGATGCGCCAGCATAACGTCTGTATAGTTTCTACTTTTTCAAACGCATCTACTGCTTCTTGGCTGAACCCAATTTCTATTTTATACCTTCCACCACCCCTAGCGGCGTATGAGGGTATACTGAGTTTGTCATACCGTGTGAAAATTTGTTATTCTACATACATCTAAGACCCACATTAAGTATATATATTCTGGCTGCTTGAGTAATTCTAAGTCGATTTAGACATGTCCGTCTGTCTGTCCCTCTGTTTAAAACACGCTCACTTCCTAACAACTCAAAAGAAATAAACAATATTGGTACCAAATTGTTTCTGGTTCTTAAAAGAACTTTTAAATACACAAAAAACCTCTAAAAATAAATAAATCAATTCTTTTAGAGATTTGCTTTAAATACAAGTTTTACAAGATTTCGACAAAATATCCTTCTTTTTTACATGGTTAAGACTTCCAACGGGCTTAAAATATTTTATCTAAAACTCTTGCAAGTTACTTGCTTGGCACATGGGTTATATTGCGTTGCTGAGGAAATAAGAAGTCAATTCGATAATATTGCAAGTTTAAATAAAATGTATCCTTTGATGCATCTTCCGCCGCAGCCAGTAGTAACAAGATCGTGGCCTGGCTAGACGCTTCAGAATTCTATTCAAAAAACTTTGATAATTTAAGAATGTCAGAAGAGCTTGTTGATACCGATGATTATGCAATTAGAAAAGTAAAATAAATATTTAATTTAAATAACATCAGAAGTCAATAAAAATTTGCATTTTCTTATTACGGATATATTCGTGAAACCATAACTAATTAGGTGGGACTAAGTTAACTTAATACTCCAGTCAAATTAACAATATGGAAGGAAGAAAATCCTGAAAAAATAAAAAAAAAAATCCAAAAAGTTAACTTATTTAGAATACATATTTGAATAATATGAAAATTTATATAATGAAAAAATTAAGGATTTAAAAAATTAAAATTATTTCCAAATATTTTTGATCCGGTCTGGAATCAAAGAGGGATCGGAAAATTCATTTTTTTAAATTGCATTGGCATTCTTCAAGTAGAAGACAAAGTTTTAATTTTAATAAAAAAGTACTTATTTATTAAAACAAACAAACAAAAATGTTAATTAGTTATTTAAGTTTTTTTAAAGCTTTTCGAATAACAATAGATTGAATTTGTTATATGTAGTTTTGTTTTAAGTAAATTTATGGACATTTTTTCAGTTTTTAGTGCAAATTTTTATTTTCTAAGTGAATATTTTGGGTTATTTAGCCATACTGGACTTGCAAAAAATTCCAAACAGCGCAGGCAGTTTTAGTTAAGCTCCCCACGTAGTTGTATTCAGTTTCTAAATTATGTGGGTTGTAGTTTTTAGTCTTTTTGACGTTTTTGAGAGATGTGCGCTAAATGCAAATGTTCTATCGAGCGTAATTCCAAGGTGCCACATCCAATTATAACACCACCCAGTAAAAACTTCGCCAAACAAAATAATGTGTTAAGTTATAAGGAAGAAGTAAAAATACTACTTCCAATTCTACTGAAAGAACCAATGAATTTTACAAGGGATGATCCAAAATTAACGCATTTAATTGTAAGTCATAAATTTTTACCTATGTACATACCTCTGTAAAATAAGGAGTTATAATGGGTGGTTAAAGGGTTAAAGGTTTATGGTCCGATGTTGTTTTTGTATAAAACACAAATTATTTAGGAAATTATTGTTGTCATTTCTTTTTATTATGATAATATTGGTATGGTTTAATTATGTATGGAACAAAATATCGGCCAAATGGCGCCACACCTCTATCCGATGGTCCAAATTTTCGATGAAGCTGAGGCATAATTGAGGTTCTATGCCTTTAATGTGCCGAATTATCTTATCTTTTAGCTCTTGAATTATTGCTGGCTTATCGACGTATACCTTTTCTTTCAAATAATCAAATTGCCATCGCCACCACGTGAGATAACATTGAATGAATGTGTCCCGCAAAAGAGCCATTGTTTCGTTAGCTGTGTGGCAAGTGGCACCTTCCTGTTGAAACTACATATCGTCCACATCCATATCTTCCAATTCGGGCAAACAAATTTTCGTTATCATCTCACGATAGCGAACACCCTTCACAGTAACTGCCTGACCGGCCTCATTTTGGAAACAATACGGCCCGAAGATGCCGCAAGCCCATAAACCGCACCAAACAGCCACTTTTTGTGGGTGCATTGATTTTTGACAATCACTCTTTGCCTTAATGCGGAAATTCTGCTTATTGACGAATCCACTGAGGTAAAAATGTGCCTCATCACTAACACATCAGGAAGTGCACGATATGCATTTTGATTTGAACGACCATTTTCATAATAAGTCTAAATAACTTTAACGCGTTGCTCGATTGTTTATCATTCCATGGTTCAAATTGAGTTGGTCTGAAATTCAGAAATGAAATGCAGAAGAAAATTTGACGTTAAGGTGTGGTTCCCATTCAACATCAGCCCTTAAATTTAACCTGTATTTAATAATCCTTTTTTATTATCACTCCTAGCAATAACTTTACAAACACCAACAATCTGATAAATTTTCCTTTGCATTCGTATATACACATTTTCTAGCTTGTTTCGGGGAAGAACAGATTTCCAATAGAGGGTGTTTTTTAAAGAAGTTACCACCCTTTAAAAGTTGTTAAAATAGTTATATAGAAAAAAGATACTAAATAATGATTGAAAGAAGCTATTCATTTTAAAAAAGTAGGCGAAGTTTTTATTGGGTATATTATTGCCATATATAAGGTGTGTTCCACAAGATCTCGGGCAAGTTCGGACTAATGAGAGTAAAATGAAAATTACTCTCTAAATTTGCCGAAACTACCCAAAATTGCTGGAACGCAAAAAACCATTTTTGATCTTTTTAAGTGATTTTAGACGCTTAAAAGTCATTACATTACAAAACCAAAACATTTGCATCATCGTAATTTTTTTATAAATATTTAGTTTTTTTTATTAAAGATTAAGGGAAATATGTATGCAGTAACGTTTTAACCACTTTAATTTTTTCACAAAAACCTAATATTTTGCTTTTAATACGTTTTTTAATACTTTTTCTTTTGCTTGTAAATTTCCTGAATTATTTATCAGTTTCATACGTAAACAAAAGCAGCTGATTATATTTTCTTGTCCGAACTTACCCAAAGAAAAAGTTCGTGCAAATTTGTACAGGAAATGAAAAAAAATTACTCTCTCAGTTTTGCACAAAAATTGTTATGTGGAACACTTTTGGCCAACTTTGTGCAAGTTCGGACTGTTCCGTTATGCACGTGGAACAAAGCTAATGTTAGGCCATATCACGAAGTCTGTTTAAGCTGTTGGCCAAAAACTGGTGACACCTTTCTTAAGGGCTGATTGATTTTCAGAAAATCTGTGCCCCATAAAAGAATTGGCTGCCAAAGTGAGTATTGGGTTTTGTTGGATGCTGGAAATGTAATCGATACTATCCAATCCGTTAGGTTTTCCAAGGTCTTCATTTGGCGCATAGTGTGATTTATATAAAATTTTATATTTAACTTTTATTTTTGTACATCGTACTCGAAAATTTTGCAGTTACGTACAATAAATTTACGGATGTTTTCGTATCTAAGAGATATTATTTTTTGAGCGTAGTCTTTGTTACTTTTTACTGCATCGTTATATCCTTCATTACACTGGTCAATCTAGAAATCACCATAGGATGCACATGACCCTCGTGTTGTAACGAAATTTGATCCAATTTATTTCTACTAGGGATGCCAAATAGGACCAGGTTTTTTGAAACCCGGGATTCGGGATTTTTTATTTAAAAAAACGGGATCCCGGGACGGATCGGGATTTTTCGGGATTTCATATATAAAGGCCAATTTTTTTAATTCATATACATATTTATAATAAAATGTTTATGTATAAGTATTAAAACAAATAAATTCATGAAGAATATTAAACTCATTACAAAATAAAACAGTTTAATGTTCTTTTAAAGTAATATGGAAAAATTATGTATTAAAACTTTTACTTTAAAACCTTCTAAAACATATTAATGGCGTCTGATAATCGGTACCTTAATTTATTGAAAACATATGCTGCCGACGAAAACAATTCTCGCATTAAACACTTCTGGGTGTATCAATATTAAATTTTTTTTATATCAAATATATACATATGGGCATTTCCAGCGAAAAGTCTACTGTTTGTAACGTAACGCCAGATATATTTTAAATTGTTTCTCAAACATTTTTATATGTATAGTTTACTTTTTTATATTTTGGTGTGAAGCGCAACTAGCTCTACATTAAGTAACAAAAGGGATAACGATTAAAACACATGGTCCGAAAATACAACCTTATTTGCATTCTGGCGTTACATTAAAAAAAGTAGACTTTTCGCTGAAAATTCCCATATTTACCTTAAAACGAGCAAAGATTTATACATTTTATAGCTTGAAAAATAAATCTGTATTAGTCCAAAGTTTACTTAAAAAAGTTTTATACAAAACATCTTGCTCAATTCGCAGTCTTATTCAGTTTTGTAATGCAAGTCAAATTCCACTTACGCTTTTTTAACTTCACGCCAGCGCAGATTTTTGCTTATATCTGCAAATCCTTAGCGTCGATTACTGTAATTTTTTTTCTGAATATAGTGCTACTTCATTACTTTGTATATATAGAAACCCTTTTTACAAATTTGACTTCTTCATTTAATTTTTTACATTTTGTGGTACAAATATCACGACACGTCAAAATAGAAATGCCCATATACAAGTATTAATCTAATAAAATTAAGTGCGCGGTTTTATTATCATTCAGTTTGAAAAAAGACCACACCGAACTTTATCTTCTGATTTTATTTTCTGTGGTACAAAATGCATTGCATGTAACATTTATTTATTTGCGACTTCTTTTTGTAAACAGTTTAAAAATAGAATCATTGCCAGTATGATTGAATATTAAATTTTTGAAGTTATTTTTAACAGGGAGACTCACGTTTATTTAAATATGTAGTTGTATTTAATAAAAAAAATACCACATATTTACTAAATCCAAAATCTCGGGATTTTTACATAAAAAATCCCGGGATTCGATACTTAAATTTTTAGAAAAATCCCGGGATTTCGGTATTCGGGATTTCGGGATTGACATCCCTAATTTCTACATGACTTAAAATGACACTGCGAAATTTTGACCCCATATAAAATTATCTTCCATAAAAACACCTGTGTACGCATAAACCCACACTGAAATATGATATTGTAATAAAGTGTTTTTCCTTTCATCTTACCATCCCTACCCCCCACCCCCCCTAAATAAAGTTCACACCCGAAAAGTTTTTTTATTTATATATTTAATCTACAAATACAATTACAAATTATATTCTTACTTAATTAACCGAGAATTAGCAACGCTGACCTTCAGGCCGTTCTAGTGAAATATACCAGAGTCTCTAACGGGAATCGAACCCGCAACCCTCGCACATATAGACTAGCTCACTACCAACAAGTCTACCGAAGCACCCGTGTCCACTACCGACAAATTCAAATTCTTGTTGGTGGTTACCAAAGGTTGACAGATTACTTTTTTTAATAGATTAATTTTATAACATTTTCGAGTATTTTTTATCTGCTTCTTTTAAGAATAAATCTTTTTTAATTGCTAAACCTAAAAAAAGAAAATCGTATTAAAAAAATATTATTGCGACTACAAAAAAATTATGAGAATTTTTTAAATTTATTGCGCTTATTGTAAAAACTTATACATAAAATTAATTAAATCAAATCAAATGCCATAAACTATTCTGCGTATTTTTTAATTGCTTTATTAAAGTTTATTTATTTATTTGTTATCTGCTAAATACTTTATTTGACTTCATAAACTTGTGCATTTGACTTTTGAATGAAAGTTCACATAACAAAAATTTCACTTCAGTAAGATAAATAACACAGCCTGTTTTACACAGGTAGACATTTTAAAACTGTTTAAAAGTTTGTGTTTAACACTTCCACCGGATTCATATGATTTTTTTTTTGGCATGCTTAAGCCGAAAATGCATTTAGTTTTCTCCCATCACGTCAAATTTATCATATAACGGTACGGTTATGTTTATCGCTGTATACTTTTCCATACATAAATATGAAAATGCGTTTGCTTGTATGTTTATTTATTTCCAATAGACTCGTAAGCTACTGCACCGTTTTCCCGAATTGCGCGGCACCTAATATAAGCTATAAATATTTGTTAAATAAAAGGTGGGCGTGGCACCTTTCATACCAAACCAAATAAACTTATGTTTACCTCGAACATTGTAACTGTAAAAGTATTTAATTTCGTTCAAGTAGTCTGGGTATATCGTTCAAAAAACTGAAATTTCTTCCACTTCTTTATTTGTCATTGGCAAAAAAAGAACTGTTACTTTTACGTCTGATTCATTTAATGTAAACAGTGGCTGTCAAACCAACCCAATAATCGTAAAGTTGTAAACAAATTTTCGTTTTTTGTTCGACATTTTTTCATTTCGACTGCAGTTTTGTAAACCCTGCCTAGGTAGGGGGAATTGTGAAGTACAAAGACAATATATGTGACCTTCTCTGAGAAAAGGGGCTTGGTGTGTCAAAAAACGGGTTTAGACTTAAGAGTGGATTCAAGCCTAAAAGGGTGTAGAATAAAATGAAATGGTTTTCTCAGTCAACAAATCAAACGCTGCGCATTGGGGTATTTTGCCAATCTTGTCGGACATAACTTTTTGTTTTAGCTTATAATGTTTCTTAAAAGGTATCGAGTGCCCTAGATCGCTGAAACTTGGCAGAAATATGTGTTTTTTTTCTACCAGGATCAAAACTCAGGGGATGGCCCCAACTAATGAATTGAACTTTCTCATCTTGTAAGTGAGAGGGAAGACTTCTGCAGGAAGGTTATTCCACATACGAACAGTCCGGGGAAAAATGAATTCTCTCTGTAATGCGTTGAAAGATTCACCTGCCAATCAACCACAAAAGGTTGTGCTCTTGAGGAAAAACGTGTATTACGAGCAAACGTACAGGTTCCGGGAACCAGATCCCTTATTTTGTCAGAACACATTCCGTTTAAGTAACGATAAAACAGGCAAATTCAACCCACATTGCGACGGTACTCTAGGGAGTCAATAGAATTGGATACCCTACTGTCACCAATGAGAACCTTAGCCCTCTCCTGTTCTGGTCCTAGACAGTCAAAGCTTAAAAATAAATAAAATCGGTCAAAGGAGGAAAAAGTTCCCCTTGAAGAACTAATTCAACCGCTTTAAAATTAATTTCTTTTAAGTTTTTTCCGTACTTTTGTTTAGAAAATGTAACTTTCAACAACTTTTGTGGGCGGTTACATAAAATAATATTTGAAAAAAATGTAAATATTAAAAGAAATAGATTACTAACGCCTTAATACCATAAGAATTAAGTTTTTGCACTCTTATGGGCAGGGGGAGATATCCATCCAGACCCATCCCCCGGAATGACCCTGTCAAACATTTTTTTTTAGTTTTTACTAATTTCCACAAAATAAAAAATTTTAAGCTTTTATGTGACTTTTACGTGAATGAAATGAATGAAGTAAACATTTCTGCAATTTAATATTTAAAAGTTTATATTGTATTGTTTTCATGAAAATGTATCTTTACATACACTTACTTTCGCAAATATTATCAATTTTAGTTAATGATGTGACAATTAAATAAATTAATTAACTCACTTTTTACACTTATTTGGCATATTGAAAATATCAATTACTTCCACGAATTATTTGGCAGATTTTTTTTGACAGTTTCTACTTTTTAGAAAAAAAAAAAAAAAATAAAAAAACCCGTTCACGTCAATAAGAGTGTAATTTTTCGTGTTTCCATTTTTCCAACCAAAAAATGTTGAATTAAATGTTTAATTGAAATATTGTCAATTAAACATTTAATACACATCATAAAATATTTAATTAACCTGATTCAATATTTAATTAAAACTGATTTAATTTTTGATTAATTCTTTTACTGGCGCAAAAAATTTTTTCTGTGTTGTTATCATAAAAATTTTTAATAAAATTTTTCTAAAATTTTTTACAATTAGCGGTTAATAAGGTCGTTCACAGAAAAAAATCAATGTAGAATCTGTATTCGTATTGTAAAAAGTCAAAGAACACGCATGTAATTTACTCAACTTTCCTGACTTTAATGGCTAATAAACCACTGATGGTTTAAACCCTGGTTTAGTTGAACTAAACTTCAATTTATATGTAGTTTAAACTCAACAACAATAAATCAGTGTCCCATATATTATATGTAGCTACAAAAATAACATGTGGCAGCACTACGATAAATCTTATCAATTTCATTTGGTCTGTATTGGTAGTTTAAACGCCAAATTTTATGCGTTTAAAGATGGTTTATAAGTTTACTGATTCATAGATTTGCTAGTTTAAACACATTTTAACCCAAAAATAGGGTTTAACTTGCTCTGATCTTTTAGCCCTTACAGTGGCCCAAAATCACAAATCTCAAGTAAAAGGCTTGAAGAATCACTATACGATGCAGAGTTGTCTGTCGAGCTGCGTACTTAAATTTTTCCATTTCTTTTCAATGGCTCTTCAAAATGTTAGTTTTATACAAAAATTAATAATACTTTTTTGTAAGTTAGTGTCAATCACTGTCGCATGTGACTTTTCGCACGTGCCATTTTTTCCAACATTATATTTATGTTGCTTCAGTTCCTTTTTTTCGACCGCATGACAGAACCAATAAATTTTTATATACACATTTACTTTGTATGTACGTTAATATGTACATATTTAAATGTGATTCTTTCTTCAAATTATTTAGTACGTATTTATTTTTATATGTCTTTGGAATTGTATTCCTTATAGGCAATTTAAAAAATAATTAATTACAAAAAGATACACATAATTAGCAATAACTAAGAGTTAAGAAATGCGATTATTGTCCTTTAAATGACATTAAGATTTGATGAAAAGTCGATAAATCTTCATATATAATTTGTTAAGTGTATTGCTCATTCTCCTAAGAGGGTCAGCATCAGCATAATTAGCTCAGTTGAGGAATATTAAGAGAAATATCATTAATCAAAAATCCACCTCTGATGTCACCATTAATAACATTAAATCAAAAATGACACATTATGCATAGTTCTACGACTTTTCAATGTAGGAAGTTTAATAAGAACAAGTCGAGCAGCGTATGAAGGCAAGTTCAGGGGGTTTAAACGTAATCTACAAAGACAAAGCAATAGGAACTGTTTTTGGACTGACTCAATTGCATTGGAATGGATTTGGTTAAAAGGGTTCCATATTACTACTAAAATTTAAGAGAAAACAACAAATAACTTTCCATATTCTTTTATTCGTTACTTTTATTTCGCTTTAAAATCATGAAAAATTTTAAATAATCAAAAATTATTAGAAATTTCAAATTGTCAATTTTCCCTGAAGAAGTTACACACAGGCGTGATACAATAAATAATAATGATAATAGATAAATTAATGTAAATTTTAAATAAATAAATTATTTATAAAAAAATTAAAATTTCCAATTTTTAATTTTCACACTTACGTTGTCGCACGTGACCAACTTTATATAAGTACCAAAAAACACAAATCTTCTTATTTGTCAATAAGGTTTCTTTTATTTTAATTATATAAAAATCTCTGTTTGTTCCCGATGTTGGATAAGCTTTCCGCATTTACTTTCGACGCCTCCCAAATGCATTAAAGAAAAAAAAAAAAAATTTCGCACATTTCGTTTTGTGCCTAGTTTAAGCATATAAACTCAAAAATGAAATTTGGAGTTAAGTTCCTTTTGAACTGGGTGTGCGATTTGATTCCGTACATTTCGCACTTTGCTTAAGCAAATTATAGTTTCATAATATTTAACTAGAAGTTTCCTTAAGTTCAATATGGTTTGACACATATGGCCGCTGTTTTAACTAACTGACCTAACTAACATTTGACAAATTTTACTGAAGAGCACTTTTAATGTTTTTTGTCTTAAATGTCAATCTTTCCTTGCCAAAATACGAAATGAAATTGGGTCTATGCATTATTTGTTATCTAGTATAACATCCTTTGTTGTTTAATAAAGAAAAAGGCAAATATTTTTTTTTAAATACTTAACTAAATTTTCGAAAAAATTTCAGTTAGATCAGTAAGTAAAAACAGCGACCATATGATTAAAAATATTATATTTGGGCCTTAAGTTGATATTGATTTTTGTATATCTGGGGAATGTAAACAGTTAAGGACCCAAATTTGGTATAAATATCTTCGTAATCAACGCACGGGATCTGTATTAAGAAAACTTTACTTATTTTATTACAACGAAGTTTGCGAAGCGCACAGGATCATGCTACAATGTATAAATTCTCTTTAACGATTGTTCCTGGTTTCAATTGCTTAATGAAAAAAAATTTCGTAAAATTCTCAATGCTCTCCGGATTGTTTTTCACATCCAAACACTAAGAAATACATACATATAAATTTTGTATTGTATTGTATTTTGTATTTTTTTTAAAGGCACTGTTTTTATTTAAAAAGTACCCAAAAACTAAAACAAAATAAATATCAGGAAAATGTAATCCAACATGTATTTGTAGTAGAAAGTGAACGAGCGAAAAAACAGACACATTTCATTAGAGAATATTTTGAACAAGTAGTACGTCTTTTACTCCAGTTTCCGGTTACTGGGTAATATATTTCTTTTAAGCGGTACATGTTCTGACTTTTATTCACCAATTTAATTTCCGTTCTACTTTTTGGCCCATAATAAAATAACTTTAATGCTAATAAACCGTTGGTTTTTCACAATAACTTTATGTTTGTTTTTTTCAAACATTTTTAAATTAAATTTCTTTGGTTCCTTTCCTAATAAAATTGTCCAATTGTCTTGGTTGTTTGTTTTTCTTTCATTCATGTCTTTTGTTGTGGTATTAGGTACTTCCCTATTAGTTATTTTTGTTAGATATTTTTTTATTAAGTAGCATTCGTTTTCTAACAACATTAGAATTGTTTCCTGTGTTCGTAACAAATCATGTTTTATTCGGTTTTGTCTCAATGTTTCCTGTCAAGCTTCTTTGGTTTGAAATGTGATTGACAATCATTGGAAATATTGTTGTGCTTAAAATTTAACAACTAGAGTCAAAAACAGTCCGGTGTTTTATTCTAGGAGAAGTAATTTGAAGGATTTTACTTTAGATAGAGGTTAATTTTTTTCGAGATTTGTGTTCGCATTTTGTCGCAACTTGGATAAAAATTATTTTCACTATTCGCAAATTTGGATTATTAGCAAGCACTTTAAATGCCTTTATCTTGAAATCAGGATAACAATGTTAATACAAATCGTCGGCTTAGAGTGTGAACCTGCTAAATCCATTTTTAACAGTATCTTACAGTTTGATACCGTTCGATAAATTAAGAGACACCGCATCAAAGACTAATGCCCAGTTTTCAGGATTGATATTAAAACACATTTATTTTTAAAATCGATTTAAATACAAAATTCTTTTCTTCACTAAAAACTTAAATCAAACTTAAGTCAACGATGTGGTACACTTAATTTCAACTTAAGTTTCCATTGTAATATTTTAGCAAGGTGGCCTGAATATCACAAAAATACAACAACAACAGGCAAAGCATTAACAGTCAGCTGTTTTTTCAGACCACCTTGTAGATAATTACACTTTTTTATATATTTTTTTTTGTATTTAGTAGTGCTACCATACTTTTATCTTAATTAAATAAGACTTTTCAAATAAAACTCAAAAACACAATCTGTTTTAAATACGATTTAAGTTTGTTATGAAAATTAACTTAATATAGATTTAAATACTATCCTGAAAATTGGGCATAACAACATTAACTTCAATTTAGGCCTCAATACCAAGGCGAATTTACACCAGGTGACCTTATCTTGCTACGAAAGCAACAGCTGATTACTAACCTTGTGTCAAAATTATATACCGTTCATGTGATTCTGGGGAATATTTACTAAATTTTTTAATTTTGGCTTAAAATTGTGAAATTAACAATTTTTTACATTTTAAAACAAACAATTTAAAATAAAAAAGAATATGAAATATTTGTTTAAATCGTTTACTTCAGTGTTGTATCATTTTTGACACAACGTTAAAATACTTTATAGTGTTGTAAACGTTTTCAAAATGAGACCACCTTGTATGAATTCGCCTTGCTCAATACGATATTAGAAAATAAACCAAAAATATATATTGGTTTGCTTCTTGAGGTAAAATTAGAAAACATTAGAAGTTTTTGTCTGCCCTGTTAAATTTTCTGAAATTTTCACGAAATGCTTATTTCTGTGGCCGTATTGAAAAACTATTTAACTCCACTTTTTCCGTAAATTGAGAAACACAAAAAATTGAAAGCGTGTTTCATTAACTATCACTCTGTCAGATCGAAATTTTGATGTAGTTTCTCATTTAAAAGTGATTTGAAAAACAAAAATCGGAAGAATACAAAATTTTATGTAAAAACTAGATAACTCCATACATTTTTTTGAAAAAAAGGTATCTCCATAGTGTCTTAAAAAGCAGAAAAATTAGAAGTTTAAATAGACGTTGTTTCCCAAACCAAGAGAGAAAGGACGAAGTAGAACAAATTCGGGTCACAAGTTCTTTGGTTCAAAATGTTGAACATAAAAATTGCAACAGCCGAGAATTTAAAGAATATTATATGCATTATTTATATGCATATTGTATAATTTCTAAAGTTCTTGATTAAGAGAATGCGACTGCCAAACACCCGATATCTTTCCGAGTAATAGTTTTTTTACCCATATAGATCTACCGTACTCTATGTGGTACAGTAACTTAAACAAATCTTTCTACTTACCCAATAATATTTTTGTTCCTGTTGCAAAGATAAGGCAGTGCTTTTGGTCAGCTAAACTGAAAAACTATTTCCAAGTTTAGTATAAAAATTTGGCGGACACCTTTTGTTTAAAATTTTGATATGTATTGCAATTAAATGATCTACATAGTCTATAGCCATTTTTCAGTTTTAACCTATGCTTAACTGAGTATAACGTTTATCCACGTCCCAAAAACTGGCATGTGAATTTCATAAAATCGAGAAGAGTAAACCATAAATTTCTTTACTTTAAATTATATTTTCATTAAAATTAACATAAAGAAGAAATTAACTTAATCAACGGACAATATTAACTGCAACTGAAAATCCGTATTAATATGCACTTAGTTTTTTAAATGTTTATTTATTTAAAAATGACTGAACCGAATACTTCTTAAATAAACTACAGTCCGTTACTGTAATAATATTGTGAGTGTAACGGTAACCATCCGTCTGGCTGTTAACTTTATTGTTATGTTTATTTAGCCACCGCCAATAAAATCCTTTTAAGGCAACAAATCTCATATGGATAAGATAATATTCGGGACAAATAATTGTTATATGAATTTTAGCCTCTTAACATAACTTTGTTTTTGTGAGCCGATGACTGCTCGTCGTTTCCAAATAATGTAAAATCTCGAAAATTCGTCTGGAAATACTTTGGTGTTTTGACTTTGATGATTGTTTTTATTAAAAGTTGAATACACTTTGTTTTCAAACTAGCAAATATTTTTAAAAATTTTCAGCGCAACTTTTCAGGTTTTTACCGCATATTCAATGCTTATAAAACGTGTTTTTCAGAGCATATTTCTGATTTCCCTGGTCATTAATTAAATCATTAAACGTTGCTTATTCGCCTCCCTGCTGTATGTTTGGAAAATTGTATTGACTCAAAACGTTGCATACTGTAACGGATAAGCAACATTAATCTGTACTTATACTTTTTTCAGCAGTGTTTTTATTTGATTCGCATGAATTCTGTTTATTTTTTATTTTCTTAGTTTTGAAATTCATTTAATCTGATTTAATGCTATTTGTTGTTTGCTTATTAGGTACAATTTTTTTTTTATTTTGTGATTTTTGTTTTTTGTTTGGTTTTATGTATTTTTGTGCCATTGAAATTTTTGAAATTTATTTCAACATTTTTACCATTTTGTTTTTTAATAGTTTCCCATAGTTGTTTGAATTTTGTTTACAATATTTGTTTGCATATTGTTGGCAGTAAATACCTTCAATCATTCCCTTTTTATTTGTCCTTTACCAAGTTTATTTTAATTTTTTGTTGCTTTTGTAACGTAACTTTATTTTTTTTTATTAATGCTGACTTTTCAATTACATACATTGATTGACTTAAATCCTTTTCTATTGTGAAAGTTTTTTTCGGTGTGTGTGTGGGGGTATTTATGTTTTTGAAAGAGAGGGAAAAAAGCAGTTTAATTTAATATTGTATGACAAATAGATATTTATTTTCAAGCCTGATTGATTTTAATTAGATTGAAATTTTACTATAAAATAAGAATAAAAAAACACTCGCGTCAGGTAAGTAAAATGTGTTTAAATATTTTGAAACACTGGCCTTTAGCTTGACTAATTTTTATTTATTTTGAGAGATTTTTATTAGATTTGTTTTACGATATCCTTTTAGTTGATGAAGCTTAGTAGAAAATTAAAAAACAAAGTATAGTTGATGAGAAAATAAGTAAAAGTGCTTTATTTTTGGGACCCATTACGCCCATTTTCAATACTTAACAAGCTCAGTGCATGTATGTAAATATTTAAAACAAATTACCACGAACTAAATCTTCTGCTATGGATGCACATTTTTGTATGTATATGTATTTGTATTGTGAAATAAAAGGGTCAATTTGTCAGATTTTGCACACCAAACAACAAAATTTCATAAACACAGAAAAAATGTTCAGTAGTTTTTAATCCTTTAAAAAAATTGTTCTAAAAGTATTTCAATTTAATTAATGTGATAATTGAATAAATAATTTTTTGGTTGAAAGAAAATTAAAAATATAATTCTGATTTAATTAACATTTTAGTTGTTTTGAAATAAAATTTTTAATTAAAATATTAATTCAATAACAAACAATCGCTTAAAATAAAATAATTTAAAATTGTCAAAACCTGATCTATATTTAATTAAATCAATTAACACATTCTTTGAAACGTCATAGATTTTTTATAATTTTGTTAATAACAATTTGTGAGGATGTTGGGTTGATTTCGTCATATGTATTTTTGTTTCTACTTTATAAATTATAACTATGTTTTATTTTTTTTTTTAATTGATCAAAATTGTTTGGAAATTTTAATAAAAAATTTGAAAATTTTAGATATTTTTTATTACTAAAAATATATTTTATTTGAATTTTATTTTTTAATTTGCAAATTAATATTTTCGATTGCAATAAGTTTAATTGTTTTTATTGTTGCAACAATTCAAGCATTTATTTGATTTGAAGGTAAGAATTTGTAAATTGTATTTAAGGGATATTTACATATGCATAACTATTTCCGTGTGTAGTAAGAAAAAAAGAAACTCAAAAAAATTTGAATTTAGTGAAATATGCATAAGGAAAGTCAAGACGTATAATACGATATGTCTTAATAGGAAGTCTATTTTTTGGGGAAAAAAATAAAAGAAATCACACCGAACCAATCGCACCCAATCGAATCAAATCGATCACTTAAATAATTTTGAAAGGACAGAAATTTTCTTTTAAAACTCGTATAAGTACATATATACATACATACATAAATTTTTTATTGTCGTGGCCTTTCAGGCCGATACCGATATGTCAATCGAATTGCAAAACGCCATTTTTCTGGATTTTTGGTCATCGAAATGACAGTTAAACCATATTTGTTCTTAGACATAAACGTATTAATATGTAGCCATTGGAAGGTTAAAAATGTTTATAATCAGGTATGTTCTAGGTTTAGACTCGAATTGAAAACGAAAAATATTTTGAATCCGCATAAGTCATAAATTGGTGTTCTCAAATCCGCATGTTTTTGTGTATTCGAAGTTTTATTTGAAAAAACCTTTGTTGAACTAAAGATCGCTAATTTGCTAACCGCAGCATGATAGCAAAGTCTAATATTTTTTTAAAAAAACAATATGTCGGAAAATAACAAGAAAATTGCAAATAAATTCGCGAAAAATTGCAAAATTTTTAACAAACCCAAAAACTAATTTGAGATTGATGAATCGATTGAAAAAACAAATTGTCAGAAAAAACATAAAAATCGTTAAAAAAAATAACCTAAAATTACATCAAAATTTATGAAAAAGTCGACTTTATATTTAGGGTTAGTAAGGACCTTTTGCGTTTTAGATAACGACATATTTTTGATTAAATTGGATTAAGGAGATTTTATGCTAAAAGCAAAATTAATTTTTTTGTTAAAAATGTTATCACATATTACAATAAGAGTCGATTCAGTGTACTTTCACCAACCCAAATCTACTCTAATTGAAAACGAATAAAAACATGTGGATGTGAAATGCAGAACACACCCGTATATAAACTTTATATATTTGTATATCTTCATTAGTAAAGAAGCTCCTGTAATAGTCTTAGACGACAGTCTGGTTCTTAAATAAGTTTTACAAATATTATTTGTGCCACCAAGTGTTTGCTGAATTAAATCATTTGAAAATGTGAAAATAAAACTTATTATTTTTGTTTATTCATTTTCAAGTTCATACAAATCAATACATGTATATTATACGATGGAAATCTTTTTTAAGACCATGTCAGATAAAACTTTTGATCCGCTTTGTGTTAGAGATTCGCTTTGGCATCTAAGATGAAATATTCATACTTATACGAAACATGTCACAAAGAGAGCTTTCAACGCAGAGCGAAGCGAAAATTTAGGCAACTCTCATCTTTTTGTGCGCTTTGACAATCTGCTAGTTTAATTTTTTATATTTATTTTCTTTTTAATTAACACACAATGTGTGAGTGTTGTCAAAGTTTTTACTGTGTCATACACCTTTTGCTTTACGCTTTTCTGTGTAAGTAAGAAACGTCACGCAAAGCGAAGAAGTTGTATCTGACATGACCTTTGAAATGTAGACTTTGGTAGTAGGGATTTTCTTAAAGACAATCCACCTTCTGGTTTTACATTCTTCTGTGGAATTAGGCTCAGTCAATACCTGCGGCTTGGCAAAAATCTTAACTTAACAGACTCGAAGATATCGGTACGATCCCTTTATATTATACATTTATATTTCTTGCGGCAAATGCCTTCTGTCTTTTAGGAAGATTGTATTTGCGAAAAATTTTACTATTCCGCTGAAAAGATAATTTCGGGGATCACGCGGTGGTAGTGGTGTACTACCTAAAGTCATTTTTCTTCATTTGTGGGAGAGTTTGGCCTGAGGACGGACTATCCCCAGGTGCTGTCTCAACAGATGGTGCCAGAATTTTTCATACAGCAGCGAAGATAGTTCCAGCACCTTAACAGCGAATTATTTATAATTTATTAATAATTTGGCTCTACCATTGAAATCAAATGGTGTCAACACTTAAATCATATATGATTTTAATTGGGTAACTGTACACTTCAACATAAAACTCTTTAAATAAATTTTTTTTATTAAAATTTCCCTTTCGATATCGGAACAGTTATATATTTCATAATTACATTTTCAATGCTAATTATGCATACACGAAATTACCCACATTCTACCCACGACAGTAAAAATGACACCTAATTTGGTAATTACCTAAAAAGTGGCAGCACGGATAAAAAGCCCTCTTCATTGCAGTTTTATAATACAAAAAAATATCATTGAAGATTTCATGAAATTTTAGGTTCCTAGCGAGAAAGCCAATAAAGTTTTAGCTTTTATTAAATATAAAAATTTTAAATATGACCCTTTTCCCTGAACGATGATTAAGAAGGAAAATTCACTGTAATTATTTGTGAAAACATTTTTTGGAAGTATTATTTTTCTTTATTGGATGAAGACCATTCCAGCATTTTAATTGGGCTAACAACATGTTAAATAAAATATTTACTGCCTGCCAGATTTTACTTAACTATAAACTTAAATTTTATAAATATTTACTATACAATTTTATTCATTTTAAGCCATTGGTAATTTTTTTTCAACCATCGGCACTGAGTTCCCTTTGTAATGGATATACATTACCTTGTTACACAGTTGACTACTCAACCTCCTACATACGTCAATATTCTACAAAATAAATTGTCAACATGTTGTATGACAATATTTAAATGTTGCAATTTCAAACATACACACTCACAGATACAGATATGTACACACACATCCATTAACATGCTCCTATTAAAATGCATACACTTCCCGCATACATAATTCAAAATTCTATTCATATAGTGGTGCAGCTCATACATCAATGTGCACATGAATTGTTGGTAAAGGGTGTTATTTCAGTAGCATATACTTGTCAAATACAGCAGTTTCATGTCTGGTTTCTTATAAAATTGATTTAGACTTTTTTTCACCCCAAACACTATTTTCTCTAAGATTTTAGGCGAACTAAACACTTTTGCGAGAGTAGGGGGGTTTTCGGGGTTAATTTTATGCCGATCTTTTCAAAATTAAGTATTCCGATGTCTGGTAATATGAAGCTAACTTGTGCCAAACTTTATGACCTTCGGTTTTTTCGCCATAAATTTACTTTAGATTTTGTAACAAAAATTTAAATTTTAAGGAAGGTTGCTTTAAATGTGGGTCTCTTTTCCTAGTGTTACTACTTAAGAGAACTAGAAACAATTTGGAACAAATATAGTTCTTTTATAATAAGTCATTCCAAAGTGAGCCTGATTTAAAAGAAGGACATTTCTTAATCGACTTGGAATAACTCAAGGATATTACGCGACCTTTGGACAATAACTGAGCTGCCTAAACAAGAGCGGCAAGCGTTTTTAAACATGAAAATTCTATTGCGAATACATTTTCAATAAAATAAAACGACCGAGCGATCTATCAAATAAGATTTTTCCGCCGGGTGGTGTTAAATTCGCGTTTTAAAGGTTTGTTTCGCCAAAACTGTGTGAGAATGAAAAGTTTTGACATAAAACAGACGCTTGCCGCTCTTGTTTAGGTAGCTCAGTAAGGTTCTATTTTATAATGTGGTTGATTTTGAATAAAACACAAATAATTTTCTTTTCTTTTTATTATGATAATATTGATATGGTTCAATTTTGTATGAAACAAAATATAGGCTAAATGGCCGCCGCGACCTCGGCGGCACACCTCCATCCGATGGTCCAAATTGCCGATGACGCTGAGGCATAATTGTGGTTATATGACGAATTATTTCATCCTTTAGGTCTTGAATTGTTGCTGGCTTATCGACGTACACCTTTTCATTTCAATATCCCCAAAGAAAGAAGTCCAACGGTGTCAAATCACATGATCTTGGCAGCCAATTAACATTGCCACCACGTGAGATAAAATGGCCATTTAGCCATTGTTTCGCTAGCTGTGTGGCAAGTGGTACCGTCCTGTTGAAACCACATATCGTCCACATCTATATCTTCCAATTCGGCCGATAAAAAGTTCGTTATCATCTCATCTTCGTTATAGCGAACATCATTCCCGGTAACTGGCTGACCGGCCTCATTCTGGAAGAAATACGACCCGATGCTACCGCCAGCCCATAAACAGCACCAAACAGTCACTCTTTGTCTATTGACAATCACTCTTGGATTATCATTCGCCCAAATGCGGCAATCCTGCTTATTGACGAATCAACTGAGATAAAAAGTGCCTCATCACTGAATCACGATATGCATTTTGATGTGAACGCAAATTTTCATAATAAGCCTGGCTAACTTTAACGCATTGCTCGATTGTGCAGCTTTCCATGGTTCAAATTGAGTTAGTCTGAAATTGAGAAATGTTAAATGAAATGCAGAAAAAAACTTGACGTTTGGGTGTGGTTCACAGTCAACAATGGATCTTAAAATTTAACCACCCTTTATGTTGTTTTGGTGCAAATAGAACCATGTTGCCCTTAGTTGGCGATATACTTTAAACATTTTCGCATGTAATGGCAAACTAAATGTACCCTCATTGATCACCTTAATCGTTTAAACCGATATGTCAGTGTTGTCCACTCTTTCTCAATCACCCTATAACACATACATACTTACATATAAAATAGTCATAACACGAACTTTGTTACTACCGAACAACAAAATATAAATTTTCAACGTAAATATTCAAGGCAACAAAAATGTTGAAAAAAAAAACAAACAAAAATAAAAAAAACATTGAAAAAAGACTCAATTACAAAAAGGGGCACGTTGAAACTATTTAAACGGTTTCGTGTAGACCTGTGTGCAAAAATAAGTCACATTCCATTCCATGCAGTACAACAATTATACATACGACATTAAGTTCCTCTTGCTCTCAGCTGATTACGATAAAATGTTGCAAATGTACAATTTTATGTTGGAAGCACATCCGAGTATTTGTGAAATCTAACGAACTGCATTATAACTGATCCATTTGCATTTGTTGTTGTCCTCATTTTACGTTAGTGTTGTTGGTTGTTGCAACTGATGCTTAAGCTTATAACGGTTTTATTCACCATATTAACAAATACTGTTTTCAAATGTTAATTTCGTATGCAAAGAATGTTGCTGGGAAAATGAATTCTAAACAACAAATGCTGTAAATGAGCAATAATTTAGTATTGGCTTGACTTTTTTGTTTTTTTTTTATCATTTTATTCTTTTTAAAGAGAATGAACAAATGAAAATCTAAGATATTTTTTATTTTGTGGATTTATCACAATTATAACCTGAAACCTTGCTTATTTAAGGTTTAAAACAAGGATTTTTAAAGCAAACTTATATAATTTTACTTAAAAAATTTTATAAAAAAATTATTAAAGTAATTTAGCCGAAATTTTTGGCCTCAGTTAAAGTTAAACAAAGGAAATAGCTACACCCCTTAGCCAAAGCTTAGGGGAAAATCTTCACTAAATCTTCACTAAGCTTAGCGGTTTTGAAAAAAGCTACAGGTTTCCATGGTATCATATATTATTCTGGTAAGTTAAGATATGCGTTAGGCAAGTTTAACAGCCTGGCCCACGATGTCGATCGTCATCTTTGATTTGCATTTTCAACGACAAACATCTAATTTGCCCCCCACTAACAATTTTCAGCATGAAGAGTCGATCAGCAAAGCAACCGAACGATATAAAAACGGTTTTCATAAAATTTTGCGGCCCCCTAAGAAGTACGCACTATGAGACCACAAATGTCAAAATCAGTCACTTGTGTTGTGGTTGCCGACAGAGGCATTTTATTAAAATATTAAACGAAATTGTTCGTTACACACCAACCCAAAATATTTTATATAATTTTATTTAAACAACACCACTAATAAAATTATGTAGTTTTATAAAATATTTTACACAAAATTCTATTCTATATTTTCTGTTTACTCCTTTTTTGTATTTTGCTTTGTTTTAAGCGCAGAGTTGCATTTTTTTGGATAAATTTTGTTTTGTCGATTTTTCATTAAACTAGCGTTTTATTCGTGGAATTGTTGCTGTGGCAGTACTGTCATTTGAAAATAAATAAATGTATGAAAAACGAATTTTAAACATCAATATTTAAACAAATTGGCGAAATTGGCCATAAGTGTATAAAAATCTTACAAGTTAAAAAATATTTAACTTTTCGTTGGTCCATCGCCAAACTGGGTGTCAGAAATCTCCAAATGTAAATTTTTTAAATTAAATTTTGCATACCAAAAAAGCTAGTATAATATTTCAGTAAAAAATCGCCAAAAACAGAAAAAATACAGAAAAGTCGCCGAATGTAAATTTTGTTTAGTTTGTGTTTTTTTTTTTCAAATAACATAAAATGGAGGTCATATATTCAGTTAAAAAAAACCAAACACCAGCCTGTTTGAAAGTGCCACTCTGAGATTAAAATCACAATGTGAACATTTTAATCTCTTATAACTTAGTAGTCTCATCTCTCAGGCAGGGTTGCCGTTGAAAATTTCGAAAAAGTGTCATAAAAAGGGTATTTAAGAAAATAAAGTGTCAAAAAATGGTATAATAAAGTAAAATAGGATCAAGCTTATTAGTATTTTTTAATTTTATATGTTAGACTAAAATAAAAATAATTATACATACTTGAATTATAAATCACTGTTAAAACTTAGAAACAATTCACAGGTACATTCCAATAATAGTCATATTATCAAAAAAGAAGTTACTTTTACAAAAACCTTTGATCATGTTTATAAATTTTTAGAAATATTTAATCTATATTTTGTAATTTGTTCTTCACTTGGAGTTTATTCTTCTAGCTCCGATTCGAGCAAATTTTGAGAGGAAAGCTTAGACTCACGAGTTTCCATATTTTAAGTTTGTTTGTAAATAGTGTCCATGGACACTATGCCACTGGACGTTATGACATGCTACCAATCTTTATATTTATTTTCACAAAACTCGTGACAACTTTCGCAAGGAATATGGAAAGTTGTACTTATTTTCAAAAAGGTTCAAAAAGTGTCATAAATTTTGTTAAAAGGATACAACGGCATAAATAAAAAAAAGGTCACAAAAAGTGTCATTGGCATTAAAGGGTAACGCTGCTCTCAGCATTTCATTCTATATGCGTGCAAACGCATGTGTTTGTCAAAGTTTGTTGTTGAAACTACAACAACATCACATAAATAGGTAAAAAACGATTTCTCTTGTTTTGTGAGGAAACAACGACAACAGAACAAAAACATAACATCTTTCATGTCTAAAAAGTAATATAAAAAGCAAAAGTTCCCATTAAGTTTATATTTAATTAAATCCATCAAATTTTTTAGGTAGAAAACATGTTAGTAAATCAATCATAATAAAACTCCCATTCTGTTCTGTCACTGGTTCTCTCGGGTATGTGTTTCAGGTTAGAATAAATCTAATCTTACTTTCGGATTATTTCAAGTACGAATTCCAAATTAAATGAACTTTCAATACTTGAATTAAGTGCATTTTGAGATTGATTCAATCTGAGTTTTACTTAACTTAAATATCAGTTTTGAATAATTTGGAGTACGAATTCAGGATTGTATATGGATAAGTTTAGTATTTTGCGCTTGAATAATTTGAAGATCCGTACTAACCGTGCTATTGAAACCACTGCGGGTTGATTAAAGTAAAGATGGATTAATTTTTCGTTTGAGTGTAGTAAGTGGTCCGCTGAAGAGAACGATATTGAGTGAGTTATTGCCGCACGCGTTAGTTGTCGAAAGGCGTGAAAGCTTTGGCTCTAAAGGGAGCACCACTAAACCCAATGGGTACTCCCAAAGAATAAAATACTTTCCGTGTGAATGAATAAGCCTACAGTGACCAATTCTGAGATACCATTTTGCATTGTTAAAGATTGCAAATGAGCCAGATTGTAGCCTTATCTTTCGGAATAAGGAAGTCAAGGAAACAATGGTTTATTCCTTTTTTTTTTGAAATAAGACAATCAAACAATAATTTTTCTGGCCTCAATGTAAATAATCTTTCTGAACAGGAACTTCGCACGACCCTAAGGAAATTAAACAAAAGTTATGCCTACAAGCAGTTTTTGGCACGTTTTCCCCTTTTTCTAAATTTAATAAAGAGATTCAAGCAAATTATCAGGCAAAAATGATAATCTAGTCTTGAGTCTACGTCTATTACTGGAGACAATTCTCTGAATGGCTTATAGTTCATAAGTGGGCCAAATCAGCTAAAATCTTTATTTACTGGATTCAAAAAATGTACGTTTTGAAAAATTTTCTTTTTTTTAGTCTCCATTTCAATTGGATTTGAAGAAGGTTTTTCAAATGAGATTAAAATAAATGTTTAAAAGACAAACCTAAAAAATTCTTATGTTTAAAATTTGCTGTATAAATTATATTTTAGCTTTAAAACAAATTAGAATCTGGCATTTATAAACAAATAGACTAAAATCGAATTTGAACACATGGTTTACTTGAAGATGTCTTATAAGCAAATCAAGCTTTTCATACATCCAAATAATGATTGACTCTTAGACTCTTTTAAAATTTAAAATGCACAACCTGTTTTGCTTGTCACTCGCTGTATAGCTATAAATATGTTTAACGTAACAGCTAAACAGCCTAAAAAAGAGCTTTAAAGCCACGAAGTTGCAAACAATTGTTGCAATTAGTCATTCAGTTTAAGTTACAACATTAGTTTATAACTGTATTAAATGTTTCATTTTTTATCAGGCTTTATTCCCAGTGGATTTATTGCGTAAAATTTGTTAACAAAATATAATTCTTTAGAGTATTTTAAATAAGAAACGTGCGGTAGAAACAACAAAGTCAAGTTCTCTTTTAGCAATTTAAAATATGAGATTTTCTTAAAAAAAATATTGTAAAAAAGTTGTTTTCTTTTTGTAGCTTGTGTTGCGGTTTTTAGTATTACACTGAAAACGCCAGAGAAATTATGCAAAATAAATTGTTTCCATCATATTTTTAAATACTGTTTGACAAGAGAAAAAAAGGTAAAATTTATCTTTATTTCTTAAAGATAAGAACTTAATTGACAGATGGTTTTTGATTCCAGGAAAATAAACAATCGCGCTAAGAAACAGCAAACAAAATGAAAAGATGTCGTTAAGAGACAACATCACAAAATTCTCATAAATTTATGTCATCATTGTTATCCTCATCATGATTTAACCCATATTTTAAAACAAGTGGCTTTCATTTAATTTAAGCCAAAGCGAAACCACAACAATACCAACAACACAAAATGTAAAAATATGACAATTAAATATGATTGTTGTTTTTGTTTCTTTGTTGTTTTTTTTTGCATTATTTGTTAGTTCTTTGGTTTAACTCCATTTTTGTTGTTGCTGTTGATTTCGGCTTGTCACTTTTAGTGTAAACAAGTGCTAATCGAGTCACTGAACCCTGTTGAGTTCATTTCTGGTCTGTTTTTCAGTTTTTGTTTTTTGTAGTTTTTGTTTAACTTGACAAAATCGTCATCATCAACATCTCTTTAAATTTTTTTGTCGTTTTTTTTTTATTTTTTTCTTAAGTCCACTACAATGTCTACAGTTTTCAAGAGCCCTTTTCGGAATAAAAACATCTTTTTAACACCTTCAGTTTTTGTTGCATTTGCTTATGTTGTTGTTGCTGTTGAACTTGGTTCATTGCTTGCATAATAACTGTCATTGTAAATGTTTTTAGTTTTTTCTTTTTATATTTTCTACACGCAGAGAAATCACATATCTCCAATAAAACTATTTTTAACCAAAATCAATTCCGATCGAAAGTGATTTCGTTTTATGTGAAGTAAGAAACTAAACCACTTCCATTTTCGATCCGAATTGATTTCTTTGACCGGCCTGATTAATTTATTATTATTAACCATAACATGTTCGGAGGCAACCGCAATATGGTTTATGCCTCTTGATAGACATCATACTCAGCAATAATATGGTTGCCAGTGAAAATAATATGGTTAAAGAGACCTTTACTTTATAGCTCACTTTAGGATAAAGTAAAGTTTTGATAATTAAATACCTTTTTTAAGGCCGCTTAAAGTGCTACTATAAGAAACTTGAAATTTTGTACAAAGTGCTTTCTTTTCAGTCAACACGCGGTCTAATTTAACTCATTTTTAACTTATTTTTTTTTTAAATGGGGCTAACGAAGCGCATTGGGCTAAGCTAGTTTAACCCTTGTGTTAATACCCAACTTTATCCACATTGTTTAGCACCCAGGGTACCCGGGTACCCAAATACTAGAATGCATTAATAACACTACGTAACAAAAAAAATCTTTTTGTTTGTTTAAGTGAATTTTTTGCTTTTATCTAATGAATTAGGTCGTACATATAATATAATGAGTGTTCTTTCCTCTACCTAAACGTTTTTTTAGTATATAAACCGCTATTTTAAAAATGATGGAGGTTTCACCACACATTTTAGCATAACTCAAGAACAGTTTGTCCGATTTGATTAAGTAAAAACTCCGAGAATCCGCAGCTACATTACCTCGAAGTTACTCTTACACTGTTTTTTGATAAAGTGAATAGTTTTGGAAATATTCAGAAACTTTTTCCAAAAATTTTTTTTTTTCATGCAAAATTGGAAAAAAATTTTTGTCTTAAAATTCAAACCATTTTTAAACAGTATTATTAAGAGCATCCTGAATTTAAGGATTCAAGTGTATTTTTCGTTTTATTATCATATAAAAGCATACCTTCATTAAAATTAAGCTGTTTAACAATCTTTTATGCACACTCTTATCTATCTGTACCATGAAAAATAAAGGCACTATTTAAAAATTTTAAAATTCGATGTCATTTCTTAAAAAACGATTAGCCAGACATCAGTTAAAGTTTTTCTTCAGTTTAGAGACATAACCAATGAGAAACAGCAAAAAAATTCACTTAAACAAAATTTTGTTACATAGTGTAATCACTATTTTTATGAAATAAAATTAAATTTTTAATCTTTTTAAGAGCGTATTTAATTATATTTATGTAAAAATATAATTTTTTAACTTTGATTTGCTTAACGGCTAAAATTTTATATATTTTATACAGGACAGTATTTTTTAGTATAACAGTTGAACATTTTTGGTCATTCATGATTGTATTGGTTACCGGGGTACCCGGGTGCGCATGTTGCGATGGTTAAAGTTTAAGCAAATTTTTTTGAGTATTAAAGAAGCAAAAAATAAATCTAGAATCCGAATTTGCTTTCTTTTTAGTTAAAAAAAAATTTTAATTCTTATAACATTTTTTTCATGTGAATAAACCCAGGTGTGTACCATGGTACCCGGGTATTAACACAAGATTAATATAACCTTTAATAATAATTTAATAAAAATTAAATTTAAAAGTAACCCTTATGTGAATTTTTAACCGATTTTTTTTTTAAACCGATGGTCCATATATTTAAAACTTTTTGGGAACTCTTAACTGTTATTAAATTTAAAATTACAATTATTTTTTAGCTTAAAAATTATTTTGGAAAAGCGTGGTGAAGCAGTTTTCATCTTACACCCTTAACGGTATGGCAAGGTACCCGGGTACATTCATACATTAAATGTTACCTTAACTCTGTCAAAATCTAGGATAGACTAAAACAATATACATAAAAAAAAGTCAACTATATCATCTTTGCAAGGAGGCAAATCAACGGAATAATATTTACAAGTTGTTTGTTTCATATTTGCTAACTTTAATATGCATAAAATAAAATTTATGTTAAATTTCAAATTTGCATATCTTAGCTCTAATACGTTGCATTGAAAATTAGCATTTTTTTAAGTCCCAGAGTTATTTTCGATAAAAAAAATTTTAGTTTGCAATACTAATTACATATAGGTACCCGGGTACCTTGCTATGCTGTTTAAGGTGTTTTTTTTTTTGAAATTCACGTAAGGGTTAAAAGTATATACAAATACTAATTATTGTTAAAAGCTAAGGCACGAGCTCTATGTTTACATTTGTTCTTCAAGTTGTGCTGAAAAAGGTCAGCAAGAGCAAAAAGAAAACAAAATTAACAAGTTAGAGTGCTATATTCGGCTGTGCCGAATCTTTGATACCCTCCACCGAAAGCTCAGTGGGCTTTATATGGGGCCTATAGTAAATTATGAACCGAGCATCACGAAATTTATTAGTGTGAGTAGTGAAGTATTTAATTTTATTTTGATAGCATTATTTATTAAGGCTTTAGGCGTACTAAACTGTTTTCCGAGAGTAGGGTGTAAAGGTTGAATTTTAGGTGTGTTTATTATGTGTGTTTTGCTAAGTTGTTTATGATGCTATGCTTAGCCACAGCACGTTTTACTTCTTCTGAGCTAGAAGGTTGAGAACAAGTTGTTTTTCAAAAGTATTCTGATTTTTATTTGACAATTATCTGGTATTTATACTAATTTTTCTATTTACAATTTCTAAATCTAATTTTTGTTTTTCTCTTTCTTTTGCATTGTATGACCTATTTAATTAGAACACTTAGTTTTTATTGGTCAGTATTCGACTCAAATGTTACTCCATATTCTGTTTGAGTTGCATATGGCATGACCAAAATATTACTCAATATTTTGTTAGCATTGCTATTGAATTGCATATGGAATTGTATGCATTGTAATATTTCAAGTGCTTTGACCCTTTGTTGAATCACAAGCATTCAAACATACGGGTTGGGTTCATGTGTGGTATGGAATATTATTTCAAGTGCCGCTTTAAATGTGTCATACATTGCTTTCGATAAAAATGTTTAAAGTGTGTCACTATTGTGTTCAAGGTTTTATGTTACAAAAATATAATTTGTGTTTAATTTTGTTATTAATTTTTGGGTAGTTGTGATGAGTTGTGACAAACACACTACAAGGGTTTAGATGGGGCCTAGGTTAAATTATAGACTGATCTTCACGAAAATTCACAGTGTAATTTCTAGTACTATAAAACGGCTCCACGAAAAGCCCCCCAATGAAATAACGCCCAGGAAATAACCCCCAATGAAATAAATCCCAAAAAATAGGAAATAACACCCGAAAACAGTGAATGAAATAACATCGAAAAATAAATGAAATAAACCCCAAAGCGAAAACGAAACAACCCCCAATATTTGGGAGTTATTTCATATGAAATAACACCCAATAATGAAAATAAAATAACCCCAATGAAATAAACCCCACCATCAACAAAAATGAAATTATGCCCAAAATTCATAAAAGAGTCAGTTTCACCAAGGATAACCCCCAAAAACCAACACCTTTAAAAATGAAATAACCCCCGAATAAAAAATGAAATAACACCCAAATTATACACTCTATGAAACAAGCCCCGAATCTTAAAAATTTGTTGGGTGTTATTTCTTTGGAGATTATTTCATAATTTGAAAACCCCAAATGAGGAATGAAATAATTCCCAAAAAAAAAAGTATATGGGCCCAAAAAATTGGGTGTTATTTCATATGAAATAACACCCAAAAATGTATGAAAAAAATTTGGGGAATATTTCATTTCTCGTTTGGGTGTTATTTCATTGGGGGCTTTTCGTGGAGCCCTATAAAACTGTAACGTACCAAATTTTGTTATGATAGCATTATTAATTACAGTCTTAGGCGTACTTAACTGTTTTCCGGGAGTAGTGTTTATATGGGGCCTAGGGTAAATTATGGACGGATCTTCATGAAATTTTTCAGCGTGATTTCCACAAATTTTTGCAAAATCTTATCTCATTCCGTGCCTTGTTCCACCATTTATGTTATTTTTTCGTAACAAAATTATCACTTTTTTTAGGTGGTGGTTCCACATTTTGATTCATAGCTCTGGTGCTACTGCACCGATTTTGCTGAATTTCAATCCCAAACTGTTTAGGATAACTACAAGCAATTTGGCACCAAGTTTGTTCATTTCTTTGGAGTTGTTCAAAAGTGAGCGTGTTTTCAACAAACGGATAGACAGCCGGACATAGCAAAATCGACTTAGAATCACTCAAGGACCCAGAATATATATACTTTATGGGGTCTGAGATGAATAATAAAAAAGTTTCACACGGAATGACAACCTTAATATACCCTCTTCACAACTAATTGTGGTGGAGGGTATAAAAACAGAAAAATGTACTTTGGACTTCGAGAAGAATTCTTGACAAAAAGTACGAAAAAACAGAAGTAAGGAAGAACATGTTAATCAATTAAAATAGATAATCATTCAAAGCAAATTTCGATCTACGAAAGGTTAAATACAATTTGGCTTAAAAATTGATGTTTGACTATTGACTGCCAGCAGTCGTCCGTCAATGGCTGTGAGTGTTAAACGGCAAAACCATCTGAAGAGATTAATGCTAAGTTCACACTTGGGTTTTTAAACGCGTTTAAGCAAAATGTTGATTTAGCTAATCAAACCCGTTCACATTACATTTGAGATGATTAAGCTGACAGCAAAGACAGCTGATCGATAAACAAAAAAGAACAAGCAAATTTTTATTTTTTTTGAAAGCATTAAAAATGGAAAAAATACATTAATAAAGTTATCAGCAGATTATTTACTATCACCCCACACTTCCACGAGCATCTCTTCCTGCTTCTGACTCCAAGGCTTCTTTCTTTTCCAAATCCATTTAATTTTTATTACATTTTAACTTTTTTTTTATTTAATGAAAAAAATAAATGACTGTCAAAGAGGTACGTTCATTGTGGCCATTTTTCACTTTGAGGCAAGACGAATTTAAATTCGCCTTGGTTTGAGGTATGTTCAGAGGATTCTATGTGGTTTATGAAGTGATTTAGTTGTAATCATGTCAATTTGAAGTGATTAACAAATCACTTCAATGTATGGGTAATCATCTCGATTTTGAAGTGTTTAGAGCTTAATCACGTTCGAGCTGCTTAAACGCGTTTAAGAAGCCAAATGTGAACATAGCATAAGTGGTTGCAATTGAAACATGTAAGGGTAACCTGTCCTTGAAAGCCCCGCGGCATTCTAGAATGAAAAATGATCAATAAATTTTGATTAATTTTATGTTGTAAAAATCCTTTTTTCATAAAAATAATTTAATTAAAATTAAATTTAATTTAAAAAAATATCAAAATTTGGATTATAAACTTTGAGTCTAAGGTCTAATCCTGGCTAAAAAAACCTATGAATTTATATACACAGAAAAAATTCTCTCCATTTTTTTCAATTAAACCATTAATCAAAAATAAATTCAGTTTTAATTAAGAATGTAGTCAAGTGCATTCAACGTTTTATTATCAACAACATTACTGCATAAAATGTTGTTTATATCAAAAAACATTTAATCGATACTATTTATTTGTTAACTGGTGTAAATTAAATTAAATTTTTACTTTATATCACAAATTTTTAATTGAAATACATTTTTATTGTTTTCTGTGTACGCAGTACCCTAATTTATGTGTTTCATTAAGACTTTCAAAAATTTATATCGGTATGTTTTATGACATGTTAAAAAATAATATTTGCTACAAATTTAATATAAATTTAAGTAAAAAAGATAAGTAAAGTTAATGAACCCAAATGGGCACTGAACCATATTTCTTGGCTTATTATGGTGGTGCATTTATATGTTTCTTTAATATTACTTTTTTAGAAGCAAAACATGGAAAAAAATTGTTACATTAAATCATGGCGTGTAGACTATGTTGAACAAAATTACAGCTTTCCAGGAAAATTAATGTAGCGATTAAGGCTGATTTCGGTTTCTGAGTTGTTACTGACTTGACAATCTTTGTGCGGTGTTTGTTAAACTCCGAGACATTCTAGTGCGTAGAACCGATTGTCGTGGAAACGGTGGATATTTGTATCGAGGTATAGTAAAAAAGCGGACCTATTTGACCCATATCGCGGACGAAACAATTTTCATAAATATACAAGAATCATCATCGCGTGCGGCACCATTCTGGCTAAAATCTTATTCCGCGATGATGTTTCTTTGCATAGGGGCTAGTGTGATGAAATAATGAACCAATATAAGCTTTTTCCAACAACAACCGCTCTTTAGCTTAATAAAGTTTAGCACAAATTTTAATATTTTATATTATTCCGTTTGGCTGCTATGGAGCTTTTTCTAGGCAAAAGATAATAGACCGATTGGGTTCATATAAGATATCATGCTTTATATAAAAGAAGTATTTAAACCAAATAAACCCAGTCTATCGTATGAAAATTATATTGGCAAAATTTTATCTTGAGTTACTTCTATTTCAAGGGGATGGTTAGGCAGTGGCAGAAAGGGTAAAACTGCAAAGACTTCTGAAGATGATAATGTGGTTGTTTTCGAAACATTTAAATTCGACTTGAGTTTGAGTCATGGTTCATCGAAAAATCCAAAATTATCAACAAATTTTAATTAATTTTTTGTTGTAAATTCCTGTCTTCATTAAACTAAAAATTTAATTTTATGCATTTCTTCAACTTCTTCATTTGTCATTGGCCAAAAAGAACTGTTGCTTTTTTCTGATTCGTTAAAGTTGTACACAAATTTTCGTTTTTTGTTTGAAAGTTTTTGGTTTCGACTGCAGTTTTAAAATCCTGAATTTAATCCTGATTTAAAAATATCAAAAATTTTAATTTAACTACAAACAGTTTTAAATCAAAAGAGTACATTTTCGTGTGCCAATAACAGAGTAGCTACTTTTACTGTTACCGTTCTCCAGATATGTAGAATTCTATGTTGGCATTGAATGGAAAGTGCAACGCCTACCTTTTCAAACTAGCCAACTTTTCGACAGATGTTTTGATGAGCAAAATATTTATTTCAAATTTGCATACTTTAACTGTAATCGCTATATAGACATACCGAAATCTGAATTGGGGCCACGCCCACTTGAAATTTTACAAACTTTTATAGTCTATAGCCATATCTTTGTTGGGTTAGTCTCACGAAATTGATAATTACAAAAACCCCTCTTCAAATTAAAATATAATTTTTAAGCCACAAAAATTCGAATCGAATATAGAACAATAAATATTTAGCTTTGCTATTAATTTTGCTTATTCTAGTTGCAGAAATAGGTACTCCTGTTACTCTCTGGTAAAACTAACTCCTTTTTATTTGATTCCGCTAAAGAAGAATTTCCGAAATGGAAATGTTGTGCCTTTGAACAAACTTGAATGCTTTTAAACGAAAGAAAATTGTCGCTTGTGGTACACCTTATTACTAATTCTAATTGATGACGTTCTGTGGCTTAAATTTGGCAGAATACAAAAGCTTACGGCTTACCAGAGTTGTATATAGTATTATGGAACACAGTAGTCCCCGGGACTTTTGGGTTGCACACAATTTCCGTTTATATAGTGATTTTTGCATGTATTTTAGATTTCTGGCATCTTGCAAATTTCTCAGCATTCTGTTGCTATTCTTTAGAAACGGTTATAGATTTGAATGCTAAACAGCTTAAACGCTGAAGCAAAAATATCTTTAAAGATGTACTGCTAAAAGAGCCATGGCTATCAAGTCAGGTGTCCAAGAAAATTTCCACACATTTGATTGCAACAACGATAAATGATTAAATTTTCTTTAATTTAAAACGGATATTCTCAGAATACTCATCTAAATTAATAACATAACCTTAAAAAGTTTACTTGAAATATTTTATTATTTATTTAAAAACAGTTATACACATCCATTTATTTATAATTATGGTTTAAAAATAATTTCACCAAAATTCAAACATTTATATGTTTACAACAAAAGCGAAATAAAGTTTTTTATACGTTTGATATTCGAAAAATTTACCAATTAATTTTAAATACATAAAATTTGCAAACAACAAATTTATTTCAAACAGAAAACCCCTCTATTTAATTAATTCCAATGAAAGATTGTGGGCCGTCGAGTGTGGCACTGGCTGTGGGAGAGTGTGACTCGTATGCAAATTCGTTACACAAAATTATATTCTGTTTTAATAATATAAATGAAAATCCAATTAATTTGGCCAGTTCACATACAGAAAAAATAAAATGAAATTATTATAATTATTTAGATTCAGCTCTATTTACAATACGCAATCATTTAGTTTTAAAACCGCATTATACATTTTAAATATGATAGAAATACATATTTGCTCTTCTGTAAAGTAATAAAAATTTTCGAAATAAAGAAAAAATTCAACTAAAACATTTATGCGGTTTAAATTAGAGACGTGCACGTGATGAAAATTTACTTAAATGTAAAATTCGCATAAAAAAGGTCAATGTAAATTTTTCGTGCGTTATAACGGAGGATTTTAAGGGCCGATATTAAATGTGAACCATACTTAAACGTCCAACTTTTTTCTGCATTTTATTTGACTTTTCTTAATTTCGGACTAACTCAATTTGAACCATGGAAAGATTAAATTAAAAGTTATTGTTAATCAGGCTTATTATGAAAATGGGCGTTCAAATCAAAATGCATATCGTGCACTTCGTGATTTTTTCGGTCAATTTAATCGTCCAAATGTGCGTACAATCGGCAAAATCGTGAAAAATTTAAGCAAACCTGGTCTCTAGGAGGTTTGAAAATACCAGTGCATGCTCGTACAGCTCGTACTGCAGAAAATATTGCTGGAGTTCGCGATAGTGGGGCTGTAGAGTCGTCCACCTCAACTCATCGTCGGGCTCAACAATTGCACCTCTCACAATCGTCGTTGATGAACATTATACATAAAGACTTGCATTTACATGCTTACAAGGTGCAATTGACTCAAGAACTAAAGGCTCTTGGCCATTCCATACGTCATCAATGGTCAGAATGGTGGCAAGAAATGTGGATGATCAATTTTTGAAGAAAATCATCTTCAGTGATAAGGCACATTTTCACCTCAGTGGATTCGTCAATAAGCCGAATTGCCGCATTTGTGCGAATGATAATCCAACAGTGATTGTAAAAAACCAATGCACCCACAAAAGTTTGGTGCGGTTTATGGCATGGCGGCATCATCGGGCCGTTTTTTTCCGAAATGAGGCCGCTCAGGCAGTTACTGTGAATGGTGTTCGCTATCGTGAGATGATAACGAACTTTTTATGCCTCGAATTGGAACAACAGGACGGAACCACTTGCCACACAGCTAACGAAACAATGGCTAAATATGCGATAATTCGGCATATAACCTCAATTATTCCTCAGCGTCATCGAAAATTTGGACCATCGGCCGATATTTTGTTTCATACAAAATTGAACCATATTAATTCCTAAATTATTTGTGTTTTATTCAAAATCAACATCGGCCCTTAAAAATTATGATAGTTGCACTCACAAAGACTTTATTAAGAAACTGTTAAACTGATAAAAATTGCAAAATTAGTTTAACTTTATAAATTGCACAGAACTAATTTATATTTCGTGTTTTATTAAAAAACTTATTTTCTTTAATAAAATAATTCGTGAGTTTGCATAATTGTGAGGCTTTGGAAATGATTCGTAAGTGGCCGTGCATGTTAAAGCTCGAGTTCCACGATGCACGTCAATGCATGATAATTTTGATGTTATCTGTTCATTTCATACGTTTCTGTATTCAAGTTACACGCAACACG
This sequence comes from Pollenia labialis, assembly GCA_949318255.1. Classification (NCBI taxonomy): domain Eukaryota; kingdom Metazoa; phylum Arthropoda; class Insecta; order Diptera; family Polleniidae; genus Pollenia; species Pollenia labialis. The sequence goes on from OX439139.1 coordinate 136,734,134, forward strand.
TTTTAAGCAAGTAAATACATTTTATCAAATAAAAACAATTTTGGCAAAAAGGAATCCACCACACAAACATATTTAACGATAACATTAAAAATAAAATATAATTTTTCATCCATTATGAGTGAGCACTTTTTCGCATATTTCGGGCGGAATCTCGGCGATTACTTGACGAGTGTTGGCCCCCAATATTCCAACATTAGGGAACTATCCGCGTAGACACGATCTTTGACGTAGCCCCACAAAAAAGTCTAACGGTGTCAAATCGCATAATCTAAGTGATAAATTGACATCGCCAAAACGTTAAATTACGCGTTTTAAAAACGTCCCATGCAATAAAGCTGAAAGGGGTCCTGTTGAAAACATGTATCGTGCCCTTCATAATTTGCAATAGCAGGCGGTCTCAGCAGTGCGCACATTGCGATGATGTTCAGGCCTGACTACATCTGTAACGCGTTCAGTCTCTTTAAAATTCTTAATGATCTTTTACAAAAGCTCGATCTTGGCAAACACCACTTTTGTAGAAAGTTTTAACAATTTTTACGTGGTCTGCGGTTGTTAAGCGATCCATATAATGGCAAACCTAAATAAATGATACTTTAGATGACCGATAGTTAAGAGCTGACAGCCTTGCCAGACCGGCAGTTTTGAAACCACTAAGTGGATAATCCTATACAATTATACTGATTCTACCTTTTTGACAGATGCAAAAAACGGAACAACGCATTGGCGTATAATATAGACCTTCAGCTTAACATTTCTTTCCCTAGTGATCATACGTGCTCGTGAGTCAAAAACCACTCATGCGCACAGCACATCTCAAGTAGTTTGAATTAAAGCAACGTCTGTTCAAACACATTTAATAATTGTTGAGTGTGTATTTTACACATTTTTAACTTTGAGTGTGCAAATTTGTTTCCATTTAAATATAAATAAAATATATTTAATAAACTCCATAGAAACTATGTTATGTGGTGCCAAAAGTACTTTGTTTTTTTTTAAATATTTATAACATTTTCTACAAAAAAATAAAAATTTTAATAAATAAATTATAGAACTTGTTTTTCGCAAAATGTTCAATAATATTTTTTATTAATAAACAACTAAATTTCACTGGTCTGCAATAAAAATTTATTTAAATAAAAAAAAAATTATAGAAAATAAAGATTTTCAGTTTTTTTCTATCACGTCTAGTTCTAGTTCACCGAACGGTAGAAGGGTCCATATGTATAATAGTGCAGCTGCCTCCTTTGTAGTCCTTGAAATGGTGGTCACCTTTCAGTTCTGTTTGCTGTTCAATATTAATACAAGATATTTGGCATTATCGGATTGTTTCAGTGTAACCCGATTTATTATCTCAATTGTATATCTCCTTCTGAAAAGTACCAGATCCTTTTTGATTGGATTTAGATCCAGCCCTTAGCCTGAGAATCCTCACTCATAGCCAATAATGCCACATCATACGCATATGCAACAGTTCTGCGGCACATCTATCCCATGACCTTAAGTACGGTTTTGTTATTTATATGCCAGAGTAATGGTGACAGTACACCTCCTTGCGGGGTGCCCCTAGTCCTAACTTCGAAAATGTTCTAAATGTCTATGTTAGATTCGATATGCCTAAAGTACGAGATACTGCTACGACTCGCTGGGTCGATCTCTAAGTCTCATAGCGTTAATACAGTACTTTTCGCTTATAGTCCACCAGTATAGTTGCACAACTTTTTTGGACTGTAAACGAATTTGGACTATAACCGATTTTATTTACAAGCCATTTTATGGATACTAATTAAATCCTAGTAAAATCGAAATTTTGGACTTCATAAAAAATATTTTCTTCAAGAAAACCACTCTTTTTAAACAAAAGAAAAGTTTATTTAAAGCATAACCAAAATTTGATTTAACTTAAATAAATAGTTAAAACTAAAATCTTTTTTATTAATTAACTCAAATGCTTTCAAAGCTTACAATTAAATCAAAAATGTAAATAATAGAAAAAAACAGTTGGTCAAAAAAATATAAAAAAAGAGTAGACTGTAAATGAACATTTTTGCATAAAGAATTATATACGCATGCTTCGAAAATGTGGCTTTTAAACGAAAATGGACTACAAGCGAAATGGGCCTTAGGACAAATAATTTGTATGAAATTAAAAAAAAGTGCAAGTTATTATCACAGTTTTGAATTAAATCCGTTGTTGGCCTTTAAGCGGCATGGACTATAAGCGAAAAGTTCTGTAGCCGATTTAGGTGCAACGTTGTTAAAAGCTCCCCCATAGCCAGACTGCGACTAAAGTGAATTCCTCACAGTGCAGAAATCTTTCTATGTGGCGCACCAATGAGTGGTCGATTTGACATGGAATTTCCCATAGAACAAATAAAACTGCTAAGCGTTTTATTTGTATTGTAACAATATCAAAGCTTAAACAACAAAAACAACAATATACAGTGAGTTTATCTTTTCTTACAGTCCCGACGACAATTGGTTCAATTTTTTCAACTCTAGTGGGTAAAGAAAAAACAAAAATAAAAAACAAATTAGTTTATTTTATTTTGCCAGTTCAGTTTATTTGTTTGTCTACAGTATCACTACAATTGTTCTGTTTTTTAACGAGGAACAAAACACCATATAATGTACGGCTCATTCTTGAAAATAGTTGCGAACAGTATTAAGGGTTGAGTTCATCTACACAAACACTAAAAAAATAGATATCGGTCCTGGGTGGTGGGCCGAACGCTAAATAATGTTCTGCTTATTTTCGAACACTGCTTATCATATTTTTACTAAGCAAACAAGCACAGGGAAACGAGTAATGAAGATTTTTCGTAAAAGATTGATTTTTTTCTCATAAATTTCGAACTTGTAAATTGTTGTTTAACAAGATACATTGCGTACTAACACAATAATAGAGTTAGCTTTTTTGACAGCTGAGTCAGGATTTTATATGTATATTTACTTTAATGCAATAATGCAAAAAAAAATGTTTAATTTTTGACAGCAATTAATTTTGTGGCAAAAAGGTGAAAGCGCTTAAGTTGACTTAAGTTTCATTTGAGATAATGGAACCTTTAAGATGTTCACGTTCAGAAGTAAACATGGACAAAGTTTCAATGAATGTAAGATTTTTTAGGATGATATAACATAATGACTTTCTGCTCATCTTTTTCCAAGGTGCAATATCTTTTGATATTACAACTGAATTTTCCTTTCGACTCAAGACATTAGGAAAAAAAAACTTTAAATAAACTATAAACGCAGAGAAGTGACAATTATATTTAAATAGGAGTAAATTTTCAAAAATCTCCTTTAAAGTTAAAAATGGCTCTCCTACAAAACTAATAAAAAAATAGACAAAAGCACTTTTTCCTTACAAGCATAGAATTTACTTATAAATAAAAATAATAATAATAATCGCTGTACATATTAACGTTTTTATTTTATTTTCTGCATGTTTTAAGCATACATTTTTTTAAACATTTTTGCTTGCATGTATATTTAATTTTCTGTGCAAACAGCTCATTTTATCGCACTAATTTTTCCATAAATATACACTTTTTATATGAACACAAGCTGAAATCTAAATATAATTATTTTTGGATTTTTATGGGCATGTTGCACATACACATATGAACACATGCATACACTGTCATCTACACACTCAAGTTTTATATGCATCAGTTTGATCAACACATTGTTATCACAGCTAATGAAGCGTTATTGTTGTCTATGACTTGTTGTATGAATCAGTTACTACGTTGATTTTATGTGGTTGAAGTGCATACTAAAAATGAGTGAATACAATTTATTTGATGAGACCTATTAAATATGCAGAATTTTAGCGAAACTCAGAGGAAAAAAAGGATGGGGCCTCAAAGATATTTATACTGGGTATAGACAGTGCAATCTACATCAATGCAATCTCAAAATATCAAAACGTTTTGATGTTTTAATATCATTAAAAATTCTCGCAGTAAAAGAATCAAGGTGACAAGGTATAAAAAAAAATTGTGAATTAAGGCCTTTCAAAGCCTTTTCGATGCTACTTTTCATTTTGGAAAATTTATTTTTTTTAACCGACTACTAAAATATGCATTAAAGTGAGAATATTGAAAAATCTTTCAAGGTAATTTTAGATACAATAATTATTAACGAACACACGTACATATCGCAACAATATGAATATTAAAAGCCAAAGAAAAAAATTGGCTTATCTTAGGAAAAGAGTAATAAAATAAAAATGTATGCATATTTTATCAAATAAATATGACATCCTTCGTCTTAATGACGATATTGTGTCAAGGTGATGTGATGTAGAAGAAAAAATTTGATTATATTCACAAATTAAAAACGGCAAATATGCACATAAAAATAATGGCAAATGCAAACGTATCAGGTATTTTAATAATTAATAATTGCACGGTGATACAAAAGAAAAGAAAAAGAACATGCAGGGGTTCTCATAAAACAATAATATTTTCTTGGATTTTAAAAAATTACAAAATTACTTAAAGTTTTGCAAGAGCAGTCGGTTTTTGTGAATTAATTCACTCCAAAAGTTACAAGTTTATTGTTTATAAGCCGACTATAATTTTGTTGATTAAAATTCCTTCTATTATATTTCATAAGTTCTTAAAAGATAGCTTTTTTTAAACAGTAATATTTTTCTATTATATTTTTGTAATCTATTTATTTTGTACTTAAAGTGCCTCTTTACCCACCACGTTAAATGTTCTGCATTCAGGTGTTAAACGGTCAGATTGCTAGATGGGATCACTTTCGAGCAGGCCACGTTAAACTGCCCGTATGAGAAGCAATGCTGTTTCAAGAACGACACTGAGATATATTAACAGTCAGTGCAAATTAAACATTAAGGGGGAATTGTAACCTACTAAGCTCACACCTTGAGCACAGCCGTCAAACATATTGGCCTCTACTACGTTTGTGTGAATGGCTTTCACGCGTAATCCGGTCCCATTGCACTGAGTTGCATCATATTTGCTCAGGATAGTGTACGGCCTAATTCGTATAAACTACAGTATGTACACTCAAAGAAACAACACGGTTGTGGTTAACATATTTTAAGGGCAACATATTATGATAAGATTCATAATTGTAGCCACCTAACGATTATTATTGAATCATATTATGAGCAAATATATTCGTAATATTGCATCATAATATTTTTCCCTTAATCATATTCTTATCATGCGAATCATAATAAGTTAAGAAATAATCATATTATTGTCATGTTAATCATAATACCCCAGTAAAAAAAATTTGGGTTTTTTTAAGCACTTAAGAGAAAAAGCGCATAATCTAGCGCTTCAATAAGAGAGCTTTTATATAGCAGTAAATGATAAAGAATAGAATATAGGAAAAAGCTGCTATTTTAGTGCTGACAACGATGAGGGTTTAAAGCGAAAAAAAAAATAAAAATATGTAATGGTTTACGAAAATTTTTGAAACAATGCATTTAAGCAATTAAAAGCAAAACTTCAATGAATATGGAAATATAGTTATCCCTTAAAAAAGCGCTTTAGGAGTGCTTTGTTTGCATGTTAAAAAAAAGCACTTATTGTCAGAAGTAAATAGTCCTCCAAACCGGGAACACTCCATACAAAAATTAGGCATCTTATTAGCAGGTTTGAAGCGATTTGAGGTATGCATTCATACATAAAACCTGCTCCTTTTGGAGCACATTTTTTACTGGGAAGCTAAGAAGTAATCATCTAATGACACAGCACCACTTTCGCAACAAACAAAAATTAAATTAAAATTTTTTTGTATCGATTTTTTATTTTGTGACACTTAGCAATTTTTTAATTTACAATTTTAATTAGTGCTTAATTTCTTAAAACTTGTTTGTTTAATGGGTATTTTTCAATTGTTTTACCACTCACTAACAATTAGTGTATTTCATACGAAACTTCCTGGGACAAAAATCCGGGATCCCGCACATTTTTCGGGAAATAAAACCCGGGAAATTTGTGCTGGAATTCCCTGTATTTTTTTTAAATAATTATGGCATTAAATAGGTATTGGTCGTTTTATAAAACGGTCATAAGTCAAGAAAACGCATTTTAAGTTTTTTATTGGCTTTAATTAAATTTTTTTCTCTTTTGTTTGATTTAAATCACTTTAGTCTAACACAACTGCTTATCTAATGTTATTATCTGCTCTTATGAAAAAAGTCTATGAAATACAGAAAATAATAGTTTTGCCAAACGCCAAAGAGATGTCAATGCATATCCGATAAGTAAGGCAATGTTTAATGCTTTGAAGTTTCGAAGGAAGAAAGTAAAAATGTACAGTAATTTTTGTTTGAAGACCCAGATTTATTTTATAAAAGCGAAAAAAATGTTCCAAAATTTAATAATTTTAAACGCAGAGCAGCTGCATAAAACATTTTTCGGATTAGATTCTGTAACAGATGATGACAAAAGTTATTAACAATAAAAACACTTATTCGATTCGAAGAAACTAATCTTTTCTTAAAAAGAATTACAAGTTTGGAAAGAAGTGCTAAGAAATCTGAATGAATATGAAGGCAAACATCGGTAGCAAGGAAACGTGTTTCCTCATTGATATCTTCTTGATAAAAATTAGAAATACGATTCAAACGATTCTGTAAATACTTATTCTGAACTAAAATCCTATTTTAAATAATTTGTAATAATTTGTTTAAATAATTTAACCTTTTTGTTGAGTTTTATAAGAGAACATTTTAAAAATGGTTTTTTAAATTAACTCCGAACTTAATATAATCATCAGTTCTCTGCGGTATAAATTAAATTAAATAATATTTTGCATCGATTTTTGTTGACCGGGAATTCCCGGAATCCCAGGAAATTTAAAAATAAATCCCTCTTCCCGGAATATGAAAAATTCTAGGAAAAGAACAACTAAACTAACAAATAATTCGTTTGGCATATTTAAAACAAACAACACAACTGATGCAAAATTATTTTACAAATGGCTCTAATAAAATAGTTGTAAAGATATTTTGTTTGCGTCTTAAACATATTATGATAACGTATGGAAAGTTATCATGTTATGACTGTTAAACATCATGAAATGGTTGTGAGAAATATAATATGTTTTCAAAGTTATCATGTTATTATGTTGTTAGAAAAATTATTATTTTTCGGTCAACAATACTCAAATTTATAATTGCGATAAACATTGAAATGTTTACAGTATAGTACAGTAGCAACATTATGCTGATATGAAATAAAAATTGAAATTTTTTGTGTACGACAACAATATTTTGTTACAGTAAACAAAGTGTAGTTACCGTAAGCATGCCCAACCATATTTTTTCTCTGCGTGTATTTTTCGTATTTTGCTCCTTCGTGCGAATCCGTGGGCTTGGTTTCAGGATATTCTCAGCTTCTAATTGGAAGGACGAAAGCGGCAAGTTAAACTTAAGGAATGATTCTTAACCACATATAAAAAGTTTTAAACTTAAGTGAGCAATATGTTAAAGGCAAATTCATCCTCGCGTGTAGGTTAAGTTGGTAAAATAAATAATTTGTTATACGTCTGACAAAAATCCTACCTTTAACTAACGAATGCAAAGGAAATTAAAACGGAAGCTGCGAGTATTCAGTACAGTGGCAACCAAAACACAACGGGAATTTTTGAAAGAAGGTGCAATAAATCTTAAGATTTAAAAGAGAAAGCCTACATTGTGTAACAAATTGTATCCGCTTTTCAGAAGTTTTCAAAATTAAAAAAAAAATTCTAGAAATTATATAACCAATTTTATGATGATCGATCAATAATTTCCAAAAGGTTCAATATTAAGACGCCTTTCAAAAATCACTGTAAACACCAATAAATTTGATTAAGGCTATAAATCACAATAGCAAAAATCATGATCATAATCATCATAACTTGTTTTAGGTCCAATATTAACCCCATTGCGAAAATCATTAAAATACGACGAACTAAGATTTGCATGGTTTGATATAATGGATGGTTAAATTAACGGGTTAAGGGCCGATGTTGAATGTAAACCACACTTAAACGTCAAACTTTTTTCTGCATTACATTTGGCATTTCTCAATTTCAGACTAACTCAATTTGAACCATGGAAAGATATGTAATCTAGCAACGCGTAAAAGTTATTCAGGCTTATTATGAAATTGGGCGTTCAAAACAAAATGCATATCGAAGAAAATCACCTTCAGTGATGAGGCACATTTTCACATCAGTGGATTCGTCAATTAGCAGAATTTCCGCATTCGAATGATAATCCAAAAGTTATTGTCGAAAACCCAATGCACCCACAAAGAGTGACTGTTTGGTGCGGTTTATGGGCTGGCGGCATCATCGGACCGTATTTTTTCTAAAATGAGGCTGGTCTGGCAGTTACTGTGAATGGTGTTCCTATCATGAGATGATAACGAACTTTTTATGGCCCGAATTGGAAGATATGGATGTGGACGATATGTGGTTTCAAGAGGACGTTGCAACTTGCCACATATCTAAAGAAACAATGGCTCTTTTGCGCGCCAAATTCAATGGCCTTGTTACTCTCACGTGGTGGCGATGTCAATTGGCCCCCAAGATCATGTGGTTTGACACCTTTAGACTTCTATCTTTGAGGTTGTTTGAAAGAAAAGGTATACGTCGATAAGCCAGCAACAATTCAAGGGCTAAAAGATGCGGTAATTCGGCTCATTAACGGCACAGAACCTCAATTATGCCTCAGCGTCATTGAAAATTTGGACCATCGGATAGATTTGTGCCGCCGAGGGGCCATTTGGTCGTTATTTTGTCCATACATAAGTAAACCATACCAAAATTTTCATAATTAAAAGAAATGACAGTAACTTCCTAAATAATTTTTGTTTTATGCAAAATCAATATCGGCCCTTAAAATTTAACCACCCTTTAGAACCATGCAATTTTTTACTAATCGGTTCATAATTTAACATTAGTCCCATCTAAGAGTACTCTCGAGAAACACTAAATAAGTCTACAACTGGGGCAATAATAATGCTGTGGTGAAATTTGGTTCAATTTAGTCTGTTGGACTAGAAATAACAATACCAAATTCTGTGATGATCGGCTCATAATTTACCATAGGTCCCATATAAAGCCCGTTCCAGGTAACCGAAACGAAATATGATAATTTGCTGAGATTAGGTACAATTAAGTTTTTAGATAATCTTAGAATACTCTCAGAATACGTTATAATACCAACAAAACCGTAACAATTAATATTACTGTGAGGTCAGATTTTAGGAATGTTAATTCCAAATTTATCACAGATCCTCTTTAGTACTTCAGTTATACTGTACAATAATTTAAGAGCTCATATTGCGATTTCCAATTCAAATATTCGTTAAAAAAGTTAAAAAAAAAACCGTAAAAACGCATAAATTATCTAAAAATATGAATAATCTAAAACGTTCTATCAACAAACAGTAACATAAGCTTAACAAAATGTATCTAAAGTTACATTTTTTTAAAGCCTAGCGAAATCTATCAATTCAAAATATTTGAAAAATTTTTAATTTTAGCTTTGCGGCTAGAATAAATTAAAAAAATGTTCAAAGAGTTCCAAACCAGTTTATACATCTTTCAAAGATAAAATAATATGAGGTTTCAATTAATTTCAATATGCCAAGTATTAGAAAGAAAAGCATAAACATTTTGTTTGAAGTTAAAAAACAAAATGTTTAATTTCCTTTTTAGCTTTTCTTGAATAAATATTTAATTAAAATCATATTCAAATTTCGATAAAAGCTTCTTATAAGCATAACTACTTAACTATGTCGAGAAATGTAAAATCAACTTAATTATCAATTCCCCACATCTAATATTTATTTATCATTTGTTGAGTCTTCCGCCTAACACACACTCTCACACACACACATGAAACCACATTCCTTTTGCAAACAAACATACGCTCATTGACTCACTCATACAACTGCTTGTAATTAAATTCAAGTTAATTAAGTTGTATATTAAAGTTGCCTCGAAAGTAGAAGAAATAAACTTAAAATTGATGCAAAGAAAATGTTATTGCTAATTGACAAGTAAACCACACACTAATTATAACATCAATAGAAAAATCAATTATATGGAAATTAATTTACATTAATTTCGCTTTCCCAATTTGTAGCTATTTTCCCACTCTAGGTTACGAGTACACGAGTACGATTTTTTCTATTTTCAACAATTTAATTCATTATTCCAAGAAAAATGGGGATACCCATCTATGCTTATGCGTATGGGTGGCATTATAGAGAAGTTAGAATAGGACATTCGAGAAATACAAGAAACGAAAATTATCGATAAAATGTTTTTTTATCAAATTAAACTTTAGTTATAAAGATATACAAACGTGTGTTTGTATATACATAAGTATAATATTTACTACCATACAATTGATTGAGTACTATTTAGCACCCACCCACTTTCCCATTACGTTAACGTTTAACTGTCGCATTTCGTTTGCCATTTCTCTGGTATTTTAAGTGACAGTGCAAATGTGTGTGGTTGGGTATGTGTGTCCACACTCCTGATTTTTGGATAAAGCTGACACTAATAAGGCTTGAAATTTTGCCTAAAAGAAAACTTTTTTTTTTTTTGTTTAAACAAGAAATAAGAAATAACTTGTGTCTTGTGAACAACTGGTTTTAGTTTGTTATAATCTGCTGGTATTTATAGTTTTTATGTAAAAGTTGTTTTGTGAATAGAAAGCAATTTACTAATTGTCAAACTGACAGTAAAACTGTTCCTCAAAAAAAAAAGTTTGTCTTTAAATAAGCAGACATGTTTCTTTTAATTTTCGTAATACGGCAGTCAATATGAAATGACTGAGATAGTTTGGGATAAGCAGATGTCAAAACAAAGCTGTTTCAAATTTCAATATATAAAACTTTTGTATATATTGTGGAATTGTGCCCTTTTACTTAGGGCCTTTTTGACCAATTCTATTTAAATATCAATTTATGTTTAATATTCGTAAAAATAAAATTATATGAGAAACTTTATTTTAATCAGAGGCCCGAAAACTTTTTATATTTTTTTCATATCTTATAAACATCTTTGTTTATTAAAATATATTTTCATTTATTGAAAAAAAAAATCCAAGATTGATATTTATTTTCAAATAAAAATATCCATCATCAACGCGAATTCATACAAGGTGGTCTTGGTTAGTCAACTGCTGTGACTAACTGTATGTCGAAATGATATGCTGTTACTTTATTTTACATTTATATTTAAATGTTTGTGTGTTAGTGCATAACTATAGTTTGTTTACTTCAGTGTTGTGATATTTTGATACAAAGTTAAAGTATTCTACAGTGTTGTATCCGTTTTCAAAATAAGACCACCTTGTATGAATTCGCATCGTCCATCATGATGAAAAAAATCCTAATTATTTTCTTTAAATTCTAAACTAAAATTTTTTTCTAAAATTTCTAAAAATTCTAAATTATAAATTATTGATGATCCCAATCGTTTTAAATCCCTCCCAAAAATGAGGGATGTTTTAAGTTTGTGTGAATCTATGATCTGCCCGTTCCATCGTGGAGTCAAAACGGCTGACCCGATTTTGTTTGTTTGAAATCTAGCGATTGAGAATGTTCTTAGCTTTGTTTGAAAAAAATCTGTACAACCGATTAGAAGTTATCTATCTCCTCTTTTCTAGCTGTATCCTCTTTATTATGTGTGTCCCAAGTGCTTATAGCGATTTTAATTTATTTTTTTTTTGATTGAATTGTGGCTTTTTATAAACTCTTCTTCCGTTAACTTATCGATGACTTAAGGTTAAAGTAAAGTTGTAAAAACGCAACATTTTTTATACGGCCGATAAAAACCTTCCTCTAACTATCGGTAAGTTGTAAAAACAAGCTTAAATGTCCTCGACAGTAAAGGATTTATCCAAAATGAAATAGGCACACCTATATTTTACCATATATATAGAAGAGCCAATAAACGTCAAACGAAATTATGTTGCCATTCATAAAAAATTGATAATTTTTAATACAAAGTACGAAAAATTACATCTCTTTTTATAAACTCTTATATTGTACAAATCTGATTTTAAAAATTATTTTTTATAGTTACAACATTTTAAACACAACTTCTTTCTCATTTTACACATATTAAGAATGAGTTCAATAAAAAAAGTTATTATAATATTAAAAAAGAGAAATGAAATGAATGAAGAAAACATTTCTGCAATTTAATATTTCAAAGTTTATATTCGTAAATATTATCAATTTTAGTTAATGATGTGACAATTAAATAAATTAATTAATTCACTTTTTGCACTTATTTGGTATATTGAAAATATCATTTACTTCCACGAATTATTTGGCAGATTTTTTTTAACAGTTTCTACTTTTTACAAAAAAAAAAAAATAAAAAAAATCCGTTCACGTCAATAAGAGTGTAATTTTTCTTTTTTCCATTTTTCCAACCAAAAAAACTTTGAAATGAATAAATACCCTTTATATGAAAAAAAACAAAAAATTTATATTATATTTTTTATATAAGAAATCCAATTACTATTTTTTACATTTTTTTCTACTTTATGTCTTTCCACTTTCCATACAAAAACATTATAGATTTCTGTATATCCAGAAAGCAGCCAGAGCCAAAGTTTCCAAATTAGGTACATCAACTTGGTTATCAATATCAACAATAACCGACAAAATGTAGGCGAAACACATTGAAAATTTTTCCAAAAAGAGCGTCCACACAAAAACTATACAACGAGCTTTGCATCAAAATGGCTTTAATGGCAGAGTTGAACGTTAAAAAAATAAAAAAACACGATCTCAGCTCCAAAGAACATTACACCCACAGTCAAACATGGATGCGGCAGTACATTGTTTGGGGAGCGATTGCATCATCTAGACGTGGTAATTTAGTTTTTATTGAAGTTTTAAGGGACAGTTATTTTAATAAGAACATTTTAGAACACAATATAAAAACCATCGGTAAAGAACTTGATTTAGACTGGACTTTCCAGAATGTACACTAAAGTTGTTGAAAAAAATTAAAGGAAAGTCGAAAATGAATTAATGGGTCAATTGGGGTCCTTTGTATAAAAAAAGCATTTAATATGAAGTTTGATACCGATTGGATAAAGTTAATTTGAGGCAGATATCAATTGAAGATTCTTTCTTTTAATTTTTGTCAACTTTTTTTTATGTCGTAAAAGCTTTATTCTAGATGATAAATTAATCGAAATTAGATACAATTATGTTTTAAAAAAAGTATAAAAATCCAAACTTGGCTTAGAACTATTCCAGTAATAAAGAACATAAAGTAGTAAAGCTGTATTTTTTCCTTTTAATAATTAAAAATTTTTGCTTTTATTATGCAGATATTTATAGATAACGTTAACAAAGTATTGGGTCATTTTTGTTCCCAAGTTTATAAAAGCGTTAATCTGGCGCCTGGGGAGGTTAGATTTAATCTAAATTGTATATATTTTTTTTATAAATATAGCAAAAAACATCGAGTTTAGTAAGTGGCTCATTATGACCCAATCCCCTTGTCCGTGTAGCTGAAATCCACCCCCTGCGGCGGGTTAATTTAAGTTTTTTCTGTTGAAGTATGAATTACGAATTACACTGTGGAACAACAAAAAAAAAAAAAAAGGCCTCAACACTTACAACGTGAAATAAAAGTAGACTACTGGTAGAACAAATCTGCCAAAGGGTTTTGAAAAGTTAAATTAATTTTGAAAAATTAAACAATTTCAAAGCCCGGAATTTCGAAAATCCGTTTTACATGCATTGGACGAACATTTGGTTTCAAAAGACCCCTAGTGAAATTTGATGCAGAAAATATTCGTGGAACATTTTAACCCTCTAAAGTGCCGTTTTAGTGTAGAAGTTAATAAAGGACAAAAATGACCCCGTAAAATGAGTGTTAGAGGGTTAATATATTTATGAATACAAATGTTTGTACATATACTTTGTTTTATACATACATTATTAAAGCATATAAAAAAATTAAATTAAATACATACATTTAATGGCCGTTTTCTCATTACGCGATTATCTTTTTTTCTAACGAAAAACTGCACATTAAATAAATTTGGGTTTCTCAATGTTTCATTTGCTTCTTTTCTGTCGCAAAGCTTACCAGGGGTCTAATCACCGCATTCGATACTATCGTATCGAATAAACTTTCTAATGTTTTTGCATACGATAGACACTGACGTATCGAATGAAAACTCGAGAAATGTTATGTCGAGTTACTCGATATCGAATGCTTTTCTTTCAAATTCAATAAATTTCATTCTATAACGAGATTCATGATACCAAAATAAATAATTTCGATCAATTTTGCTCGATATCGTATGCGGTGATTAGACCCCAGCACTCATCTGTCAATTATTTATTTTCGTGTTTTTGCCGTAAAGATAAATTCAATCAGCTGCCTCCCAACTTTTTTCAATGTTGTAGGTGTTTTTGGCTGCAAGAAAGACAACTTTTATACATGTTTGTATGTATTTTTATAATTATATATAAACAACTTACCTGTTCCTTTTTCTCCCTGAAAAATTTCTAAATTATTTTGTAATAATTTAAGTTTCCCGATTCTCGCAGAAGTAAACGACGCGAAGAAAATTTTATTTTCTTTATAAATACACATTGTTTTTTTTTTTTTTACAATAAATGTTTGCTCGATAAGAGAATGTATTTTAAAGCAAACAAAAACTATGGTACTAAACATAACTTTTGTGTGCAACGTATATTATGACTTTAATTGTATTGATGAAAATAAAAATATTTTAGTAGCAAACATTTCACTTAATTTAATATGTTTAGCTAGATCAGAGTAACTTTTTAGGTGTAAAAAACCATATAATATTATTATAGTGAATTTAAAAATGTTAAGGACAAAAAATATTGTTTCAATTTATATTAGGACTATAATAAACTTATTAGGGTAAACATATTAGTCAAATATGAATAAAAATGTTTGTAGTGACCATTTACCCATCATGTTTTTTCTCTGCGTGTGGTATGCAGATCACAATTTTTCGATTTTGTTAAAAAAATTTTTCATACAGACAAGAAATATATTTAAGAAATAGAATATTAACTGCCTACGAGTCGCCCCTAAGGGAATAACATGTATGGCCGGCCTCTACAAGTCTTTCGTTCTTAACAAAACATGCTTGCCCTTTATCTCTACCCCTTAGAGGGACTCCCATACAAATAATGCGTGTTATAAAATCCTTCATTTAAAATAAAATTTTTCATCTGTTGTGAATAAAATCAGAAATTGTAGATAGATTTTAATCATTTGTTGCTTGTTTTGTTTTATTTTCTATACGTGCAGCAAAAATTAGAAGCATAGCTGCATTTTCTAATTTTTAATGCCGTTTTAAAAAACATAAATTTCGAAATTTGGCTAATAAATTATTTTCTTTTGTCAAAAAAAAGTTATGTTTCTAAATCGACTGTGCACATTAAAAGAGTCTTATCATACTTAGCTCTAAGTCAGAGCTTTTGATTGCCGCAAATATATGGCGTGCAACCTGTTCCATTTTCGAAATAACGGTATGAAGCGAAAAAAAGCTTGCCTAAAATATCGGTAAGCACCGCTAGTTTCAGCATACTCTAACTAAGTTAACCCGCTAGGTGTCGCGCTTGTCAGTTTTTTTAAACTAGCACAGTGTAATTCGGACATAAGTGGTCTGGGACATTGTTTATTACTGGGCTAGTTTGAAACCGAATTTGGGATTTATTTATCATCCAGAATAAAACTTTTACCACAATTAAAAAATTTGAAAAAACTAAAAAAGTGACTTTTCGCCTTGTATTCAAATTCTCTATCGATTTCTGCCTTGACTTCGTTAATTTAAGAACTCACTTTGGAACACCTCTTATGTACAATTTTGACCTTTAAAGTTTTTTCTATATCGTAGATATTAAGAACTAAACCCTTCGCTGAAGAGAAAATGTCGTCGTTGATTGGTTGTAATTTTGAATGCACACACACTCAGACATCCCATCAAACATTAAATCTATTAGTAAACATGAAACTCCTCCAATTAATTTGAATAGCAAAAATATATTAATAAGGCTTTTTATTGCCTTTGATTGTGATAGAAAAATAAAATTCTTTTATTTAATTCCGTATATCGACATCTAAACTGCAAAAGGGCGTAACAGCAAAAAAATTAAAAATGGAGTTTTTGATTGATTTTTGTTCGTTTTATATCCCTGCGATCAAAAATGGCGACTTTATTATAGAAATTCAAACGCTAAGTACAACTTGTTGTAATTGATTTTTTAAAGTTTTTTGCTTCTCCTGGAAAATAGTGTTGTTACGCCCTTTTGCATTTTAGGTGAAAATATAAATGTGTTTTTCCTAATTCTAATTGAAAATTTATTTCACTCCAACCACTGTAACAGATTTTGCTAAACCAACCCAAGCTACCCACAAGGCTTCCTTCTATTGCTGTAAATATAAAAGTATTTAACTCAATAATTGGCATTTTTGGTCAAACCAAACGAATATGTACAATACAATCGAATAAAAAGCAAATATCTTTTTAATAAATATGCAGACGTTGGATCAAGTCTTTTTCCATGAATATGTTTGTTTGTATGCGTTGTTTAGTTACCATAAATAACTGATGTTTCATCTACTCCATTTTTGTTGTTGTATGCCAACAAACGTATATAACTATAAACGTACCTATGCGTATTTGTTCATGTGTGTGCACATACATGTATACCTTTCTGATTATTTGCGTATTTTATACAACTAAATCCTTCTCTCTATCCGACCACAATCACAAATTTAGAGACACTGGCTTAGAGAAATGCATATTATTGTTGGTCGTATTTATACGATTGGGAAAATAACAATTAAATGGTCTTATGTTTTTGTACAAATACATACACACGTGCACATGTATTGGGTGTTTAAATTAACAACGAAATATATTTTTTCAGGATTAAAAAAACTGCAGTCGAAAGCAAAAACGGTAAAAAACGATCATTTGTGTACAAGTTTAAGTTTTTCGAGTTGGTTTGACAGCGACTGTTTACAATTAATGAATCATAGGTAAAAGCAACAGTTTTCTTCTTTGGCCAATGACAAATGAAGAAGTGGAAGAAATTGCAGTTTTTCTACTTTGACTGCTGAAGGCTGATTTTTTTCTTCGAAAATGTAAAATTTCGGGCCATAAAAACATCACTTGCTACTAATTTTGCTAAACTTTTCAAACTAGAGAAAAAAATTCAGCTTGAGCATATTGATTGCCGAATAGAGTTAATGCAGAGTATGTTGCATGAATATCAATGTGCGAAAGATGGTTAATGGGGTTTAGAAGAGTTGGTCTTAACACGGAAGACAAAGAGGGCTAAATGCCAATGTTCTGTAATTCCCGCGATGACAAACTTTTCGATTGAAATGTTTTTCTCACTTAACAACGTCTGTAATATTTATGAAAATTACTCGCCAATTTACAGAAAAGGTGTGTCTGTAAATTTTTGTGAGAAAGTTTCATTTTGAACTATTAAATAAACTCACGATTAAAAACGGTGTGAGAAAAAATTTCAACACTTAAAAATATATGCAAAATGCAATGAAGCCGAATGTTTTCAATGGTATTTTGTAAACATCAAACATTAAAGCAACACTTTACATTACTTAGTATAGCCGACGGTGTTTTTCTGCCGCTGTCGCACACCGGGTCCAAAAGGCCTTTTTTCGAGGATTAATTCATAGCTCTTCTGCTACAATAGTGAAGCACACTACATTTGATGTGGGTAGGTCTTAGATCAAACTTCATGTTCTAACAAAATCTTTGGGGTATAAGAGGTAGGATACGGATAGCCCCATACAAAAAAAGTGTTTTTCTTATATCTGAAGAACTACAATAGAGAAGCACACTAAATTTGATGTGCGCAACTCTTAGAACAATCTTAACTTTCCAATAAAATCGTGGAGGTTTAAGAGGGGGATACGGGTACCCACCATACAAAAAAATTAGTTTTTTCTTATATCTGAAGAACTACAATAGGGAATCATCCAAATTTTGATTCGCGTAACTCTTAAAATAAACTTTATGTTTGAACAAAACTTTGGATATTTAACAGCGAGGAGACGGGTACCTCCATACAAAAAAAAATATTAATAAAACAAGTAAGAAAGTAAAGTCGGTCAATTTGATACCCTACACCACAGTATTTAAAAACAAGTTTTTGAGAATGTATGGCTATATGAATAGGGATCGATCTATGTTTTTAATTTCATTAAGTTTGATAGTTTCTGAGAGGCAGAAATTACCCCTATCACCCCTCGTTGCACTACGATTCGGCCCATTTTCAATAGGCTTGATCCTTATGCCAATAAGTTCCTATGTGTGCCTATTACTCAGAAAGTGATTCTGAGTCAATCGGTATACTTTAAGGTGGATCTAGGACCAATATTTTATGGTGTTACACATATTTGCACAAATGCATAATACCTCTTTTCTTAAATAGCAATTTGCAATTTTTCAAATATCATACAAGCTTTGGCGACTGAAAAAACATCGCTCGCGCTTGTCCCTGCAAAAAATATATAATTTTAATATGTATAAATAAAATTTCTTTTATTTCAAGCTCGAGGCCAGTATTGAAAATAAAATTTTTTTTTTTAATACTGGCCTCGAGCTTGAAATAAAAGCATTTTTATGTATACGTATATGAAAAGGTCGAATAAAAACAACTTGAAATAATTTTATTATATTGCATTGAAGTATACAAAACAACATTGGACACGTGGTTAATACCGGGAAACTTAGCTTTAGAAATCCGAGACGTACGGACTGGGCTAAGTTTAACGGAATCCTTGAACGTAGACTCAGTAGAATGCCGAAGATTCGGAATTCAATCTCTGCACTCGAGGGGGTGGAGGAGACCTTCAGTGGCGCCTTGACTAGGGCGTTTGAAATCTCATGCCCCATCACGAGGGCCAGGAAGAGCTTCCCTCCCTGGTGGAACTCGGAACTCTCGGCTCTAAGAAGAGAAGCCCGTAGGGCTTTCAACACGGGTTATGCCAGTAAATCGTGGCAGGAATACCGCGAAAAACAGAGGGCATATAAAAAGGCAATAGCAGTCGCAAAGAGAAGATCATGGAGGAACTTCTGCGAATCAATAGATAGCACCAAAGAATCTGCCAGACTTAGCAGAGTTCTGGCCAAGGGCCACTCGAACCCAACGTATGTCAAGAGAACGGATGATACCTGGTCGGAATCATCGGAGGAAACACTTGACATTCTACTTAACACTCATTTCCCCGGTTGCTTGGACGCTACTGATGGGGAACCAGTATACGATGATTCGTTCTTTGAGATTGACGAATATATCATTTCGGAGGAAAGAATCCAATGGGCGATCGAAAGTTTTGCCCCATA
Organism: Pollenia labialis; assembly: GCA_949318255.1. Lineage (NCBI taxonomy): Eukaryota > Metazoa > Arthropoda > Insecta > Diptera > Polleniidae > Pollenia > Pollenia labialis. The sequence continues at coordinate 136,753,533 of OX439139.1, forward strand.
TAAATCTCCGGGACCTGATGGTATTTTCCCTAGGATGCTGCAGAGCGCACGGAAGTATGTCACTCCCTGGTTGAGGTTAATGTATAGACTCTGCCTATCCCTCAATTATGTGCCGGCTAATTGGAGGAGGGTAAAGGTGGTTTTTATACCCAAAATCGGAAAGAGTAGTCATGAGACTGCGGGGGACTTTCGTCCAATCAGTCTATCATCTTTTCTGCTCAAAACTCTGGAGAGACTTCTGGACTCACATATAAGACATCGACTGGAGGGTACATCACAACTCTCACGCAGTCAACATGCCTACCTCAAGGGTCGGTCTACGGAGACGGCGCTACACGAAGTAGTAGGGGCCATAGAACGATCACTGGAATATAAACAATTTACCATGGCCGCCTTCCTGGATATTGAGGGCGCTTTTAACAACGTCACGATCACTGCGATCGAACAGGCTCTAACTGATCTGGATGTCCAGGAGTACATCATTAGATGGTTGGTGAGCATGCTGAGGTCAAGGATCGTTACATCATGTCTTGGCAACAGTGTGAGGTCAAAGAATGTTAGCAGGGGTACACCCCAAGGTGGGGTGATCTCTCCTCTGCTCTGGCTCATCGTTGTTAACTCGATTCTTACTGGCCTGGATAACAGGGGCATCAAGACGGTGGCCTATGCGGATGATGTGGTGTTACTAGTATCTGGTGCGTTTCTGGATGTGATGAGTGACATTATGTCCAGTGCGTTGGGGGCGCTCAGTAACTGGGCCGCTGAGTGCGGACTGGGAGTGAACCCAAACAAAACGGAACTGGTACTATTCACCAGAAGGACAAAAATTCCGGCTTTCAAACTACCGCGGCTGGGGGGTTGCGAACTTCCCCTGTCGAATCACGCGAAATACCTGGGAATCATCCTGGACTCGAAACTATCATGGAGATTGAATACTCAACACAGGGTTAGGAAGGCTACGGTGGCTTACTACGCCTGCCGTAGAATGTTTGGCACCAGGTGGGGCCTTAATCCTAGACTGGTCAAATGGCTATACACGGCAATAGTACGGCCCATTCTTACATATGGATCTCTGGTATGGTGGACCGCGACGAGCAAGAAATACATCGTGGTTCAGCTGGGCAGAGTACAAAGATCAGCCTGCATTGGAGCAACAGGCGCTCTACGCACTAGTCCTTCAGAGGCTCTGAACACTATGCTGCACCTTGTTCCAATTGAAATACACCTTATGGCCATATCCGTCAATAGCGCGGTCAGGCTCTCTTCATCGGGATGTTGGAAGGCGAGGACGTACGGTCATGCAGGGATCTTACGGAAGCAACCCACATCTCTGAAACGACCAACGGACTACATGATACCCCGCATGGACTTTGATAGGAAATTCAAGGTCATATTCCCGTCAAGACGGGAATGGAGCAGGGGTATTCTGGACGAGGAATACCGCACGAGGGTTTACACAGATGGGTCAAAGATGACTTGTGGTGTCGGCTCTGGGGTCTTCTCGGAGGAACTACATGTGAATCTCTCTTTTCGTCTGCCGGATTGGGCTAGCGTATTTCAGGCTGAAATATTGGCGATCAGGGAGGCATGCAGAACGCTATACGATAGGAACATCAGCGGCAAAATTGGCATCTTCGTCGATAGCCAGGCAGCTTTGATGTCACTGGAGTCATATAAAACAACATCCATACTCGTCAACCAGTGTAGGGAAGAACTGTCCAGACTGGGCAGTCTATCTGACATTACCTTAATTTGGATCCCTGCGCATAGGGACCATTATGGCAATGAACAAGCGGATGGGCTGGCCAAATCTGGGGCCGCTCTTGATATTTCACAGGCTGTGCCAGTCGCAACACCCCTGGGAACTATCAGGAGCGAAATCTTCAGGCACTATCTGGATATGGCTGACGACAAATGGAGGAAACTGGATGGCTGTAAGGCTACCAAGGAAACGTGGCCCACATATGACATAGGTCGCTCTGAGCGACTTCTCAATTTCAGTCGGAAGGACGTGTCAAGACTTACGTACGTGCTCACTGGTCATTGGACGATCGGCAAGCACGCTATGAGACTCGGCCTCCCTTTCAATGAATGCTGCCGCAGCTGCAGGGAACCTGGAACTGAGGAGACAGTATTTCATCTTCTATGTGATTGCCCGGCGTTTAACTCTATACGACATGGACTGTTCGGGAATTACCTTCTACAAGGACTCTCGGAGATATCGCGGGTGGGACTCAACAGCCTGCTGAAATATCTCAACGCAACGGGCTGGCTCTAGCCACCTCAGCATTGCCCCTGGGTCAAGTTTTGATCGGGGGGCTCCGATTTCTTGACGAGTTGTGTGGTGTCAAAACGGAGCCACCGTCGGCTCTACTTGTTGCGCGCCGGGAACTGTGCGTGCTACCACGTTAACCAACCAACCAACCATACAAAACAACATTTAAAATATATAAATTTACTGACTCATGCGTAAGAAATCACGATATTTGCACATCTCTAAAATAAAACATATAAACCAATGACAACAACAACAGCAAGAAAATTATCGCAGAAGTCGTGAAGTGCATTTTGTTGGGAAACTCAACGATTGTTTCTACTAATTCATACATAACTTCTAAGGCGCACCGATATGCACCCTAATTTGTTCTAAAAAATATAAATTTAAAATCTCTACTTTATTAAGCCTTATTAATAACTTGATGTCTACTTAAATAAATAAAATTATTTTTGTTTTGCATTTTCCATGTAAAATTAAAAAATAAACCCACTTCCACAAAAAATTTTTTTTTTCAAATTTAAGCTACACATTTAAATAAATGCCAGAGCTTGATATTTGCATGGTTATAACGGGTTCGCCATCTAACGTTTTTGTTCAACTAGTGCTTATTTCATGAATGGTAACACTTAGCTCATGTTTGATTTGACAGATAATTAGTTTTATCTTTCCGCTGATCGAATATGGTTGTGTATACGCTTGAACAACGCTGGGAAATATTGCGACATTTCTTTGAAAATCATGGTAATGTTGCAGAATGCGTGCGAAAATTGCGTACGGATTTTGGAAGAAGAGAAGAACCGTCAGCTCCGTATGTTCGTTATCTTCTGAAAAAAGTGAAAGAAACAGGCATCCTCATCGATAAACTAAAGCGTTAAAAACCAAAAACAGTGCGTACACCCGAGAATATTGCTGCTGTGGCAGAAAGTGTGCGTGAAGCACCATCAACATCAATTCACCATCGTTCTCAACAATTGAACATTTCGGACACATCATTGAGACGAATTTTGCAGAAAGACCATGGTATGACGCCATACAAAGTCCAATTGGTTCAAGAGTTGAAGCCAACAGACCATCCAATGCGTTTTCGCTTCGCTAAGTGGGCCTGCGATCGACTTACAGAAGATGCCGATTTTGCCAAAAAAAATCATCATTTCAGATCAAGCTCATTTCGATCTTGGCGGGTAAGTAAACACGCAAAATTGTCGCATTTGGGGCACAGAACCGCACGGATACATTGAACAGCCGTTGCACCCAAAACGAGTCACTGTTTGGTGCGGATTTTGGTCCAGAGGCATAATTGGGCCATTTTTCTTCGAAAATGAGCAAGGAGTGGCGTTACAGTCAATGGCGATCGTTATCGGGCCATGTTGAAGAGGAGGATATTGGCAACATTTGGTTTCAACAGGACGGCGCTACGTGCCACACAGCCGCAGCTACACTCGATGTTTTGCGTCCTGTTTTTGAAGACCGCATTATCAACCGCAGAGCTGATGTCGTTTGGCCACCTCGGAGCGCTGATTTGACTCCGTTGGACTATTATTTGTGGGGTGCCGTCAAAGATAAGTGTTACGCCGACAAGCCAGGGACAATTGACGCTTTAAAGGACAATATTCGTGAAGCCATTGGTGAAATATAGCTGCACACAATCGATAATGTGCTTAAAAATTGGACCAATCGTGTAGGCTACCACATGGCCAGCCGATCAGCCATTTGAATGATATTATTTTCCATTATTAACCGGAAGGATTGTACTTTCAAATAAAAAAGCAATTTGAGAAAATATTCAATTTTATGTTATACACCCAATACGTTCATATGTATTTATGTACGAGCATACATATGTATGAACGTGTATGGATTTGTATTTATATGTTAAAGTAGTCTGTTTATTTAACTATGGAACATCCTTTTCTGGTTTGCTTGTTTAGCTTTCCTATTGCAACCATCCTTTTTAATTGCCTAAAGTACATTTAATCTTTTGGGCATATTTTTAGTAGCAAATAGTGCACAGTGGGAATGATGAAAACTATTTACGATTTTAGATGTTCAGTTAAAACCTAAAATTTCGTTTTTGGTATAAAAAGTTCAATATTTTTATATAAAAGTACAAATAGTTAGTTAAACGGGAACAATAATTTGTTAAGTAGAAATATTTCAATTATCTCTCGTTTTGACCCACTGTATTCCCAAAGTCCACACATTTACCTTTACTTATGCATGTGTATTTTTGTGTTTATTTATGTGTATTTATTTTCCGGTTGTGTCTTATAAACTTCTTGTACCTGTATGTGTTTTATTTATTTTAACTCGTTTGTAATTGTTGTTAAATTTATCATGCTATTCTTTCATTTATTTATTATTATTGATGATTTAAATTTTGCACACAGATGTCAAGTGTTTTGTGCGTATGTATGTTATTGTTTATTATACTCACATACAAATAAAACAGTACTTTATCCTAGCGGTAAACTTTTTGAGGCCATCATTTATAAGGCCTTCTGTAAGCCCTTCCTAGGCCTTTTTTTAAACCGTTACCAAAAAAAAAAAAACAAATCCCAAAGACAAAACAGCAATAACTTTAAATAAAAAGTGAAACAAAAATTGGTAACCAATAAAATTTTTATCAAATAATCAGGTCTGCTGAAGAAGTCCTCTTATCAGGCCTGCTGAAGAACGGAACGTAGAAGACTTTGGCTGGCTAGGACATCGTGTGTATAATATGCATGATTATTAAATGGATTAGTAAGGCCTTCCAGAAGGCCTGCTAAGTACTTCTTTTTCCCGCACGGATAGTATTTAATTTAAGTTGTGTCACTGTATTTGCTGGGCTAGAAAGTAAATATTTATTTTAATGTGGCCTGCTTTATAAGCTCGATTAAATAAAACAAATTTTATTATCAAAACGAGGTTTGGATTGTAAGTATTTGGAAAAAGATTCCATTCCTGATTTTATTTAACGTTCAACAACATATTTCTAATCTAGGCGAATATTAAAGCTACCGGGAATCCTGGTGTTTAACAAAAGCATTAAACTTGGTAACAGTTCTTTGATACTAAATCATAGGCCAATAAAGGTACTTAAAGGAAACACTATACAGGGTACGCTACCCAAAAAACACGAAGTCAATCCTTTGATATGAAATGACTTTATCATTTGACATCAACCACAATTCTCAAACGTTTTTCATTTGTTTTATTTTAACATTTAAATTCAAATTGATAATGATTTGAAAAATGATGTCAAATTGGTATCAAACGTTAAATTCAAATCAAAACTAAACTTGGCAATACTTAAGCGAAAAATATTTGTAAACTTTAAAAATGACGATTAGAGTTAAATTTTTACTTCGTGGTTAAATGTGTTTTACAAGTGAACGATGTAATTCTTGTGAAAAATACAAAACTTTTTGTTAGTTATTAAAATAATTATGAATTCGAATAAAAAAAAATTAAACGGGTATGATCGCGGTGCAACAATCCTCAAAATATTATTTCGTCTTTGCAAGAATTAGAGGACGGAAAGAACATTATTTCATCTTTTAGTTATGGTGCCGAATGATTATCTCACAGTTTATTTAAATAAATGATGAAATTAAAAAAAAAACATTTTTATTTTTGTTCCACATTGTATTATCCACATTTGAAAAACATATCGCACTCGTTCAACAATACTGTATTAACTCAAAATTTTTATTTTTTCACTTTTTGGAAAAAATGGATACGTAATATTCATATCTACCCACTGTAAAAATATTGTGCAATTTTGTCCACTTGTTTGTAATGAAACGGCTGCTTTAAAAATTCTTTTTCATATGCCTGTAATGTTAAATTGAAAATTGTTTTGCTTCTACTGAAAATTTTTAAATTTTGAGTTAATACAGTATTGTTGAACGGGTGCGATATGAGAATTTCGTTTTTTTTTTTTTTTTTTTTTTAATTTTCTAAGCTATTCCCCCGAAGCTCTTCGTTTGTCTGCAGGACAGAAACCAGAGTCTCTGGCGGGAATCGAACCCGCAACCCCGGCGCTGATAGACTAGCTCGCTACCAGCTAGCCTACCGGGGCATTTTTCAAATTGAAAATGATTTCCCATTTGTTTTGAGAATGCTATGATTTTAAAATCATTATCAAACGTTTGTTGTTTGGGTAAACGTTTCATTTCAAGTCATTTTCAATTTTAAATCAAACCTTCGTGTTTGTTGGGTAGGAGTATAAAATTTTATATTAATCTGTTTAGTATAGAGCACAGGCAGTGTTTATGCCCGTAATTTCTACAAAAACAAAACTTAGCTGTCTATAGAAATCTATGGTGTAAGAGCTGACACATTTTCAAAGAAAACTGAAGGTTAAAATAAGTTGGCCACATGTTGGTTGAAATAGGTAAATTTAACTGTAAGGTACGAACACGACCAGCTTTCTTTTTGTAGAAATTACGGGCATTAGCCTTAACCATTAACCGGGGTACACTTTAATAGAAATCATTGCAATACATTGTTTGGTCTTTAAAATGTTTCATTAAATAAAAAGTAACACCCTTCACCATACCACTCACCCACATTAAACAGTTAAAACAAATATTATGAGTAAATTTTTTCTATTAAAACTAAGTTTTCAATTAAAGCGACAAATCAGGTATGTGTTCGTTATGTATCCAACAAGGAATTTTTCAAATATAAATTGAAGGCAGTCTTATTTTCACCATATCTCTTAGCCATTTGTGGAACGATCTGGCTTAATTTCAATAGAAACAAATTTCGGACTGTATGTAAAATAAAAATATGGCAACTTACTGACTGTTTTTAGAAATAATATTGGAAACAACAATAAAATACGAAAATTGGTTTTTGTGTTTAATAAAATTTCTCACACGAAATTTCGTTTTAATTTTCTAAAAACAGGTAGTCTTCTGAAAACTTATTTCAACAGCCACACAGAAAGACGGGCATCGTTAAATTAACTTCGCAACTCATAAGTACCCAGAATAGATATATACTTTATAGGGCCTAATCACGGTTGATAAAGTGGTACAAATGTACTATTTTTGGTACAATTCAAAGCAAAAAAGTACGCTGGTACCCCCTTGACTCATTTGGTACTATTTCCAAATTTTTTAAACCGTTTGTTATTTGATATAAACAACTCGTAGTTTCTGTCAAATTAATATTAACGGTGTTCAGTTTTGGTTGCAAATGGTCTGCGAAATATAAAATGCTAAATTTCATAGATTTTTTTATGAAATTTAACGGAAGCTCTGTGTTTTTTGTTGTTGGATTTTGCAAAACAGCTATCATATTTTCCATTTGCTTTTTTGCAAAAGCATTTGCACCAAACACTGAACTCCGATATTGTGAAAAGATTTGTTGCACTTGTTCATTGGACGATTGCATATGCCACATTCTAAATCAAGTATCAGCGGCAGCATATCAGCTTGCATTTTCTGATGATATTGACAAGTTTTTTAAAAATATTGGAAACCACTTCTGCAAAAGTTCTAGTAGAAGAGACGACTTCCTCTCACTTCAAGATTATTTTGGAACGGAAACTCATAATATTTTGAAATATTCGTGAACAAGATGGTTGCCACATCATTATTATTTTACTCTGAATGACTTTTGAAGGAGATTTTACAAGCGCTAAATTCCGGACATTCTATTCCAGCTTAAAAAATGTCTTTACTATTTCTGCAGTACATATTGAAAATTGTAAACACAATAAATTTGGAAATGCCATCTCAAAATGCTCGGATGCACATATTTTTAGAACGCTTAAAATATTTTTGTTTCGCCAAATTGGGCGCAATTTCTAAAAAAGGGAGTTTTTAGACAAATTCAAATTATCAAAGCTAAGATTTGAAGAAAATCATTTGCCAATAAATGATATTTATATATCGTATAAAGTTAACTTCGACTATGAAATTGTAAACTGGCTAGCAAAATTCACTCTTGGAAATGTGATTTCAGTAAAAACCAGTATAGTACAGCTTTTATTAAAAATATTTTTAAATGAAAGCGCAAATTATGATACTATTTATAAAGAGTTTTTAGCTTTGTCGGATATTTTAAAATTTTTAGTTAGGCTTGAGTTCATCAAATTTAATATTCATTTAATTATTTTTACTGAAGGAAGGAATTTTACAACTTGGAATTTTATTAAAATATATTGAATTCTATTTAGCTTAATTTCTTCGACCTTCTTAATATTATTTTCTTAATATTATTTTCTAGCTGGGTCTCGAACCTGGGTTGAATTTACACGTTTCAAGAATCACCACATTCATTTATCAGAATTCTTTAAGTCTAACCACTGAATATATTTAGATGCTTATAAAACTTAAAAAACGAAAATATTTCTGTTTTTTGGTCCAAAGTTACCACAATGAAAAATGAACACTATTAGCGTTTGAGTTTTTCACAAATCTGTGGACCAATCTGGCTTAATTCATAAAAATATAAGAACCTAGACAGACGGACATCGTTAAATTAACTACTCCTGTGGTGAAGGATATAAAAAGAAAACAGTATTGTTAACGTTAATTTGTACAAAATTTGCCTGGGCACATAGAAATAACCTAACGGGGGATTTCTAGTTAAGGGCTGACTTAATGAAGTATGTGGATAACAAGTTTAGCAATAAATATTCTTACTTATTTTTGTAAATCTATAGATTACTTCTCAGACAACTATTTTAAAATTGTTAACTTAAATTCAAGAAAAACCAATTGAAATTAATGTCATTCGAAAAATTTTCTACATTAATTTCATTTGAATTAATTTACACCGTTTCTAAATTTGTCTCTAAATATGCAATTAGACGTACCATAACGAAATGCCATAACCGTAACAGCTGTTTATAGTTATGGAAAATACAAAAATTCAATTGGTTTCTAAGGCGTTATGAAAAGTCACCTCTAATAAGTTTCCTCATAGAACCTTATTTACTCAGAACATTGCATGTTGAATATTCAAATATTAGCAAAAGTGAAAAAAAGTACAAGTTGTGGAGCAAAAGGCTAAGGAAAGAAATTTAATTTCGCGTATTTTCCCTTTTTGGTACTTTTTGTATCCCCACTGAAGTATCAAAAATTTAAATATTGTAGTGGGAGCCCATATTTTAAAATGTCTACATATATGAATGGAAGGAGAAAAATGTTTTGTAAAAAAAGTATCAAAAATAGTTACGATTTTTACCCCTTAAACGTTCGAATTTCGAAAAAGCACCAAACTAATATTTTTATTTTTTTGATAAGTTTTGAATGTGATTGAGCCTTTATATCTGTATTTATTGTATCTCTTTTAGTTTTGAAGATATAAGGTTACCGAATTTACCCTTTTTTACCCCCTTAACATTCGAAATTTCCAAAAATCTTAGTGGAACGATTTGGGGAGAGACCAACCTTCGGTCTAAATTTCAAGTATTTAAATTCAGGCGGTTAGGCTGTACGATGATGAATCAGTTAGTCAGTCAGTTGTCAGTAACGTTACAATTTTTATTTCATATGCAAGTCATCAAAAATTAAGTCTTTTATTTTCCTTATTGCTTTTTCGCATCTACCACAGCTGAAACGAGTTATGCCTTTGGGTTTTGTAATTAAATTGAACTACGCTCATAATGGGCCGTAGTTTTCTGATTTGATTCAAACTTGATTCTTTCGATTCAGAACATATCATTTATAGAATTCACGTTTCTTTTTTTTTGATATTTTGTGCTATTTGAAAGATATTGCAAGCAAAAAAACAAATTGGTCTGGCAAGGCCAAGAGGGTAATTTTATAAACTTTTAAATAAAATAGATTTCAATACTAAATTGCAAGAGAACAAGAAACAATTTGAAACCAATTTTGTTCTTTTCTGTTGAGTCTTATGAAAGTGAGCTGGTTTTTTTTAACAGATGGACAGACGTAAAAAACTTAGTCGACTAAGAATTTCTCAAAATTGGTTTTTAGATAAATTTTAAAAAAGATTTGCACGGAATGACAAACTAAGTATCACTTAGTTCTCTAGGGTAAAGAAATCTGTAGATTTTTTAACATTAAAAAAATCAAAATTTATCTTTAAAACAAACTCAACATCGTTTTTAAATAAAAAGATTTTAAAAGATTATTTTAGTAAATAAAAAAATAATGCAGCTTTAAAAATTGATTTAAACAATCAAATTTCATTACTTTTACAATAAATTTGTAAAATCTGAAAATAATAACAAAATTTTAAATCGCAAAAACGGTATTTACATATTTGTGCATCTAGTAAAAAGCTGTAAATTAATGGAAAAAATAAAAATGTATAACTTAAACTAAAGAACACTAAAAAACGTGCTAAATAATTTTTAGAAAATGCTTAGAAAAGTTCTATTTTTAATGCTAAATGAGCTGAACCCTACTAGCTCTAACATTAAACATGCTAATTTGTCAGGATTGGTTGTAGAGAACGTTGTAGAGAATTTAATATCATTTACGAAAACATTTGTATGTAGAATGCATAACACGTATAAAATCGCAAAATGAAATAGTATGGGTCGCCTAACGCTGGTATAAAACTTTAATTATATTTCTCCTTAAATTAAAGATTTTCCTTTACGTACGTAAATGCAAACAAATCATAGTTGAGGGTAGTGCGCAAAATATTGATTTAAATCAGAAGTGCACAATCACTAAATAACACTGTAAAGAAATTAGTTTCCCTTTTTTACCAGCTATAGTGATGATTGTTATATTTTTAACTACCACTAAAAAATGTTGTGATATTGCAAATTTTTTCACCACAGATTCAATGCAAAAATCCGCACTCAATTCAAACAGTGCAAAATTTTAACTTGCAACCACAAAAACTGCATACAAACATAATCTCACTTATCTTGAAAAAGTAATTGGTCATGCTATTTATGAAGGCAAATAGGCAAGTTGAAAAAATATATCGATATATATCGAATCGATATTTTTTTAGAGTATCGATATTTATTACTTCAAAAATATCGATATATCAAACGTATTTTGCTTAAACTATTAAAAAATTAAAAATTCAGTATAGCTTTGTACAAACAAATGTATGAACAAATTAATTCTATGTAATTACATTGTTACTTTTTATTGTTTCATTTTATTAAAAAAAATTAATAAAAACAAAAAAATTTAATCAACACAAAAAATTCAATTATAACAAAAACAAAAGGGAAGAATACAAAAAAACCATAAGAAAAAAAAATAAATTACGAAAAATTTAAATGGAAGTAAATAAGTCATGGAAGTACAAACTTTTCTTCAAATTTGAATTGTACCCCAAAAGTACCAACTGGTTTTAGTCAAACCAGTAATCATCAGATATGGACATCAGGAGCACTCTCTGTTTTATATGCACTTCAGATAATCTGCTTCTTGTATCCGGCACTGCTTCTTATAAATGCCAATTATTTTAGATCTTCATATTAGTTTAAAAAAAACATATGATGCATGCAATGATTCCAATTCTTAAAAAACATATTGTTTGAAAAACGGCTAAAATTTTGAGTTCTTAATGAAAACTGACTTTAAAAAATATCGAATTCGATAGTCGTATTTCAATATCGATACATCGATATATCGGTATTTAAAATATCGGCGATATATATCGATTATATTTTTTTTAAATATCGATATTTTGATATATCGATATTTTTTGCCCATTCCTAATGGCAAATACCAATGAAAAAATTTAAATACTAAATTAAATTATTTTTATTTTGTTATTTTGAGTGAAATCTACAAAAAATTTTATATAATATTATGTGCTGTTTTCACAACACAACTGATTGGATGTGTAGTAAAATTACATGAAAATCACTCAGTTTTTTGAGTGTTTTTCATAAAAATTTTACTAATCGTTCAATTACTTGTGTTGTGAAAACAGCACATTAAAATTTAGTAGTAAAATTTATATGAAATGCACTCAAAAAACTGAATGATTTTCATATAAATTTTTCTGCACAATCAATTGCTTGTCACCTGGAAACGGAACGTAAATTATTTTCTTCGGATGAATTAAAAATTATGTTTTAAAAATTTTAAGTTGATATGGAATCCAAAAATTAAAAAAAATTATATCGTCAATATAATTAAACGTTTTTTGCAGAAACTTTCTTTGATTCTCTTTAAAACTTTGTTTTGCAGCATGTGCATTTAGTGACCCACATCCACACAGAGCTTGGGCTCGATAATAATAAAATTGCGCTATCAACAACAGACAATGGATCTTAATTTTGCAAGGCTTATGAAGTTAAACATATATGCACTTATTTTTTACGGTTTTTTTAATGAAGTTTAGTCTTGAGATTTAAATTAGTGCACAAATATATAAACACCAATCAATTTATACTTAAAATTCAATTCAAAATTTTAAGTTGCACTCAAACGAGTGAAGAACAAGAAAGTTGCAATAAACTGATGTTTGTGTTTTTTAAAATGTGTACTAACTTTTTTAACATTACTATCACTCATGTTTCGTGAGACTGCGAATTTTCAATTCATCATTCAACATAAACATAGTAATTGCAATATTTTTGCACTATCACTAAGTATGAGTTGCAACTGCAAAATCAGTGCACAGCCTTAATCTATGATACAAATATATATATATGTATATATTGACAAACTCCATTTAAATTTTATTTGACAAACACATTTGTCATCATTATAAAAATTTTTTTAATCTATTGCTTTTTCCCTTTTCCATAATTCTCAACTGCTACTTTATACAAATATCTATGAATAATTTAGTGAAGAAAAAAAAATTAAATGGATGGCAATAATCTCATAAATATAGAATTAATCGTGCTTTGCATACTTTTATTCATATTCGTTCTACTTCCTACTCGTACCCCTCTCTTACACATTCCCATATCCTTCCGCTTTCCACTCAAATAACTGTAAATTTATTTTTGTTAACTTTTTACAGCGATCGTCTGAAAACCGATTGCTTTGGTAACTATAAGATACATTTTCAATACTGTCCATATGTGTGTGTGTTTTTTTTTTTTTTTGGAGTTTTATTTCGGCATCTTCTTTGGTCCAAGTGCACTTATGTACGTTTACTTGAACATGGTAAAAAATTGTACATTAATGTTTTAAGTATAAATCATTTCTATATTTTATGATTCAATTGCATTTTAGTGTTTTTTTTTTCGTTTATGTTTGTTATTGCTGTTGTTTTGTCGTATTGCAAAAAAAAAATAAAAAAACGAAATAATAAATTTTATGAAAAAGAGAAATTGCCTTCACCTAAAAGCCATAGAGAAAAATACACATTGAGTTAAATACGTATAATATGTTTGGACATTCACATGCAAGCAAAAGTATAATTTGAAAAAAATATATGTACATCATCTATACATATCAATTTTCTTTGAAGGAAATTCCAGAAGTGAATTTTGTAATTAAAACTTTGAGAGAACTCTTTTAGAAATCTTTAACTCATAACACATTTTTTGTTTCGGTAGATCCATGATTGCCCATGGCTCCAAATAGAGAACAATCTCGAAAAAATTTTCTGTAAATTCTGTGGTCATAATGGGTTGCTTGACCGACTATAATTTCTTACTTATTTCAACATATAACTGTCCTCAAATTGCTGCACCAACTAAAAGCTTTTTTAAAAAACAGTCTACAAAAAGTTTTAATCTAATCCGCTTTATTTGCCATATTTGACTTGCTTTAATAGAGTCATTTAAACCCGGCTAGAATACGCTCAACTTCAGTTATAAGTGGTGTCATTTGTATGCATTCTTTTAAATCTTGTCTCTGTAGCCAAAAGTTTGCATATAAAAAATTGCTAAGCAATTGGCTGAAACAAAAAAAGAAAGAAAAAAATACAAATATACACTTACATACGTAAAAAATAAAAGAGAATAATTGAAAAAAGCCAAAACTGTTAAAAAAAAAAACAAACAAAATTAACAATTTTCTCATATAAACATTTGTTTTCAAACACAACTTTGCAATAATTCTAAAAAACCAAATTCGAAATAAACTTTATACAACTTGGAACAGCAACACAGCAATGTATAGGTTTATTCCTCCAAACAAAGTTTTTTTCAATTCATTGTTGTTTTTATACTTCATATACTCGCTGAAAAAATAAAATAAAAAAAAGAGCACGATTGATACCAAATTCGAAAATTAAAAGCAACTGAATCGTTTTTATATGCAAAGGCATATATTGAGAATAAATGCAAAAAACGGAAATGGAAATGTTTATTTTTTCTTGTTTCTATTTTTAGAAAATGAAAGGACAATCTTTTTAAACAACACTTGCACTTGCATACCCCTGCAATAATAAGTGAGCAGAAGATTTCTGAAAGATGGAAGTGATTGGACGTTGCATTTTCTTTTCATTTAAGACAAAAGAAAAGAAATTTTACAGATTTTACAAAAAACAAAATACATTTCAATTCGATCTTCGTCACTTCTGATCGATAGTAAAAAGAGAGCGCAGATTTGGCAACAACCAAGTTTGCTGTCTGTACCAAATTTAGTAAGTGCTTTTTTGATCTCTGTTGTGCCTAAAATCCTTATTAAAAATAACATTAATGAGGAGGCTAATCGAAATAATTTGCCGATTTGATACATTTTTAATACCAAACACTTCTTAAAGGTAGGACATACATATTTTTACCAAATTGTATGGCTTTTGCTTTTTCCAGTCTCCGAGGACATTTGCGTTGAAAGATAATTGCACATACATATAAAAAGTATTAATGGCAAACTTGGTTTCTTTGGCGTATTGAGCAGGTGGAATAATTTACCGATTTTGCTCAATTTAAATAGCAAATGAAGCTGTCGCCGTGAACTCTAAAGTGCTTTAAACCAACAAACGGATATGGCTATCAGTGAATTGAATTGTTGTTGCTTTCTACAGAAATTCACATTGCCTTTTAATATATCAAACGCTTCATAACATGTGTCGTTGACAATGTTAAAACGGTTCATGCATTTCTGTAGAAAGCAACAACAAAATTACAAAATATTTATGACTTTGTGTTTGCTTTCAATGTTATTCTTTGGCGTTGCGTTATATATAATAAGGGCCTAAGTTTTCAACGTCTGTCAAAAATCCGCAAGCCCATAATTTAATCTTTGGCAGTAACTTCAAATTCTCTCTCTTATTACTTTCGTTTTCTTTTGTTCTAATTAATTTGTCTTTGTTTATAAAATGTATGAAATTTAAAGAAAGTATCAGTGATGCCAACTTAACTATTATTGGGCTAGATTGAGCTCTTTTTAATTAACCCTGGGCTGTAATTTTTCCCGGAAGTTATTTTTTAAACACGGGCTCTTTTGAAACGTGATAGTGGAACGTTTGACACTTTTAGCATCCATCAGTAAATACTTCCGTTTTTAACCTCATGGTTTGTCTTTGGTTAAATTTTATATGTGTACACATTTTTTGTTTCGGACAAAAGTATAAAAAGGCTTAGGAATCAAATCCAGAGCTTAAAAAATTGATTAAACTATTAAAAGATTCGTCAAAAGTTTTATGCAAATACTACAATTCAATTATAAAAGCTTAGCATTTTCATTAAGTACTCCATTCGGAGACTAAAAAACATAATAAAATATGGCGCCATTTAACGATGTTGTGCTATCCCAACAATACATATAATTTTCGCAAATCTTGCGTTACATACACCATTTTTAGCAATAAATAACCTTTGCGAAGCAAGCGTAAAAATAAATTTAATTTAAATATGCATTTAAAAAGTCAAAATTCTATATAAAAACAAACATATGGCCAGAAGAAGAATTTTACACTTTTTCAAAATGACTGTTCATATTTTTAATTCTATTTATTGAAATGTTACATATTTTAATGTAACTATTTGTATACATATTTTAAGTAGTTGATATGTATATTAAATGGTTTTAATGTAAATGAGTTTGCAGTATAAAAATTAAAAATAAATGGATTTAAAAGAGAACAATCTTTGATTTATTAAATTTAGCACTTTTTAGGTCTTTTGGACTGCTCGGACGGCACGTTTTTCCATTGAATAGTTGGCATCTTTGCAAAGTATGGTATCATTGCTAAAGGCTAGTTTACACGGTAATACGTTGTATTACGACATTATGTAGAATGAGAAAAATCATACCATGTAAAAGCAAAATGTATTGAGTGAGAGACAATAAGAACACAAAATCTGACAAGCGGTCGGTAAATAATTTTTTTTCTAAACCATTTTAGAAACTTATGTATTTTCATCACACCAGAGGTGTATTTTAACAGAGTATATTGAATGTGGTAGGATTTTTATACAATTACAAAAACAACTAAAATCAACTCAGGAAATTTTCATGTTGTTTTTGTAAAAATTGTAAAACTGCAACCATCTGATTTTTTGTTATTATTTTACTTGTACCATCCGTGTAAACATGAAAAATACATTCAACAGATTTTTAATTTTTGCTTTTAAACACGAAGAGAATTTCATAATATTTTGATTCTATATTGTCGTAATACATTGTATTACCGTGTAAACTGGCCTTAAGGGAATTAGTTTCAACTTGTGAGAGCATTAGAAAAAACGTTTTCAAAATAAGATATACTTAATTTCACGACGGCTTTCTACGACATATGGGCATTTCCAGCGAAAAGTCTACTTTTTGTCACGTAGAAGTATTTTAAATTGTTTCTCAAAAAATTTTATATGTATCGTTTACTTTTTTATATTTTGGTGTAAAGCGCAACAAGCTCTACATTAAGTAACAAAAGGGATAACGATTGAACAACATGGTCCGAAAATACAACCGTATTTGCAATCTGGCGTTACATTAAAAAAAGTAGACTTTTAGCTGAAAATTCCCATATTTACCTTAAAACGAGCAAAGATGTTTAAATTTGATAGCTTGAAAAATAAATCTATATAAGTTCTAAGTTTACTAAAAAAGGTTTTGTACAAAACTTCTTGCTCAATTCGCAGTATTTTTCAGTTTTGTAATGCAATCAAAACCCACTTCCGTTTTTTTAACGTCACGCCAGGGCGTATTTTTGCTTTTATCTGCAAATCCTTAGCATCGATTACTGTAATTTTTTTTCTGAATGTAGAGCTACTTCATTACTTTGAATATATAAAAACCCTTTTTACAAATTTGACTTCGTCATTTAATTTTTTTACATTTTGTGCTACAAATATCACGACACGTCAAAATGGAAATGCCCATATTTTTATGGAAAATGTAGTCTTGGCGCCGTTCTGTCTTTGGAACAAAAATTTTCCAAACTGTCGCGAAACAAAAGGTTGCAGGGTTGCAGGGTATGGGAATGTTGTGTCTGTTTGTATCATTAGTTATTTGAATTTTCCAGCAGCCTTTTATTTATTTTTTGTTAATTGATTTATTTTGCCAGGACTTTTGTTTCTTTAATTTCTCTTGATTTCTTTATTGAACAGCAACTTGTTTATTTTAAATTTTGATTGAATAATCCGTTTTGATGTTCAAGTGGCGATAAAGACTACTTGCTATTAAGTGTCATTCAGTTGTCTTCTTTTTGTTGAAGCTGTAAAATAGTGCAATTCTATTCAGTTTTATGAGTCTATATTTTAAAAACTTTTTTTCGCTTAGAGCTTTTGAAAGTGTATGAATTGTTATTACTGCTACTTTATTTTTTTTAATAGACGTTTTCATTTTTGCAAAATGCTCAACGTGAAACGTTCTTTTTATTTTTATATTTAAATACTGGCTGAATTTTAATGTATATTTCCTTGTGTAAAAGTTAAGTGATTGTCAACATTTATAAAATAAATTACAACTTTTAATTAATAAGATTTTGTTTTTCGTTAATTTAAAATTTTGTATATTCAAAAATTATTTTATAATAAATTAAAAATAAACTAGAAATACGTTTAAAAAAACACTACACCATTTTTTATTGAAATTGAGAAAATTCCAAATTCAATTTATTCCAATTGAAAATAAGAATTTCATTTTGAAATTGAGAAAAATTCCAAGTAAAATTGAGAAAACTTAAAATGAAATTAAGAAAATTCAAAATGAAATTGGGAAATTTTAATTTGAATTTAAGAAAATTCCAAATAAAATTGAGAAATTTTAAATTGATGAAATTGAATTTTATAATTTTATTCACAACCCAAACATAAAGATGGAAAAAATAAATACAAATCGCAGTATTATTGACGAACAGGCATGTCTTCCAGATCCAGAACATATTGGTGAAATGGTGTAGTATGTTGTAGGGCTCCACTGCAATCTCCAGTAGATATAAAGCTATTCTAAGGGCCGATGTTGAATGTGAACCACACCTTAACGTCAAGTTTTTTCTACATTTCATTTGACATTTCTCAATTTCAGACTAACTCAATTTGCACTATGGAAAGATACACAATCGAGCAATGCGTTACAGTTATTCAGGCTTATTATGAAAATGGACGTTCAAATCAAAATGCATATCGTGATTCAGTGATGAGGCACATTTTCACCTCAGTGGATTCGTCAATAAGCAGAATTGCCGCATTTTGGCGAATGGTAATCCAAGAGTGATTGTCGAAAAACCAATGCACCCACAAAGAGTGACTGTTTGGTGCGGTTTATGGGCTGCCGGCATCATCGGGCCGTATTTTTTCCAAAATGAGGCCGGTCAGGTAGTTACTGTGAATTGTGTTCCCTATCGTGAGATGATTACGAACTGTTTATGGCCCAAGCTGGAAGATATGGAAGTAGACGATATGTGGTTTTAACATGACGGTGCCACTTGTCACACAGCTAACGAAACAATGGCTCTTTTGCGCGACAAATTCAATTGTCGTATTAACTCACGTAGTTGCGATGTCAATTGGCCGCCAAGATCATGTGACTTGACACCGTCTGACTTCTTTCTTTGGGGTTACTCACTACTAGTTAGAAGATTTATAAGCGATTCATAATGATTCATTTGAAAGTTATTAGAAAGAAAAGGTGCACGTCGATAAGCCAGCAACAATTCGAGAGCTTAAGGATGAGGTCATTCGGCACATTAACGGCATATAACCTCAGTTATGCCTCTGCGTTATCGAAAAGTTGGACCATCGGTTAATGGTGTGCCCCCGTGGTCGCGGGTGCTATTTGCCTATATTTTGTTCCATACATAATTGAAACATACCAATATTATCATAATAAAAAAAATGATAATTATTTCCTAAATAATTTGTGTTTTATTAAAAATCAACATCGGCCCTTAACATTTAACTTTACATGTCTTAGAAGCCTTAAACACTTTTCTAAAAAAGGCAAGACATTTGGGGCAATAATGTTCGGTGCATTTATCTTTGTTTCAACCGTACTTTTAATTTTCGACCAAATAATTTCAATGGGGTTAGGCATCGAGGAAAAGGGGCTCCATCGCAGGAGTGTTGCTTGAGAGCTGTCAAAAATAATTTGCAGCCGACTGCACATACCAATAAGAGTTGTTGTAATTCATTCCCCAACTCTTCCCACCTGCGAAAAATGCTTCTGAAAAATACATTTGCGCTGACAGCACACCTCCGGTTGTCCATTTGAATAATGCTTGATGTACTAATTACACCAATTAAGTGTATGTTTGGACCATGGGATGAATTAGTTAATTGCAATGCGCGCAGTCCAACTCAGCACCAACCATATTTCCTACGACAGAAAAATGTTAAAGTTGTTCTCGTCTATCCAGACATCTTGTTTTCCAGCTCTAAAAAATTCATTGTTTTTGCGTGCATATGCCAATCGTTTTTCATAATTGTGTTGACTTTTCATTAATATGGGTTGCATATGAACAGCTTTTATGGAAAACTTTTTTTTTGGGCAGAGGTGAGTTCTGTTCAATTTTTCTAAGACATGTAAAATACTGGAGATTGCAGTAGTGTCATACAACGTTTTTCCAATCTTCTCTGGATCTGAAAGATATGCCTGTTGGTCAGTAGTACTGCGATTTGTATGTATAACTGGTTTTTAATGTTAAATAAAAACGCAACGACATTTTGTACTTGATATGTTGCAAGACCATTTGCAATTATTATTTAACACCACTAATTAAACTTTTGGCTTGCACCATTTAAGTATTTGTTATGCATGCTTTCCTTCTTCTTCTTCCTCTCAATGACAAGCTCCTAAAAACTGCTTGTACACTAAACAAAGTACACTTTTCCAGTTGTCTTTCTCCTTCAGGCTCACAACAAAGAAATCCTTTTAATATTATTGGTTAGAAACCAGTTTCAATCGTTTTCCACACCGCAACTGATTTCCAATGCGTTTTAAGGCAGCTTAAAATAGACTCGTCATGTGCGCCTATTTCTTGTTGGCTACTTCCCATCCTCTCGGAAGACCTCTAAAATTGTTTAGATTCCTAAGTTAGGAAAATATGCTAGTCAAATTACGTCGTCGTACACACCAAATCAGCTTACTATCAATCTAATCAAAGCTATTCGAAAAAATATTCCTTTGAAGTATAACTCCCTATCTAAATGAACACGCAATCATTCCGGATCATCAGTTCGGATTCCGAGCAAGGCATAGAATTGTTACCCAAATGAGAACAGCGTTTCAGAGAAAGCTTTATTGCTCAGCACTGTTTATAGACATTTCCCAAGCATTCGATAAAGTTTGGCATGATGGGCTACTCATTAAAATAACACGAATGCTTCCTCAAAATACTTACAAACTCCTTGAGAGCTATTTAACTGGCAGAACATTCATGGTAAGGTAAAAAAACAAATGCTCCCCCCCAAGGAAATATATGCTGGTGTCCCACAAGGCAGCATATTAGGGCCGTTACTGAATATAATATATACAGCCGACATGCCAACAAGCCCGAGCACACATACTTCTACGTTTGCAGACGACACAGCATTTATTAGTGTTAGTCAGGACCCTAAAGTTGCATCGATGCGTCTACAGTCCCACATCAATGAACAAAAGGCATGGCTAGAAA
Source organism: Pollenia labialis (assembly GCA_949318255.1). Taxonomy (NCBI): domain Eukaryota; kingdom Metazoa; phylum Arthropoda; class Insecta; order Diptera; family Polleniidae; genus Pollenia; species Pollenia labialis. The sequence goes on from OX439139.1 coordinate 136,774,723, forward strand.
AAAAGAAAGTAAAGGTTAACCCAGCTAAATGTGCTCACTTAACTTTCACGCTCTGTAGGCAAACGTGTGCAGCTGTAAAAATAAATAACATCACTGCTCCAGTAGCGAATCATGTAAAGTACTTGGGAATTCATAAAGATAGATGCTTGACCTGGTCTCGTCATATTGATGCGAAAATAAAGGTTATGAAACTTAAAGCAGCTCAACTACATTGGCTCCTCAAACTTGTCCTCTTATACAAGTCTATCACAAAACCAATATGGACATATGGCATCCAATTATAGGGTACTGCATGCGCTTCAAACATCCAGAAGCAACAAATAATACAGTCTAGGATATTACGGAAAAGCGTCTGCGCCCCATTGTATATACGTAATGACGTTATCCACAGAGATCTTAACATCCCTACCATCCAGGAAGAAATTAAAAATTATTCAGTCAAATTCATAGATAAATTAATGTTCTATCCCAACTACCTCGCTCTGGATCTAATAAAGTTCAAAGTTCAGGCATTTTGACACTTGAATGCAATTAATTAGCGGTTACATTGGTAATGCTACTAGATAACGATTAAGCTTTGAATACATATTGTAATTTTCGACAAGAAAGATTTAATTAAAATAAACAACAAAAAAATGTGCGGTTTTTCAAAGGAGTCTATAGCAAAAATTTAAATGATACTGAAAACAAACTAGAAGTTGCAATTTCGTTGCAGTTGCGTTTTACAGCCGTCAAATTCAATTGTTTCACAGCAAATGTTTTCTAATATGGACGAAGAGTAAGAATGTGCAACATTTAAATATTTTCCTTTTCATAAATCCCCTCATAAATATAAAATCAAATGATGGCCAAAGTCCTTAAAATTTTACAAAATAAAATTTTGTAACTTTTAATTAAAAGAACAGATTTATATTCAATCCAATTATGAATAAAAACTAGGGTTTTTCCCGGGAATTCCCGGGACGGGAATTATTTATCAAAGTTATTTTCGGGAATACAAAATTTATTATTAATACGATTTTCGTATGACGTGCTAAATTCCCAGTTTTTCATATTTGATAAATACACTGAAATTTATTGTTGAGGGAAAGCTAGCTTCTCTAGGAATAAGGAATTATTTTATTTCCCGTTTTCCCGGGATTTTTCTTGCGGGATCTCGGAAAATAAAAAATTCCTCATAATTTCAGAAAACAGCTATTTATACTTTAAAATTTAGTTTCCTATTTACTAAAAATTAGCTTCTGTGGATGGGTTGCGGATTAGATCAATTACAAGCAGTGAGTACATAACTAAAGTACATACTAAAAGCAGAATGGGCAGTGCAACAGTTGGTAATTATTACATTTAGTGAAGAATTAATAAAGTACATTAATTCAAAATAAGATGCAGGCAGTAAAGTTTCATTGTCCATGCACAAGTCTTAAAAATAGAAGATACCTAAACATATCGCTCCTTTATTGCAACATAGTCATATCTACAAAAACAATCGATCTTGGCAAAATGCGATTAACGTTTACAAAATGTACCGATTTGAAGATATATTTTGCTATAACTTCGGCTCAGTTTGAAATATAATACGAAAATGTGTGAAGGAAAACTTTGCTAAAGTTACTTAAAATTTTTGATTTTTTGAGATATGTTTATTAGGTGATAAACACAAATTTTTTCAATTTGTGTTTGTTTATATAACAGTGAAGTGCGGAAAACCCGAAATAAAATAACATTTTGGAGACTCGTGTAAGATACTACAACATACAACTTGAAAAACGTTGACTTGCATTTGACTGATATACACGATGTTGATGAAAAAGAAAAAATTGCTTCTGATTGCGAATCCGAAGCATGCTACAACGATGTACTTTTAACTATTTGTCCAACCTCGGTAAAAAATGAACGAAATTTTTCGGTAACACGATAATTCGTAAATAAAATCAGAAATATACTTTTTGACGACTTTTATTTCTTTGGAAATTTAAAATTATCGTATTATGATCACCCTGTTGTTTATATTTAACATTTTTCAATATTAAATTTATTCATATCCCCAAAGGTATGCTGTAATTTGTTTTGTTTAAACTTTTAAACACTTTTGTTATTGCTCATATAATCATTATCACCTACTCCATCGTCATCATCGCATTAACTAGTTTGAATTTAAAAATTAATACACATATACATACGTACTCGCACACATGTACTTCATGGACAAGCATATTCTTTGAAATTTTAAGTTGTTTTGCATTTTATACCTCCTTTTCCTTCGTCCATATTTAAAATTTTTATCTTGCATTTCATTACCCAATGAACAGAGAGTAATTCTTGTAAAAGTGTATGTGTGCTTGTGTGTGTGTGTGTGTGTAACGACGTCTCTAAGTGTGAGTAAGTGTTTGTGTGTGTTTGAGTTTAAATGAATTCCATTACATTTTCTTATACTCCATAACATTTCATGAATATTCATGTCTGGTCTATGTTGATATTCAAAATGTAATTCAATGAGAGAGCTCACTATTTAAATTGAACACCACTATCAATGGCATTGGCAAAACAACATTTATAGCAGCAACAACAATGCAACGACGTTGGCGACAACAACAAAATGCTAACAATACGACAATATCTAAAGCAATAGCAGCACCAAGCAAAGGAAACATTTAAAACCGGAAATAGTTTCTGGAAACTTGAAATTACAATAGTCAATGTTGTTTTGTTCGTGTTACGAAAAATTTTTTTCCTTCTATTCAAGGCGAATTTTTTTTGTTCATGTATGTTTTTACATTTTTTGATTTTCTATGCTGAATACATCTCTATGTATATACAGGCATTAGTATATGGAAATGTGAGCACATTTGGAAACAGAGTTTTAAAGGTATTTTGATAACAACAACTTCTTGCAAATTATAGAATATAACGATGAAATTTTTAAGTCAAGCAGAGTATGCGATTGAAATGTTAATAAGATTTTATTTAAATTTTTACTAAGTATAATTTCGAAATCAGCGATTAGGTTTAATTTAAGTTTTGTATTTTGGAGAACTTCATATTGAAATTGAATGTTTTCTGTACACTTTAAAGATTATTTAGAATATGCAAGGGGTTTCAAATAATATGACCGGTTGAATTATTAAAAACCTTTGAGCCAATTAAAAGTTTTTAAAGTTTCCTAGACTTTTCAGAAAACCATTGTCAAATTGGTTAGAGGCTATCATATATTAAGAGCAAACACTAAGAAGGTTGTCTTAAACCAATGCTTATTTTTGCTTAATATGATTATGGCTAATACATGAAGAAAATTTGGTACAAATTAACCAAAGTAAGATAAAAGTTGCTCAAAATTATCATACATTTTATCAAAAAAAAAAAAAAAAAAAACCATTTATGCCCGAAATTTCTACAAGCAGATATCCGTCCGTGTTTGTACCAAACATTTATCTTTACCTATCCGGTTAAACTTTTTTTGGTAACTTCAACGTTAATTTTGCCTACAGGTTTTTTCCTTTAAGTTTTCTTTTAAAATATGGCAAAATTAGTAATTTATTATTTTATTGAATTAACTGTCAAAAATCAATGGTGTAAAATACACTACAGTTAAACCAGTAGGCAAGACATACGTGTGAAAATTATGAAAAAATCGTTACACCATAGATATCTATACACAGCTGGTATCTATTTGTAGAAATTACGGGCATTAATGGTCGAAATGAACAAAAGTCAATATCAACCAGATTATTGTTATTCATTTTAGACATTTATTCAATGAGCTTTATGAATTAACTGTTTTAATAAACAATTTAAGGATATTTTACTCGAATTCGTTTTCTGATTCGATCTAATGACGTTAACCGAAATTTTATGAAGGACAATAATGGCCAATTTTAAGGATAGATATTAAAACACATTTATGTTTAAAATCGTTTTAAATACAAAATTCTCTTCTTCACTAAAAAATTAAGTGGAACTTAAGTCACCGATGTGGTACACTTAATTTCAACTTAAGTTTCCATTGTAATATTTTACCAAGGTGGCCTCAATATCACAACAATATAACAACAACAGACAACAAAGCATTAAGCGTCAGCTATTTTTTCAGAAACCTTGTAAATAAATGCACTTGTTTATATTTTGTTTTTTGTATTTAGTAGTGCTACCATACTTTTATATTAATTAAATAAGACTTTTCAAATAAAACTCAAAAAACCAATCTGAATTTAAATACGATTTAAGTTTTAATGAAAATTAACTTAATATAGATTTAAATACAATCCTGAAAATTGGGCATAAATGTGTTACACGAGATTTTTTAAATTATAAGTCTTATCTAGGACTTATTCCCGAAATATGCCTACAAATAAAAACGATCTTAAAAAATAACATATCCGATACAAATCTTTCATAAGATGCATTCATAGAACTAGTCAACAGAATGTTTAAACAAATATGGATTTAATTCTACTGCCCCTTTTCCTTTTCTTACCGGCCTTTCAAGGTAAAAAGCTTGAACAAAAAATCATTATTTTTTTTACAATTCTGAAGGTATTTTTATAAATAGCTTTACTTTTCTTTCTGCAACCATGAATATATGTTAGCGTGTGTTTTATTTTTCTTGGCAGTTTTTCTAAAAAATACCTCGATACATAACCACGTTTCTATATTCTCTAAACGAAATTTATGCAGAAAAGAAACAGACCCAGCGGGGAAAAGAAGTACATACATATGTAGTATAAAGGCCTTCTTAATACTCTTTTCTTTTTTTTTGCAAACATAAAACATTCTAGCAGCATTCTAAATTAATTTCCAATTAACATGGCGCGTCATTGAAGAGCAAAGCACACGGCTTTGTTGCAATATAACAATCGGGCTAAAATTTAAGGAATTGACGGAGATTTCTGTAATTTGCTAATTACTGTAAGCATATTTTTCAAATTAGTAAAAATCAAAGTTATTGGATAGGTTATTAAATAACTAAAACAATTTAATATTAGCAAGCTAAACTACTAGTAATACACTGAGTTTATTGTCTATGAAAAAATAAATAAAATTTAACTAGAAATTCATACGTATGTATATAAAATTATGTAAAAGCCTTTAAAATAAAAAATTTAATAAATTAAAATAATTGAATGTTTTCTTTAGAAAGTAATTTTTAAACGTCACTTTTTATTTTTTGATTAAAATAATTAAAATTCTGCACAGTCCATTCAAAAATTCCATTTAAATAATACAAAAATTATTAAAAATTGAAGTAATCGCACTAAGCCTAATTATATTTTTATCTCTAATATTTTTTCATTAAAATAGCCAAAATGTTCCATCTATATTCGATCCACTGATGTTTATTCTTTTCTCCTTTTCTCACCTAATCGAAATGTAAAATTTTTGTAAACACTGACGCCAATTGATTTAAATCGTCAATACAGAATTCTACACTTATAAAATTATTACAGTAACTGATTGTGGTTACGAATAATTTTAGTTTTTAACATTTATGTTTGGTATTCAAAAAACAAACTACCAAAAAATATTGTTTTTCGTATTTGTTTTGTTATGTAGTTTGATTCTTGTTGGTTAAATTATATTTTTGAAAAGAAACAAATTTTCAAGTTAAAGGAATATGCAGTTTAATAAATAAAAAAATTTAAAAATAAATGTAAAACTCATTTGTTTTAAATGAAATGTAAATGATCCGTTTCTTAAATGAATTTTAAGTTGTTTAAAATCAATTTTCGTTTGAATTTAACTACAAAATATTTTGTGTGTATTTATTTATACTACATGTATTTTATAAACATTATTTTGGGGTTAGAAAAAAAAGAACAAGGACGAACCCGTTTACCGGCCATGTTCCAAGAAGTAACAATTTTATACTTGCTGTATTATTCAGCATAAAATTGTAGATCATTGTATACGTTATATACATAATAGGATATTCAAACGATTAACCTTTGTTTGATTAATCGATTTGCCGTTGTTCGATTAATCGATTAATTTTGAGCGAATAACTGTTCGAATAATTTTAAATTGCTTATTTTCGATTAACGAATAATTCGTATAATTTATGTCGATTAATCGAAATTTTTTCCACGGTATTACCCCCCGTATTCATAAACGATTATTAAATTTAAGAAACGTTTTTTAAGCAAAATTTTCATAGAAAATTTATTTTGTAAACCTTTATTTAATTTAAAATATTTTTATGAATACGGCAGTTTGTTTTATTCTTCTATGTGAAAAAGCAAGCCGGTACGTTTGAAACAGCCGATACGTTTGAAACTGTAATAACTTTCATTTCTTCTGATTTGACTTCTGCTTGTGCTTCTGACATCAACAACAGTTTCAGTCAAAGAAAAATCACAAAACGAAAAACAAACAAACAGTTGGACGAAACTTTTGCCAGCAGTTTAAAAAGCGTTTAAAAAGCTGCAGTTGAGATAGTAAAAGTCATAAGATTGTGCTGTAACTTCGACATCTTCATTTGTCATTGAACAAAAATAAACTGTTGCCTTTACTTCTGATTCATTAAATGGAAACAGTCGCAGTAAAGGCAAAAGCAAAAACCGAAAAGTTGTACACAACAAAGAACCTCGGCAGTCGACATGTTCGAAAGTGTTTGGTTTGATAGACTGAAACTTTTAAAAAATCCCGTAGTTACCGAAGATGGGACGTTGTGTTTTTTTCCGTATTTTTTTTTTTTAATAATACATGTGTACATAAATACATATGTACATATGTATTTATTTTAATGCTTAACAATCTTTTTAATTTTTTGAAATTAAATAAAACGTATGTGTTTATGTACACATGTATTAAAAAAAAAATGCGAACAAAAAACACAACGTCCCATCTTCTCTCCAACGTCAGCAATAAATGAATGAATCTTCTATAAATCATGTTTCATCAAAATAAAAGAAAGAAATCTTGTGAACCATTTAAAGTAATTATAAAAAAATTGATTTATCCCGAGTGTTTTTCTTTCTGTGTACCAAAGTGAAGTGAGTAAAATATTAGCTCTGGACGTTAATTATTTTTCTAAGTCGCTAGGAGGACGATTTTGCAACGTTTTATGTCCTACCCAAAGGCCTGAAAATTGAAAGCCATCGCAATTTATCCCTATATATTCATCTTAATATATTCCCCCTTTATCTGGCAATTTGCAATCAATAAACTTGGTATTAGAAATATTAATAAAAAAAATCTACCTTATGGTTTTACCTTTAGTTAAAAATCGAAAATGCAAACGAACTTAAAGAAATTGTCAATATTTTCCATTTTATTTTGCATATTTTTTCTTCATTATTTTTGTATGTAGTTGTATTGGTTTTAAGTAAATAAGTTCGATTACATACATACGTACATAGTTTTGTCTTCTTGATGATAAATGATATAGCATTTTTACCCCTGAACACATGTCCAGACATTTGTTTGTATTTGAAGTGTTTGATATTTTGTTTGAAAAATAAATCATTTGAATATTCATTAAAAGCATGCAAACAGTTTTTTTCTACAATTGATTGAATTAAGTTTAAACGTTTTTTGATTGTAATTAAGGTTAGACAAGAAGGCAAAGGAACGCTTTACCGTAACGAAGAGATTTTAATTAAAGAAGAAAAGTACAAATGCAGTAGGGATAAGTTCTAAGCAGAGGATTCGGCAGATTCTTTGTTTGAAGATATCAGGACAGTTAAGCACAGAAGTCTTTTGCACTTCTCTTTGGCTCAGAAATCGCTTAAAAAATATGGCCAAACTTTTTTTCTCGTTTTTTTTTTCAATGTAAAAAAATTATGTAGCCCCACTTTCGCCTAAGCTGTTCTTTAAATGAAATGAAAGGTGGCAATGTCTTTGTTATAATAAAGAACTAATTCTGCATAATTTCAAAAACAGAAACAAAACTTTGGTAGTAAAATTTTATTAAAATCGGCATGCATAGTTTTTTATTCCAGAAAGTGTGTTATTTTCTTATGCGAAACAATCGATTTGGAATGCATAGGCTTTGCCCATTTTGATGAAAAATTTTTGATCGGTTTTCAAAGTTGTTAAAAAAGAAAGAAAAAATCCCGTATTCCTTGTTTAAGTTAAATACATCAAATTTTAAAAGTAGAATGATGACGAAAACTATATCGGGTCGGTCTGCTGCCGTTTTGGTTCAGATTTCTGATTCTTTAGTCAAGGAAAGGATACAGCAACAGTAAGTGATGAAGAAAAACATTGTGTGTATAAGCAAGACTTGGTTCAGAAATTATTCCAACTGAAAAAAATGTGTTGCAAAGCCAGCCGTTGCGCTCTCCTTCATATTCTCCTTCAGAGCTTCCTTTGGTGCGCGACATTGCTTGTGCAAAAAAGCTAACTTTTTTGTTTGATTCAGCAAAATTATTTGATTAAAATTTATATGATTTTTAGTTAAGTTTTTGTTTGATTCAGTTAAATTATTTGTTTTAAATTTTTTAACATCAAAAACAAATTTCATCAAAAATCACAATTATTTATTTGAAAAAGACATGTTTTATTTCAATAAACGAAAGCAAAATAAATTGTTTGAATTGTTTGTTTTTAGGACCGATTTCAGACAAAACATTTTTAGATTCTACAAATTTTTTGTTTGAATTAGAAAAATATTTTTTTCGGTGTAGCTTAAGATAACGGGCGTGTCTTCTCAACCCTTTGTTGCGAAACTGATCAGTGACTCTGGCGGGAATCGGAGAGGCAGAACTTACACTGACAACCTAACAGACCAGCTGATTTCTTACTAGGGAACCCATTAAATTAATATTAATAATAAGCCACATATTGTTGGCATCACTCGTAAACGAGCTAAGTCCACAGTCTTGAATATTCAGTTTTGGATGCAGTTGAATAGAGTAAACAAAACCACATAGTTTCCATAAAAAAATACTACGCTAAATGTTTAATTTGTTGTTTTGCAATTGTACGTAAAAGTGACAAGTCCAACAATGCTGAAGAAAAAGTGCCAAGTCACCTTTTAATACGAAAGTTTATAACAAACTATTGAAATTTTTTTGCTGTTAAACTGTTTGTTGCAAAAATCACCTAAATGAGTATTTTCCAATCAGTATTGATACTTAAAAACTGCAAAAAACCGATAACTTTTAATTGGTTCAAATAATCGAATGCCATAATCATGCTGATTTTGTTAGAGAAAAAATAAAAAACATGACAATTAAAGAATGACATAAAATATTATCAAAAACAATTTACGATTGAAAAATGCGACAAAAACGACTCGATAATGATTATAAAAACTTACATTTACCTACTCAAAAAGGAATCAGAAAACTGTATATCAAATGATTCTTCCAGGGGATTCATCGGTATGATACCATTTTCTCACAACGAGAGTATCATTTGTGATTGAAAAATATGCTCATATACGGGTATTTTACTCCTGAAGCTGATTCCTTAATTATTAGATTATGATAGAAAATGCTAGCTGGGTTTAAATAAATAAAATACCAATTTTCATAGTTTATATATTTGATGAATTTTTTTTTATTTAATTAAGTGCTGACGAATTCGCATATGGGTTTACTTTATCAGAAAAAAAACTTTCGCAAAACAACACGCCTTTAAAAGTAATTTTTTATTTTAAAAGCTTATTGGAGGTCTGATTGTCTCCACACAGCCAGTTTCCCCCATTTCCGCACTCATCGGCCGTTTAATTACCAGTGATTTTGCAGAGACCCGTTACTCAGCATAGCCCTACTACATACTTCCCTTTCTTTCGAGCTCTTCTACAATCACCCACTAGCTTGGACTTCATAAACAGCCCATCAAGGTACTAAGAGATACCTTGGAGTCCAAATACATAGTGACCTTCGGGCCCCGAATCAATGTTGCCCCTTATCAATTATACGGTCTTCAAAATATCTAGAACCTCTGCCAAAAATGCAATGCAGTCTTCAGGAAGCCTTCATTGACATTCTTATGTCTATATTCTCAAGGAAGACCTCTTCACGCGTGCCAGTAGTCCTCGAACCATCAGTAAAAATAGAAACTCCTTTAAACAATCTGCCCTAACCTGACCAGCTCTCCTTATACGCCAATTTCACCCTCTGCAAAAGCGCAAAGTCGATCCTAGTAATTACCAAAGTCAATCTCAATCAAGATCTTAGTTTCCTAACAGTAGCAGTTCCCTTAGTCTGTAAATGTGATGGGAATAGGCAGATGTACAATAACATCCAAACACGTTTCAGAAGTACTTTAAATGGCCCCTGTGATGTCGTTCGGAGCAAACCTCTGAGCCAATTTCGGTGCAACCATACACTTAAAAGAAAAATCAATCCATCCGTTCTCAAATCAATCTGAAACGGTATAAATAGTACGGTGAGTACGGATTTTCTTGAATCAAGTACAGCAAGATTGATTCGAGTACGGATTTTTAATCCCAAAATACTTAAGTTATCTATATTCAATCCTGATTTCGTACTTCAAATATTCCAGAAATGAGATTGATTTAAGTAAAACTAAGATTATATCAATCTCAAAATGCGCTTGGTTCAAGTATTATTAAGTTGATTTTGTCCCGAATTCGTGCTTGAAAAAAACAAAAAAAGAAATTAGAAAGAAAAAATTATTATGAAAAAATCACTTATACCGTGTTCAGATATACCTTTTTTATTGAGTCAATATTCGGTTAATTGACATAATTATCTTTCTGTTCACATATATACAATTTAGCCTACTCAATTTATATTACTACAGCATACAACATTCAACGTAAACAAAAATGTACATGTATAAGAAAAATGTAAACAAGGTTTGACATCTTTAAGGAATAAACATCTGGCTTTTGCGACGACCCAATGGATGGGTATTTGTTTTGTTGTAATTTAGTTTCCAAATGTCAAAACACTGTTTAGTAAGTTGTGTTTTGCTTAATAAACACACTTGTTACAGTGTCGCATTTTAATTTTACTCAATATTTATAACAATTTCGTATTAATTGAGCAATAACTAAATTGCAATTTTATATGGATAATTGAGTTCAATAATGTCGTTTATTGCGTAAAACTCAATTAAGGTGCATATCTGAACACGGTATTACCCGTACTACACCTTACAGAAAGATAAAACACAAACATCATGCCCGATATGATTTTTATTTTAGAAAACTTATGTACATCTTTAACCAAAAATATAAACTTAATGAGAAGCAAGAGTTCAAATTTACTTTTTAACCCTTCGTGGTACACATGGGTCTGGGCAGACCTTTTTTCAATGTGTATAGATTATCAAAACATGCGTAATAACGTGTTCAGATATACCTTTTTTATCGAGTCGATATTCGGTTCATTGACATAATTATCTTTCTGTTCACACATACACAATTTAGCTAACTCAATTAGCAATTTGCAATATAATTAAGCAAAATGTAAACAACTTTAACATCTTTAAAGAAAACCAATATAAATATCTGGTTTTTGCGCAGACCTAATGTTTTTGTTGTTTTGTTGTTGTCAAAAATGTCTAAACACTTTGTTTAGTGAGTTGGGTTTTACTCACTAAACACACTTGTGACAGTGTTGCATTTAAATTCTACTCAACATTTATAACAATTTCGTATTAATTCAGCTATAACTAAATTGCCATTTTGTATGGATAATTGAGCTCAATAATGGCATTTATTGCGTAAAAGTCAATAAAGGTGCATATCTGAACACGGTATAAGCCAGAGGGTTAAGCATGTTCTGTTTTTTCTACACACAAAAAGAAAATCGCTTTTTCCAAACTTGTGTTGTGTTGTTGTTAATCTACAAACAACTTTGAAAACACACACGTATGCACGTATAAAAGAATGCCACGCTGAGAGATGGGACTAATAAGTTTTATGAGATTAAAACCCTCATTTTGTAATTTTACTCTCAGAGTGGCACTACCAACTAAAAGTTCAATCTTTTGTTTACTTGATTTAAGAATTTTATACTTATTTCAAGACAATTCGGGATTTTTTTGAGTACGTTTTAGTGTTATTCGTGTTATTTAGTGGACAGCCAGGCGGCTCTTATGGCCGTAAGTGGCTGTTATGTGAACTCCAAGCTAGTTGATGATTGTAGGAGGGCTCTGGAGAAGTCTTAGGTGAGTTTTTGCTTAGGTTGTGCTGGGTGCCAGGTCACTGCGACATAGGCGGCAATGAGGTTGCTGATGAGTTGGCGAGACAAGGCTCAGAGATGGAGGATCCTAACAGTATGGAGGCGGTTAGGCCTCGTATAGGCTTCTGTTTTGGAAAAAGCAGGGAGTGGATTCTGGGCGCAACCAATCGGGCCTGAGGGAACCGGACGGACTGCCGGGTATCACGGACGCTGTGGCCGGTGCTTAGGAAGTCCGATTCGGGGTTGCTGCTGGGCAGGAGTAGGGTCTGCGTTAGGACCATAATGGGAATGATCACAGGCCACTGTATGATAGGCAGAATGGTGGTGAGGATGGGATCCGACTTGTTGGATATGTGCAGGTTGTGTGAGGCCCCTGAGGAGTTGGAGACAGTTGAGCAGTTTTTGTGCCACTGTCCCAGGTTGCATGGCAGCAGGCTGAGGTGGCTGGGCAGTAGGTTTCTGTGCAAATTAGAGGATGTCTCGGGTTGCGGACTCGAGAATCTGATAGGATTCGTAATGCGGATGACCTGACTGCTCAAGAGGAGACGATTTTAGGTAGGAGTAAGATGTTATGTCTCACTTTGTAAGACATAGATTGGTCTTACTTTTCTACGTTAAGATTAAGTTACTATTACTCCTAGCTAACTGAGCCTTAAAGGTTTTAGATTTCTATTTTATTACGGAGCAATTCTCCTTATAGGAGCAACAGAAATTAATATAAATGTATATAACAATTTTACCGAGTTCTTTCCCTTTCCTGTAAAATTTTTTAAATTGACTCCTTTACGAATAAAGGTAACGATAAAACAATAAATTACAATAATTTAAATGTGGCATAATCACATTAACTTTTTTTTTTAAATAAACTGTTATAAATTTAACCAAATAAATTTCTCTGATTTTTATTTAATTAAACAAGTTATTTACTTGTATTTCTGCTGATAATTAATGGCGTGATTATATTTTTTATTTGCATTCTTGCGTAGTATTAATATAATTTTTTATTATTATAATTATTTTTATTTTGCTTATTGTTTTTTTTTTTTTTTTTTTTTGAAGCAAATTAAAAAATAGTATATTTTATAATTAACATTTCTTTGACGGTTGGGATTCAGTTGTCATGATGACTCATCACCGGCAAATTTCTGTAAAAAAGTCAAATTAAATTAATGCTCCATCTTGTTTGTTTGCTTTGCTATTTTTTTCCTTTTCCTTATTGGCTGGATCAAATTAATTTGAATTATTAATTTATTTTATTATTATTTTTTTTTAATATTTATTGATGAGGCACCAACAAAGTAATAATAAGTATATGAATAATTATATTAAATGCAATGTGTCATGTTTGTAGTGCAAGTAAATAATTCTCACTTACATTCATGTAAATAATTATCCAGTAAACAATTTTTACCTTCATTTTTGATGTTAAAGGAAATATGAAACTTTAATTATTCGAAATCTTAATATTTCTTTGAGTTTTAAAAAAAATCTCATTAATAGGATTCTCTATGACGTGTTAAATTCTCAAATACACTGAAATTTATTGTTGATGAAAAGCTAGTTTCTGTGCGCATTTCACTGCTTGCTTAGGCCAGATGATCAGGAAGCCATTTTCAAAGGTTTAAGAAAAGCTAAAAATATTATACAAATAAAACTGTAAAGCGAATAAGAATTATAAACACTTAAAATACTACTTGCAACAATAGTTTAAACAAACCACCAATACAAAACAGTGAGTTTATCTGTTCTAACATTCCCCTAAAATTGGTTGGCTTTTTTTCCCGACATGAATTTTGGTTGTAAGTGGGTAGAAAGAAAAAATTAAAAAACAAATTGCTTCATTTTATTGCTTTCGTATGAAAACCAAAACAATTTGCCATTTTATATTCTTATTTTAAATCACTTTCTTATTGTTAAGCTTGTTAGGCCTGGAGCTTCAATGTAAATAAAACATTAATTGTTTTACAGGTTTTCCATTAAACTTTAAATCATGCATTTGGTTAAGTTGTTTGGAAAACAGTTATTTTTTTTAAAATTTTACAGATGACTGGATATTTTTGTCGTGAAATCGCTTATATTTAGAACTCTCCTAATAAAACCTTTTACTGTATTAATTAATTGATTTTTTGGTTGAGTGGTGTAATAATTCATTATCTTGTCTGATGAAGTCTCTTTTGTATTCCAATCAAATATTATTGCATTTTCTGATCTATATAATTTTGTGTCCAGAAACGCTGTTCTCCCTTCATTTTCCATTTCCATTGTAAATTTAATGATAACACAAGGGAACAAATTTAAGCTTTTCTTTGTGCGGTCTGGAATTTGATTACAAGTTTATACTAATTTGGAGTCGCTGATTTCAAATCTTATCTCCATTTTTCTCTATCAGCTCTATTTTTAGAGATATTCTGTTGTTTCTAAAATAAAGGCACTTTCACTACATAAATATATTCGAATAACTTGAAAACGACTGACCACATTCAGTTAACAAGAAAACCCGATATTCGGCAACAGTATTATCTTAAATTCTTTTTTTAATTTGCCCTATAGTTTCAGAGATATTGTTAAATGTTTGAAGAAAAAAAGGAACATTTTGAAAAAACCAATTTTTGGTTCTTTTAAAATTCATAACAAATACAAATGCGACAAAAATCACAGTTTTATCTTTACATAATTTCAATTGAAATGAGGTTGACTTCATTGTAATCGGTGCACAACTTCTGATTTTATTCACAATTTACTGAGAAAACTGAAGATCGATTTATATACAAAAATAACATTTTATATATGTGCCAAATGCCAAATCTATTTAATTAAAACAAAAAACAACTAAGATATTTGTCAACAAATACGAATCCTGCCAAAAGTCGCCAGAAAATGTTCACGGGGTTTTTATATTTGTGTAACTTAACAATTAGGCACTTATGTATAATTATAAAAGTAATATGTATATGGACATTTCCACCGGTAGGTACACCGAACCAAAAAAAAAAATTATAAGTTCTTGAAAAGATTTTGTTTAATCATATTTTCACAGGGAAACAATCAAATATAATTAATGCAAACAAATTTTTTTTTATTCATAGCCCATACAAAGTCGAACAAGTGCAACTTTTCTCATATTGATATTTCTACTGCACGTTTTGTTTTGATAAAAGTTCTTAAAGAGAGATATAATGCATTGACTTTAATGTCCCAAAATCCTGCTGAGGCTACAATGAGTCGAAAAAGAATGCATAAGTGCCGGTTCACACAAGTCAAGTCAAGTCAAGTCTTGAGCTTTTAAGAGAGAAGGGAAAAGAGAATGCCATTTCTTTTCCCCTCTCTCCTAAAAACTCAAGACTTGACGAGTCAAACTTGACGTGTGTGAACCAGCACTAAGAAACTATGCGAAGGCAAATAACTGTAATTTTTTTTTCTTTGTATTATCTGATATTTCGATGTCATGTGGTACATTGAAAAACAACATTTTCTATCAGTGCGTCGAGTGTAAATGCAGAAAGATCAACAAATTACTAGATCAAAGAGAAATTGTTTATAAACTTAAAATAAAAAAAACCTTTCTGAAAAATATGAAAATTTCTTATCGTGGTACTTATATAAAGTTGGTCACGGGCGACATGGTAAGAGTGGTGGAAGAAGCAGGTGGCATTGTTACGGCAACAAATACTATATTACAACAAAAATGGAAATTATATCACCGTTTACGTCAAAAAATACTTAAAACAAAAATCAAAGCGTGCCGCTGAACGTGATGAAATAAATAAATTTTAAGCCAATTTTTATTTAATTATTGTCAATATCTTTTTTATTTTAATTTAAAATTATCAGAAACTTTGTTAAAATACAATGATCACAGCCAGGGCTGTGGAGTCGGAGTTGAAGAGTCGGAGTTGATGTTTTTGTGCCGGAGTCGGAGTCATAGTACCCACAAAAACTCGAGACTCCGACTCCAAAGTTCAAGATAAAAATAATCTTCTTAACCCTTTCGGTACTTCTTTTTTGTTTTTGATTAAAAAAAATTGTTTTTTCGATTTTATAGCTCTTAAACCTTATGCTATTAACAATCAATAATAATTATTTTTAAATTTTGTATCTAAAGTGGTTTTTGAGCATCATGCCATATGGCATAGAATGTATTTAAAGGAAAAAAAAATAATTTTAATTAACATATTTAATGCAATTCTAAAATTCTATATTCAGAAAGATGTATAAAAGATTTATTTTATAAAAAAAACTATTCAATGCATTTTCTTTAAAAAATAAAGCTATTCTTTTAGAATCAGAAAGACAAATGAATTAAAAAACACGATCATTTTTATTATTTGTATGTTCATATGTATATTTCTATGTTATTATTTTTTTCCATTGAATAAAATCTATGCCAAATGGCATAGTTTGATTTTAAAAAAATTGGACACCTTCTTTGAACAACCCTTGGGATCTAACTTTTTCTCCACTTATTAAGGCAATGATAATCTGATAAAAACCTTATGGAAAGTTATAAAATAACATTATTTTCGTAACAATATTTACAAAATTACAAAGTGACCTTTTTTCGAAAATTACAAATCTTGAAATGCATGTTTGCTTTCTGGCCTATCAGAATGCACTTGGTGTACCAATCAAAATATTTAATTTTTCAATTTCAATTAAAAGCTTTAAAGAAAAATACGAAAATATCAAAAAAATTTATTTCTAACTGTTTTGCCCCAAACAGGGGCTTGCAAAAAGCACTATGCCATATGGCATAGAATAACCGAAAGGGTTAAAACACATTTAAAATTTAAATAAATGGTTAATGAATACTGCTTTTATGTGCTGTTTGCAAATGACAGGCGATGGACTGAGTGCTTTTCATATACAGGGGTGTGCTGGAAATCGCAAACGTAAAACTCAGGAATTTTAAAAGTCGTTTTTAAATAAGATTTTTGTAATAAAAGAATTTTATGACAAATATTTAACAAATATTTTCCTATTAAACAGGATTTTAAACCAAAAATTATAAGAATTAGGTTTAAAGTTTATTAAAAACAACTTCCAAATTCTTGCGTTTGCGATTTCCAGCACACCCCTGATAAATTTTGCTACATAATCAATCGCCTGTCATTTGGAAACAGCACATTAATGTTTGCGTACGGTAATTGCTTCTCAAAAACTCTAATTTTTAGTAGGCCGTACGGTAATGAAAAAATAAAAGTTAACATCACTGAGTCTCATATACATTTAGCATCAAGATTATAGTAGAAGTCGGAGTCGGAGTCGGAGTAGGAGTCGGAGTCGCACTTAAAAAATTTCAGCATTTGGAGTCGGAGTCGGAGTTAGTACTTTTTTCGGACGACTCCACAGCCCTGATCACAGCACAAAACGTGGACTTTTTGTAAAAATAAACAAAACTATACAAACAATGCAAGAGCAAAAAATCGTCATCTGGCGTAGTGCTGCCACCTGTTTATTTCACCATGATTAAAATATTTTCTCAGTTTTCGCTGAAATCAGCATTTAAATTGGTGGCCGCAAAACCACTTCTTTTCTTTTCATATGCGAATGCATTGCCTTTTTTCAACTGTCTTGAAAACGAAAAACTTTATCAAAATGAACAATAGCACTAATTATAGTGATATAAGTTAAATCTATTTAAAAAAAATATATAAATCCGTTTTATCACTTTAAATGTAAATGACGGTCACGGTCGACATGTTGGAAATGCCCATATTATGTATATAAAAAAATATATCTGTGTGAACAAATATAAAGAGATATATTTGTTCTGATGCGTATTTACAAACGTTTTATCATCGTTAACACTTACAACAAATTAAATCACACAACAACACATGAATTAATTTTCATAATTTACAGTGGACAGTTGTGCGGTTAAAAAATCGTATTTTTTTTTAATTAGTATTCGATTTGAGAGAAAACCTTTCATTTGTTTTTCAAACGAGAAACGTCAAATTTCTATTTTTTTTTGTTTTTGTTTGATTTAAACTTCCCCTACTACTTGAATCCCGAAAATTTCAATTTGCTTTAAAAATAAAAATCGAATAGTTTTTTGCAAGGCACATCTATCAGGTCTGCTTACTTGTACAGAAACAAAAAACGATTATTTTTAGTTGTCAAAAATTTACTACCTCAAAGCAAAAGGAAAAAACGTGTATGTGTGGCATACCATAAACGTAAACAAACGTACACATGCACATGTAAGCAAAATGTAAACAACTTTTGACAACTAAAAAGAACATAAACAATGATCATCAGGCTTCTTGCGCAGACCTTTTCAATGGGCCTTGGTTTTTTGATTCAAAAGCAATTCTATTTCTTATTCTTTCAGAAGATACTGAACGAATCGAATTATTTTTTCAGTGTTGTTAGACATTTGTTTGAGTGCAAACAACACTTAAAAAATTATTTCGATTCTTGCAGTATGGACTGAAGGAATTAGAAATAAAATTACTTCCGGAGCGAAAAGTTTTCGATCACGACTGCCAGAATTAGCCCCCTGCACAAAATGTAAACTTGATTATTTAGGTAATAGCAGATTGACTTAAACTTTAGATCTTAAAGCCGAAACTATCTTAAAATAAAACAACAAAATATCTTTCAAAATTCCTTACATGTAAGACAGCAACAACAAACTCTACACAATTCAAACTAATATTTTTAGAGTTAGGTTTTATTGAAAGCTGAGTTAGATTTCTTTCTCAAATCTGAAAGTTTTATAAACAATAATAATTTTTTACGGTTTTTTTTATAAAATAAAAAGGAAAAAATAAAAGTTTTTTGAAACGGATTTTCAAAGAAAATTGGATGAACAACTGATATGTTGCCGAACGAAATGCAAAGCAACAGGTAAATTGCCTGCGAATTTGTGAAGCTTTCGAAAGACGTTGTGGCAGAATTTTTTAAATTTTTAATTATTATTTAACTTCATAAAAGTTAAATAGTTTAACGAACTAACTTTGCAATCAATTTATCTCTCCAATTCTAAATATGTTAAACTTTATATTAAACTTTAAGAAATTGGAAAACACTTAAATCAAAGACTTAACTTATGGTGTTTTCTTTTCTACAAAAAAATGTGCCTTTTTTTTAAAAAAAATTCAATTTGGTGTCTGTTTCTTTAAAATTTTGCTCCCGAAAAGCATGAGTTTTTTAAAATAAAACAAGCCACCCTTTTCGGGAGCAACATTTTTAAGAAAAAAAACACCAAACTGAATTTTTTTTTTAAAAAAAGGCACATTTTTTTGTAGAAAAGAAAACACCTTTAATCTGTTATATTCAAGAATCTGATTAGGTTACATTAACTAATCGTTTATACTAGAGTTTGCTAAAAACCGTAAAAATATGAAATCGCGGTTTCGGTTTTTAAATGATTAAAACCGGTCGGGTCGGTTTTCAAAATATCAAAGTTTAACTTAATGCATAAGCATATATTTTTGTTTGTTTGTTATACAATTTTTTATTGGTTTCATTTCAGGTACTTTTATTAACCCTTAAGTGTATACCTGGACTTGGCCAGGCATTTTTTGACTTTTTCTCAGATTTTTTTTATATAATTACATATTGGGTATATTAGAACGAAACTTTATGTATTCCTCAAGCAAAGTGTTTCTTACAAGAAAATTAGAAACAATTAAACACCGTAGGCGTCGCAATTGGCCAAATGATAATTTTGTGCATATTGTATCTACCTTGGCTGGCCAGACCCTTCCCTATTATATATATGTACTGCAGAAAATAAAATCAAAATGAAACGTATTTAAAAGCATGCACAACACATAAGAATTCTTTCTTTACTGTTTTTTGGAAGAACTCTTCTATTTCCCAACAAAATGTTCCTGCTATAGAAACCGTGTTTTCGATTTCGGTTAACACCGACCAGCAATCCCTAGTTTATACATCACACGTAGATATTAGTTTCCTATTATTTCTTTCCCACTGTCTTTAATATTTTCAACCGATCTATCTTACTGCGAGTAATATGTGAATAAATTTAATTGTCCGTCAACTGCATATGGTTAAGTGAACATACTTCAATAAAATAAATTTTGAAGTGTAATTGTGTTATAAATATTAAATAATAATGTTAATAATATTAAAGTGAAAAATATATTGTAGAATGCAAACTATTTGTTAATAAATAATGATGAATTAAGTAAAAAAAAAACAAATGAAAATAAAAAAGGATTTAAATTATTTATTGAAATACAAAAAAAAAAAACAATCAACACTCTGATACGTTTATAAACATTTATACACAGAAAAAAATTACGACAAATCAATTGTCATATTGAATACCATTTTCGTCAAAGCAATTAATTTTTGACTGAAAAGGCAAACCGAATTTGTAAATGTAAAAAATACATTTGCTAACTAAAATTGTTCACATTCAACAAATGTTTTTAACACTGAGTTTGTAACATTTAATAAAATATTATTAAGCAATCAAATAAAAAAATTAATTACAAATTTGTCATTTTAACAAAATGTTTTGTTGCTTATTATTTAAAAAAAATGTATGGCCAATTTTAACAGAAAGAGATGCATTCAAAATGCGGATCTTATTAATTTTTTATTTAAATATAATAAAAATGCCATCACAAATACATAAATACACAAATACCCACAACTTACTGCGAAATTATCTATTAGATCGCTTATTTGTAGTAAAATTTCGGACCCAAGACGAATCATAGCAGGAGTTCCCTGCTGTAATTTTTTGCTGACGATACAGCGTACATAAAAATCATGTAGTCGTCTGCAGACTCATATAATAGAACTCGAAAAATGGCTTAACAAATGGAAAATAAAAGTAAATCCAACAAAGTGTGCACATGTCACTTTTGACCTTGAGAAAGGGCGACTGTTCCAAACTAAAGATTAATAACATCAAAATCCCTCAACAAAATCATATCAAATATCTTAGTATACACCTCGATCGTCGCCTTACCTGGTCTCAACATATTGAATCCAAATCCACACAGCTCAAACTTAAAAAACTACAGCTTCAGTGGCTTCTTTGCTATCATTCTGCTCTCAACTCAATCTACTCTACAAAGCTATTATTAATCCAATATGGACCTATGGTATCCAACTATGGGTAACAGCTTCTGCTTCTAATATAGAGAAACTACAAAGACGACAGAATAAAATATTGCGACAAATTACTGGTGATCCATGGTATATTAGAAACGAGAATATTCATAAGAACCTCGATATTCCATTTGTTCGCGACGAAATAAAAACCTTCTGCTCCAAATATGCACGAAAATTGGCAACTCATCCGAATCCTCTTGCACAGGATCTACTGTATTATAATGGACATATTCGCTTCAAGAGGGTCGACACGTTGGCCCTCGCGCAACTGCATGAAAATGGAGTTTCTATTGCAACGGCAATAGACCCAGAAATTATTAACTAATTTAAGATTTTAATACTTATTGCTATTTGCTTAATATAGAAAGATCCAATAAATAAATTAAAAGTTAAAAAAAAAAATAAACAAATGTGTACATATCTTAAACATAAACGGACTTAGGAGGGGTTGCAGAGGATGCTCAAAACGGATTCATGACAAAATCATCAAATATAATTGGAGAACTATCATAAATTAAACCGTGTTAAATTTTCGGTAAGAAGTTTCAAATAACAGCTTCACCCCTAAGATAAACTTTGTTTTCAATAACAGTCCAAGTATTCATTTTTTTACGAGATTAAAACAATTAACCTACTAGGAACCACAGGACATAATATAAAACAATTAAACCAATTTTAGATTAAGAAACATTTCAAAGATGTATTATCGAAAGGTTTTTTTTTATTACATTTATTGAAATTACAATCTATCCTAACACAGTACAACACATGATTTGCCAACTCAATTCTGTGAACTGTATGTGAAATTAGACCCAAAAAGAAGAATTTCTGCATCATTCGTTTTGTCTTCTTACCTGCGATTTAAAGTTAGTATCGATTTGAAGTTAGTACTATCGTATAGGGGAATTTATCACGTTTTAGGCCCTGTTGTTTGACATAGCTCGACAACCACTAGCCCAATTTAGTTGAAATAAATTTTAAAAAATTAAGAATTACAATTCCCTTAATCTGTTCATATATTGTACAAGTATACAAGTAACACTTTCGAAGTTAAAAATGAATGTATGAAGGGAAAAAATTATTTTTGTCCTAAAAATTTAAATTTTTTTTTTAAAAATACATAAAAAATCCAAAATGGAAAAAAGTTTCAAGTCTAGTTATTTTTTCGCAAAGTCACATAACCTATGAGCAAAATGAGACAAAGATCATAATGATGCACGCGTTTCGCTTTTATTTGCAATTGAGTAAATGTATGAATTTCAAAAATTTGCTCGAGATATGCACAACATTATTTGGAGAAAACATTGACACCTTTTTCATGATTCTGAAAATTAAAAAAAAAAGGAATAAACAAAAGGTTATTTATTGTTTTTTATATTTATCGACCTTTTTCTACTATATTAGTGTTTTTTTTGGGATTTCCAAACAGGCTTTCAAGGTCTAAGTATTTCCTATATGTAAATAAAAGATTTATTTCATATTTTCATCCGACGTTTCGTAGGCTGTTTTCCTACCTCTTCAGGGATTATTTTTATTGAAATATAAAATCTTGAATTTGTATTTACATTTCCATTTCTAATTTAAAAGTGGTTTTAAACAATACACACAGTACAATTAAACACACAAATAAAACAAAAATATAAATGTATAATTAATAAAAAAATATCACAGAAAAGTTAAATTTTTAATGTAAGTATCACAGTTGAAAATGGACCAATTATTATTATTATTTGATTTTTATGATTGCGGTAATAAATGTACGTGGATAATTAAACGGAAAGTGGACCTTTTTATTATTTGGGTTTTTCCGGTGGCTACCTATATGATTTTTTTACAGAAATTTCACCTACATTTAAGGGTGGTCATTATTTGGAAAGTTTTGCACAGTTTGAAACGTACAAGTGCTGAATCAGGTATATAGCCAGCCGCCCTTAAAATATGCGCCCATTTATAAGTACCTGGCAGTAAAATATTCAAAAATACGTAGTATTTATAGGTGTGCATTGATCGATTTTTGGCATTCAGCCAGTGCCGACGAACGCGAACAGTAAAAGTGATTTTTCTCCAGTTTTTTAAAAGTGAATAACAATAAAATATATCAATATGGAAAACAACAAGTAAGATAATAAGCAATTTTGAAGAAATTTATAAATTGACAGTAATAGATGCACTCGAGCAAGTAAAAAGATAAGTTAAGAATCGTCTTTTGTTTCACAGTAAATAAATAACAATATAAATAAATTATCAGGCTTGAGGTATTTTTTTAATTTTATATAAAACTTTAAATGTTTATTGTAACCCATATTTCGGCACTTCTTTGAATGCCTTCTTCAGGTTTTTTTTTCTTTCTTATTTAACACAATTCAACAAACAAATTAAACAATATATTATTATGACAAATTAACTTGATCTTTTACAATATAAATAAGCCTTTAACGTTTCTATTTTTATAAATTAAATGTCCATAATTTTGTGCTACATTCTCAGTGTCCGACTTGGAATTAACTAAGCACAATGGGATGATCTGACTTATGTCTTGCTGTCCTAGTACTTAGTTTATTTTTTGTTGTACTCATATATACCTTGTTACACTGCCCACTGCCATTAATTACCCTTACAAGGTATTTCATACACAATATTTGACGTTTCATCTTCTTTATTTTGTTTTTCATTTAAGTAAATAGTTTGACTACTGTGTTAAAAGGTTTATGAGCTATTTTATATATTTTGCTATCATATAAATTTGATTTTTCTAATCTCTCTGAAAATTTTGGTATATACATATGTACATATTAGGGATGCCAAATGGGACCAGGTTTTTTGAAACCCGGGATTCGGGATTTTTTATTCAAAAAAACGGGATCCCGGGACGGATCGGGATTTTTCGGGATTTCATATATAATAGCAAATTTTTAAAATTCATATACATAATTATAATTTAATGTTTATGTATAAGTATTAAAACAAATTAATTCATGAAGAATATTAAACAAATTACAAAATAAAACAGTTTAATGTAATATGGACGAATTATGTATTAAAACTTATATTTTTAAAAGCTTCTAAAACAAATTAATGACGTCTGATAATCGATACCTTATTTTATTGCGAGCATATGCTGTCGAGGAAACCAATATTCGCATTCAACAATATTTAATTGATTGTATCTGAAATATACATATATTCAAGTGTAATCTAATAAAATAAACTTAAACAAATATGTGTCGAAAGACTTTTTTGGTAAAATCCCCTAAAGTTTGTAAGACCTTTTTGCACAACTTGCATACGTTAGACACTGATGTATCGAATGAAAACTCGAGAAATGTAATGTCGAGTTACTCGATATCGAATGCTATTATTTCAAATTTCATTCGATATCGAGAGTCATGATACCAAAATAAATCATTTCGATCAATTTTGCTCGATATTGTATGCGGTGATTAGACACCAGGGTGACTCACGTTTATTTAAATATAGTTGTAATTAATTTTTGTAGTTAAGTACTATGTACTAATTTATTTTTAAATTATTTAATTTCTTTTAAATTTTTTATTATTATTGAGTAGAAATTTGTAAGCCGGTTATGGCCAAAGGGCTAGGTTACTGAAATTTAATAAATTAAATAAATAAATAAATAAAAAAAATAAAAAAAACCACATATTTACTAAATCCAAAATTTCGGGATTTTTACATAAAAAATCCCGGGATTCGAGACTAAAATTTTTAGAATAATCCCGGGTTTTCGGTATTCGGGATTTCGGGATTGGCATCCCTAGTACATATGCTACCAATTTATAAATTCTGTGTTCTGTTATAGTATTTCGGTTAAATATTCTTCAATTACACTGTGCTAGAAATTAAAACTTCTTTTAGACAAGCGTTTTAACTTAATTTGGGTACGCTGAATCCAGGGGTGCTAACCGTTTTTTTTAATTAGCTCCTGTTTTCAAGATGTACCGGGGTTGGTCATACATTTGACACATCTAGGATCTAGGAAAAGGTAAAAACGGAAAAATTCTCCAAAACTAAAAGAGATGCAAAACAAATATAATACTTATCATTGTTCTTTAGAAAAATAAGCGAACAGGTGTCTGGTACTTTTTTAAATTCTGCCCTATTATACTACATTTACACCTATGCAAAATCTAGTACTTACGAGATTTCGAGCCAAATCTAATTGTTTTTGACTAGATTTCCCATACAAAACAAAATCTACTTCGTGACTAGATTTCGACGAAATCTACTCAAAATCTAGTAGTACTTGATGAAGCAACTATGGTTTTTTCAATAAAGCACTAAAAAATACTTCCCTGCACAAGAAAAAATGACATTTAAAAAAAACAAAACAAAAATTGTTAAAAAAAATTAAAAACTTTTATAAAATAAATAAATAAAAACGTGTAAAAAAATAAAAAAGACGAATAATATTGATAAAATAAATATCGTTGATTATTAATAAATGGCAATGCAAATTTTTTAATGTATATTTCTTTTTGTGTTTGTATGTGTAACGAAAATTCTTTCAGTTAGTTGTTTTGTTATAAAAACAAAATCTCGCTAATGTCAAAAAAGTGTAATGTAAACGCACTAGATTTCGAAGAGGATTTTAAATCAAATCTACAAGATTTCGCCTAATGTAAATGTAGTATTAGGAAGTAAACGGGTAACATATGAATTTTAGTACTTTTTTGCTACTCCATCTATCTTTCGAACCAATAAACATAGAAACAAAGTTTATACCACATTCGAAACTTATCAAAATAATACAAATACTGATTTGGTACTTTTTTGAAATTCGAACATTTAAGGGGTGAAAATCGTAACTAATTTTGGTACTTTTTATACAAAACATTTTTCTCCATTCATTGACATATTCGTACTAAATTATAGGCTGCCACTGCAATACTGAAATTTTTGATACTTTAATGGGGGAAAAATACAGAACCCATAAAAGGAAATACGGAAAATTTTATATTTTTCTTTAGCTTTTTGTTCTTCTAAAGTAGCGGGTTAAATGCTAGAATTTAATCAAGTTTTAACCTAAAATAATAATCTTAGGCATAAAAATATGTCCACGACGAAAAAGGAAACGCTAACGATGTAGCGGGCATATGCTAGTATAATATAATTAAATAACAGTATAATAACAAAAGTTCAAATAACTTAATAGCAAATTTATAATATTTTATGGAAAAAGAAACATTTTTTTACAATGTTTCAAAACCCGGGGTTTTTATCGATAACTTTCGAAAATGACCTACGGAAATGTACCCACAACCTACACTACGTCTTTTCAAAAGTACTTTAAATTTTTCCGATTTTGTCATATAGTCTTATCAGCTATAATCCGAAATTCGAAATCGAGTGAAACTGAAATCGATGAAGATTTTCTGTTAAATTTTTATTCAAATAACAACTTTTTCCATATTTAGGTGAAGTTCTGATGAAGATGATAGAGTGGTTAAAAACGTCGATTAAGTCTTATAGTTGTCCGGACGAAACGCCAACACGTTTCTTGGAGTGTGGACTGTATATAGGGGTGGATTTGGGGTACAGCTGCTCCAGAATACCTGCCAAGGATCCAAACATCTTGCTGATATTCCTTGAGAGAACGCCGATTGCGTTTCTGGGTTTATGGAGTGTATAGTGTAGCTTCGGGATTTAGCGCAAAAGTATCTACCAAGTATCCAAACAACTTGGTGATATTGTAAAGGCTAGAAAAAGAGTTAAAAAAGGCACACATATACAAAAAAAAAAAACAGAAAGCACTTTTAACCATATAAAAACACTCTCCTCTTTGGTTATCTTTCCATAACGTTACAAAATTTTATTTATTTTATGGCAGAATATCAAATTTCCAAACAATTTAATTAAACGTAAAAATCGAGATTCGATACAGACCGAACAATATTGTGGTGAAACAACGATTCGACTTAAAAATTTTCAAGTTACAACAATAGAAAAATAAATACAAATTAAAGCAAAATTTAAAATATAATTCATGATGATAGTGGCGCCTCACGTTGTCAATTCGTCTAAGGACATATGATCATTCAAAATAGAAACCAGGGATGGGAAATCCGCTGCCTTTGGTTCTGAATTGAACAGTGGTACTGAAAGTATGAAGTTAACAAAAGAAATAATTTTTATGAAATTTTAACAATATGAATAATAAATTATAAAAATATGATTTATTTTATTTTAAAATAAAAAATCAATTATGGTTTTAATTTATGTAATTAATATTTGAATTTAATTCTATTTTGAAAACAATTCAAATGTTAATTAAATCAAAAATTTATTGGTAGCTTTTGTTCAATGAAAAATATAATTGTTTCAATCAACACATTAATTAAATAAAAATTTTAAGTAATGTTTTTAATTGATAAAAAAACTAATGCAAATATTTTCTGTGCATTTACCAGGACTGGGGCAGTCATGGTCGAATTTTTTTTTCGATTCGAAAGCAATTTTATTTATGTTGGTATTGTGAAAACTCAAATAATTACTTTACAACACTAAAAAAATTATTCCGATCCGTTCAGTATGGACAGAAAATTAAGAAAAAAAAATTGCTGTCGAATAATCAAATAATTTGCTCCATGTTTTCAAAATGTATTTGATTATTATTTTACTTGAAATAAATTTTCATAACATGGCTGATGGCAAAAATTAATGAAAAGGACTTGTATCTGTGGCTAATGTCTTTTATTTTGCTGAAACAGCTACTGTCTAGTTTAAACCAAAACAGATTTATAAGGCTTAAGCTAGCAAAGAAATCTTCAATAAAAAGAAAATTTTAATTTTAATTTTCTCAAAAGTAAATATTTTCGCATTGACCCTTTTAGCACTAAGCCACATAGTTTTTTTGTATATTAAACTGTAATTCTTAAATAACATTACCGTCTACATTTTTTTAGTATTTATTTTATATGTTAATTGCTATTCACAAGTATATACTGGTTTGTTGGGTTTGCGCACTTATTTTTCGTTAATAAAAAAATTTATTAATAAAAACATCGATATGATTAAAATTGTGATTGAGTGTTGTTTACAGCATTTTCATATTCATTTGATATTGCTGCATTTTGCTGATTGTTACAGCATAATTAAATTCCTATAAATATATGCAAGATTTTCATTATGTTTGCTTTTAAGTTTTTTTTTTCGCCACTTAGCAGTCAATGCTTTAATTATAAACAGTTAAGCGAAAAAAAAAATAATATTGTTTACACAATGAAATGAACATTAATTAAATTTTTCATTCATGATCATATGTATATTTATTTACTTTTTGTCAAGCTCTTTCAATGGTATCATATTTTTTTTTTAAATAGTCTTGTTGTCATACATACATATACATATCGCTCCTTTATCGCAACATAGTCATATCTCAAAAAATCAAAAATTTGAAGTTACTTTAGCAAAAGTGTTCCTTCATACCTCCTTTATACATGTGTAGAAACATCAGTAATATATCTCAAACTGAACCGAGGTTATATCAAAATATGTTTTATTAATTCTGTATAAGAAGGTACAGTAGGAAAACTTTAAACGCATTTTGCCGATTTCGATTTATTTTGAGTTATGACTATGTTGCAATAAAGGAGCGATATGTATTAAATGCATTATGTTTTTTAAATTTGCTTAGGATAAGTAAATGGAACATTATTTTGGGAATGTTAATATACAAAATATAATTTTTTATCCTAAGCACATGTGTATAAGAACTAAATAAATACAGTAGTTTTGACTTAGCTGCACAATCTCCTTTGCACGATTTTTTGTGCAGGTAAATCAAAAATGCAGTTATCTTAAATGCATTAACCTGCCTTAATGTGCAGGTACACAATTGTTGTAACCTGCACAAAAGTGCAGCTAAAGTAAAGTTTGATTTAAAAGTAGAATAAAAAAATTATTATTTTATACATAAATTTATATTTTATTAAAATTTTATTTCAACCCAGGAGCTTACTGGGAATCTCACAAAGAGTCTTTTTGATCGTCGACGAGCTCATTTTTTAATTTTAGACGATTCCTAGCACGGGAGAAACTGTTACACGTGCTGATTCGTATGAGAGATTCTTCCATAACGCAGCGAAAAACGCTTAGATTAATCGCAAAGGGAATCGTTTATGATGTATGTTGAGATTATCTAACGAGTCTTTCAAAAAGCATGCTAAGAGTCGTTGATACTCATGTAGGTATTATTTTACAACTCGTGAAATACTCAGCCGTATGACTAAGCTACCTAAATAAGGGCATCTGGCCTATCTTTCATGCCAAAACTTCTAATTTTCATACAATTTCTATAAAACAAACCTTAAGGTCGCGAAATTAACACCATCCTGTCGGAAAATCTTTTTTTCAGTAATTGTTATACGACTCTTACAGAGAGTCCGAAAAGGTTCATTTCAAGATTTAAAGACGAGCGTGTCAAAAAATTAATAAATTAAAATAAGATTTAGATGTTTTTGTTACTCGTCAGAAAGTCACCAGAAGATTATTTTAGGAGTTGTATGTTAAACGTAATCGTCTAATAAACAGCCTATGCTAGCTGGGAAATAACAGATCATTTTATACATGTATGTTTGTTTATTTAATATAAAAGAAACATTAACAAAAACAATGAGAATTCACAAAGAACATAAAACATAAAAAGCAAAAAACAAAATAATTGCGATTTATATTTTTATAAACAGCTTAAATTGGATATTTATGTGAAAAAGTGGCCACCATATATTTTAATGTGTGCAGCTAACTTTGATGTTTTGTATGAAAATATTTTAAAGCTGCCCAAAAATATGAAAAATGTGCAGGTATACAAAATGCACGTAAACCAGGATTTTGAAGAATAATGCTAGAAAATATTTATTTTAGGCAGTTAAGCCAAAGTGCAGCTAACTTTGATTTTTTGTATGAAAATAATTTTAAAATGCCAAAAATTTTGTGCATTTATCTTAAATGTGCAGGTATAGATAGTGCACTTAAAAAACGAATTTGTATGGAATTAGAAAGAATAATTCCAAAAATTCTCAATTTTGTGCAGTTAAGTCAAAAGTGCACGTAAACAAAAGGCAGTTAAGTCAAAACTACTGTATAAATCTAGGTAGAAGAGTGATTACAAAGACAAACAATTCATTCGATACCCAACATCAGCGTATTTGTTGAGAATGCCAGTGAGAATAAATAGGTAAAAGTATTAGATTCAGGCTTAGCATTTAAAACCGTTTGGTAAAAATTCTATCTGGACTAGTTGAAAAAATACACCGATTTGGCTCATTTTTAATATTTAATACTTCTTATGCTTAAAAAAATAAGTACCGAAATTTAGTCCTCATAGCACATCTGGTATGAGCGCAATTTTACAAAAATCATTGTTTGAGGAAGAAAAAATTAAGCTGTTTGTCTACAACAAACATTCAGCCGTATTCATAATGGAAATTTGGCATGAAATTAGCTTAAAGTTTGTAATACACTTACCAAACTCTGGCTAACGATTTGCTAAACTCTTGTTAACAAGCTGCCAAACTTGCCATACATGTTAAATTCCAATTAGAATTAGCAATTGATGCAATTGCACAGAAAAAAATAAAAATTGATTTCAATTAAAAAATTAATTAAATGTGCACCAGTAAACAAATTAATATTGTCAATTAAACGTTTAATTCACTTGATTTAACGCTTAATTCGCTTGATAAACGTTTAATTCACTTGATTAAATTTTTAATTAAAACTGATTTTATTTTCAATTAATACTTTAATTGAAAAAAAATTAGCGAGAATTTTTTCTGTGTGGTTTATATTATACATGTTAAGTAATGATTAGATAATGCTTATGATTGCTAATTAACCTTCTTTTGTGAAATTCTCTAATTCATCAAACAATTAGAATTAGTTCAACTAATTCCCATTAGATAATTGAAATTTTTATTCCAATGGTAAAACTAATTGCAATTAGTTGCACCATTAATTGGTTTACCTTTACAATTAGAAATCTAATTGACTTCTGCTAATGCAATCAGATATTCAATTAGGATATTTAGTTTATTGTAATTCGAGATAATTGAATATCTAATTGCATTAGCAGAAGTCAATTAGATTTCTAATTGTAAAGGTAAACCAATTAATGGTGCAACTAATTGCAATTAGTTTTACCATTGGAATAAAAATTTCAATTATCTAATGGGAATTAGTTGAACTAATTCTAATTGTTTGATGAATTAGAGAATTTCACAAAAGAAGGTTAATTAGCAATCATTAGCATTATCTAATCATTACTTAACATCTTTGATTTACTCCTTTCAAATATCTTTAAAACGACTTCAACACATTTCAAATGGATTAACAAACTTATATTCATCATCATCATATCATCATCGTATATATTAATAGGCAAGTTGATTTCTTTTGCACCCTTTTACGACTATACTTTACATTGGATTTTAACAAATGATACATCATTCGAACGATATTTTTTGGTAAAAGTGCCCAATGTACACGAACAAAAATAAAAATAGATTTCAATTAAAAAATTTGTGATATTAATTAAAAAATTAATTAAATTTGCACCAGTAAACAAATTAATAGTATCAATTAAACGTTTAATTTAATTTATTAAACGTTTAATTCACTTGATTAAATATTTAATTCACTTGATTAAATTCTTAATAAAAACTGATTTTATTTTTGATTATTGCTTTAATTAGAAAAAATTTTGAAAAAAATTTTCTGTGTACATTTTATTAAGGTTCAGTTATTTTGGAATTATAGTGTTACTAATACATTGAAACATTTCACATACGTGTGAGCAAAAAAAAAATGTAAACGAATAACCAAAAAACAGTTATGCTTCTTCTTTTGTGTTTACATACTTAAAAGAACAATAACATACAGAGTTCTTTTCTATGCCTTAAATTGGAGAACCGTTGAAATAACAACATAATTAGACGATACAAAACATTATTCCGGAGGGAATTTTCTAGTGGTGGTGTGGGTAATAATACAACAACTCTCACAAAAAGGAAACTATTAAAATACATATTTACAATTATTCGATTTACTGATGAACGTAATAAAAAAAAACTATTCACGAATTTCTCTAATGAGCTTACGATTCATGTTAAAGTTATCTGTGCCCAATATCATCCCGGTTTCTACATGTATATGAGATTTTTCTGTCTGAAAATGATTTAAGGGGGGGTTAATATAAGATCCTTGGTTAAAATTTACGTACTAATACGAAGTTCACATAGAAGCTGTTATAAAAGTTATCGTTGCCAAATTTTATATTAAAACCAAAATTTCGAAGGAAGTTAAAGCCTTTGCGGTATTTGTATGTGGTCAAATATGTATCGATTCCAATAAGATTTGTTAAAATTATTTAGGTTGCAATAAAATATTGTTGGGTCCAATTTAGTGTAGATACCAATATAATATGAATTTTAATGGGCACACACTTATATTCCGTAAAGATTTTTTATTCGGATTATGTGTAATTTTGGACCAATTCATACAATTTATAATAAGCACCACTTCTTTTTACTACTTCCTGCCTTTGATGGTGTAAATATAAAAACAAATTTTCCAAAAAGGAAATTAATTATTATTGCAATCATTGTATTTTAATACCCACACTACCATAGATAGAGAGGATAATATGCTTTTCTACTGAACTTTGTAACAGATAAAAATATTGGTTTTGGACCCCCCTTCAGTGTACCAATCAATTAAGTCAGTTTGACTGGCTAGTATACACTAAACAAGGTCTGTATTTATAGATTACAGTCGATTATGTCAACTGCTAGCCCATACTAGTTTAACAAAAAACGTACATATATCGTCTTTGAAGTCGTTTTAAAAGGATTGAATAATTGAATGGTCTTTAGCCATTGCGTGATCAAGTTATATTTAAAAGTTAAGATGTTATTGTTTTACCAACCAAAAGGAACTTTTTAAAAAACAAATATGGACCTTTCAAATACAAAAAAAGTCACCACTGAGTAGTGCTATTGAAATCTGCAGTCGTAGTAATATGTAATTACACTAAAAAGTATATATTGAGAAATTTTCCAAAGAAATCTAATATTCATAATCATAAGATAAGAGTTAAGAATTTATGCCAACTAACATAGCGACGCATAATATGACTTTTTGGGTTTAACAACACTTATAAGTACATTAAAAAATAATACTCTGGCGTATGATGAACACTAACATTTGAGAAAGTATTCGCCGCATTTTGCATTAATCCAAACAAATTAATGGCCGTTTTCTCAATGTACCATCAAAATGCCTGTTACTTAATGTCAACATAAATTTATTAGGCCGATAAACTGTCTGTTAACAATTTTGGGTTTCTCAATATACCGATAAAAAACATGGTTTTAAGCTGGCAACACCTCTCAAAATACATGTAAAAGTTGGTAGTCAGCTGATTGAATTTATCTGTACGGCAAATAAAAGGAAAATAAATAATCGGCAGATGAGTGCTGGTTAGCTTTGCGACAGAATAGAAGCAAATGAGATACTGAGAAACCCAAATTTCCTTAATTTGCAGTTTTTCGTTGGCAAAAACGTTAATCATGTAATGAGAAAACGGCCATAAGACTTTTTGATTGGAACAGAATAGCGACCCATTAATTCTGAATGATCGTGTTGAGTAGATAATTTTTGTTGAAAAAAAAGTATGGTCCAGCTGATCTGAGTTTTACTTTACAGTGGGTAAAATGTTTTTATTTTTTGGTCAAAGTGAGAATTAACTAAATGAAAAAATAAGTTGTAAATGAATATTTGAGAGAATTCGTATTGTCAGAGCTATAATGTAAAATTTGATGAGGACATTTTTGTGTAAGGACGTACAAGATTCTTTCTTTTGTGGCTCATACTCTTTTTCCAGAAAATCAAACATTTTTTTCAAAAAGGACATTAAGGGATTTAAATATCCTACAAAACTTTTGCGGGAAAACTTTGATATTAATTCTCTAGTTCCTATCTTTATGAGCTAATTTGACTCTTTTTTTCTTGAAAAACGGATAAAATTCCTTTCAAAAAAGACTTAAGGGTTAAAATATTCTAAGAAAATTTCTTCCAAAACATTTCAATGGGAGTCACCAAAGACAACGAAGATATGAAAGACACCAACGTTGTAAATAAAGCTCTTTACACTTAATTACCGAAATTACGCACCAACTAATACAAAAAAAAAACTACTATAATATAAGTTTGTATAAATAAAAGATAAATATAAATAAAGGGTGGTTAAATGTAAAGGCCTGAAGTTGATTTTGAATAAAACACAAATTATTTAGGAAATGACTGTCATTTTCTTTTACTATGATAATATTGGTATCGTTCAATTATGTATGGAACAAAATATCGGCCAAATGGCCGCCACGACTTCGGCGTCACATCTCCATCCGATGGCCCAAATTTTCGGTGACGCTGCAGCATAATTGAGGTGCTATGCCGTTAATGTGCCGAATTATCTCATCCATTAGCTCTTGAATTGTTGCTGGCCTATCGATGTACACGGTTTCTTTCAAATAACCCCAAAGAAAAAAGTCCAACCGTGCCAAATCACATGATCTTGGCGGCCAATTGACATCGCCACCACGTGAGAAAACACGGCAATTGAATTTGTCGCGCAAAAGAGCCATTGTTTCGTTAGCTGTGCGGCAAGTGGCACGTCCTGTTAAAACTACATATCGTCCACATCCATATCTTCCAATTCGGGCCATAAAAAGTTCGTTATCATCTCACGATAGCGCCCACCATTTACAGTAACTGCATAACAGTAACTCTTTGTGGGTGCATTGGTTTTTCGACAATCACTCTTGGATTATCATTCGCCCAAATGCGGCATTTCTGCTTATTGACGTATTTACTGAGGTGAAAATGTGCCTCATTACTGATTCACGAAGTGCACGAAATGCATTTCGATTTGAAAGCCTATTTTCATAATAAGCCTGAATAACTTTAACACGTTGTTCGATTATGCATCTTCCCATGGTTCAAAATTGAGAACTGTCAAATGAAATGGAGAAAAACTTGACATTTAGGTGTGGTTCACATTCAACATCGACCCTTAAAATTTAACCACTTTAAAGCTAAGTTTGACATTCCGGTTGTAATTTGCCTGTCCACTGAAATGCGTTTTCCGAAGGCCCTATTAATGACAGGCCTATGTAGTTATATATTTATGTCACATATAGTCCGGAATGGCTTGTTTGCGAAATTCAGCTTGATTGGTCCACTTATAGCGGAGATTTATGCAATAATTTTCGTGATTACGCAAGAGAACTTTAATAACAGCTTTGGTGTCCTTGGCGATCCACAATAAAACTTTTCGGTAGAATATTTTAATCCTCAAATATCCTTTTTAAAAGCAGTTTTTTTATTTTTTAAAAAGGTATTTATTTAACCATAAAGAGAAGAGAAAGTGGGTTTAGATCAAAGGGTGAGCCCCACGGAAATTTTCCCTTAAACAATTTCATAGTATCGTTAATCGTTAATTGACCTTTTTGAAAGGCCGTTTTTAAATTTACTTGAAAATGAATTAAATTAACCCATAAAGAGAACCCATGTGGAGAAGAACTTTCACAAAAATTATCCTCATAAAATTCCACAACATTGCAACCCCAATAAGAATATCTCTCAGAAATTAACTTTCGAAAAATTAAAACTTTGACGCACTGTAAAATAAAACTCAAACTCATCATGCCGTTTCAGAATTTTAGGGCCCCTTCTCTGTTCTTAAAATGCTACTTGGCAGTCAGAACCTGTTAAATAAAAATATAAAAAATATATAATAAAAACCTTTAATGTTTTTTTTATTAAAAATGGTCTTTAACCATATTGGGTATAATCGAAATCTTTGAGCTTAAAAATAAAACGACACAAAAAGAGTTTAGTATTTAAGATCCGAAGGTTAATACTCCATTATCGTTGGTTTTGCAGTTACAAATGCTTAAGGTCGCTAATGGATTCACTGGTACCCTGTTTAAAATTCAAAGGTTAAAGAAATATTTACAACAAATTTGGACCTTATTTTAACTTACCAAAATACAATTTCTAATAAACTTTTTTATATGAATAAAACAATTAAAAAAACCATTTGCTGGGTTATACACGTTTTTTCAGTTTTTTTTCTTGCTTTTTTTTATTTAAATTTTGAATATTTTATTTTGTCGATAATAAATATTTAATTAATACAAAGCAAAATTTGTTTGTATTTTTTAAGCATGTGTATGTTGTGTACGATTACTTAATAATTGTGTTTTATTTGTTTATTTATTTTTTTTTGTAATTATTTACAATAACATCAATGAAAATATCAATTTTTTTTTTAATTATCTTTATAATCAGAATGATTTAGAAATTATCTCTGTGTGTTTTTTTTATTAAGTTATGCAATTTAATTTTGTGTAACAAATTACATAAAAAAACATTGTAAAAAATACTTCAATTTGCATACAGTGTCATAACTAATAAACGAATTTTAATTATATTGTTTAAATGTTTTTCTACCCTCCACCACCACATGTGGCGATTTATGACATTTAAGGTTTGTCTTTCTGTGTGTAACACCAAGCAATATTAAGCCAAGTTTAAAGAAAGTATAAATTTAAAAATTTTAAGAGATAAAATTAAGTATATTCTGGGTCCTAATAAAAGTTCTTAGTCCACTGCGGTAGGCTACGTTCGGAAATGTATCACTGCGCTGCATCAGAAAAGCAAACTTTTTTTAAAGCCGATAAAAAAATAATTATAATTTTTTTTGTTGTGTGACTATTATTTTTGTGGAGTATTTCCCAATTTTTTGGTCCACATTTATATATAACTATTTGAAATCACTGATGCAGCGCAGTGATGCATTTACGAACGCACCCGTATTTCCGTCTGAATAAGTTAAACACTTTAACTTCCAAAAAATTCAACAAAAATTCTCATGATGTAAAATTCTATTCAGTTCTATTCAGCAGTTTAGGATTAAGATTCAAATAAAGCAAAATCAGTTTAGTGAAAATCAAAATAAAAAAACAAAATGGCGAATAAAATTTAACAATGCCAAATCGATAAACGTAGACTTTTCAAATAAGAAATTTAGTCACCTCAAACTTACCATTTTGGAATGTTGAAGTTCCTTATACAAACACTGCGAAATATCTTGGCATGAACCTCGACGCTAAACTCAAGTGGAATGAACACATAAAAACACACACTCAACTTGAGATAAAATACAGAGAACTAAGCTACCTTTTTGATTTTAAAACAGATTTATCTTTGCACAATAACCTGATAATTTACAAACAACTCCTAGCTCCCAACTGGACTTACGGTATCCAACTGTGGGTCTGTGCGCAGAAATCCAACATAAATATAATACAACGTTATCAAAATAAAGTTTTACGTAAAATGGTGAACGCTCCATGGTACATAAGGCATACAGACCTTCATCGAGACTTTTGAGATGATTGTATAGATACCACTATTAAAAAGTATGCAGTCAGTCATCATACAAAATTACAACGCCACATCAATGAATGAGCATCTCGGCTTTTCTTTAACCCATGTAACGAACGAAGATTGGTTCGTACAAAACCCATTAATCTGCTTGGGGTGAATTTGCCTTAGATAAGCATTATCAAATTTAATATTAATAGAATAATACTACTGGTAGTTCTCAGTTTAAATTTGTTGTAGTAAATAAAGAAAAAGATTTCACCCCTATCGCAAACTACTTCCATGAAAATATTCCCAAATTTTTTTATTTTGTATTGTGAATGATTCCCATGACAAATTTTTTGGGAATGAATTCCCAAACATGAAAAATTTTCTATTGCCAATATTTACTGCCGCGAGTATTTATGCTAAATAAATTCCCAACAAGTGTTAATCTGTGCGACAAGGGAACATGTAGATTTTAATTTGTATTCTTAGGTTGGACTAAATTAAATTGATTTTTCATTTTATTGAAGAAGTGTTAATAAAGAAAATGAAGATAAAAACTATTCATTATATATTTTATTATATTTTTATTAGTATTTTACTTTGAATATTTTTCTTTCACAATGCAAGCACTAACAAGTTATTCACAATAGAGACTTTGGTCTATAAAACACTGACAAATAATTCACAATAGACATTTGTATTCCCAAAATATTTGCGATACCGATTTGTTGGGGATGGGAATATTGCTTTGCTTCCATGTAACAAATTCCCATAACATTCGTAATAGGGGTGAATAATTACATTCCATTATTTGTTTCAATAAAAAAAAAAATATTCAACCGTAATAAATTTGTTACATCAAAATGTCTGTTTTTCGCGCAAAAATAAGCCATAATTTAATCAACATTTACAATAAGATTGTTAATATCAAACATTTTACGGTAGACCCTACGTTTAATATAACGATCGACTCAGAATCACTTGCCGAGTCGATCTGTCCGTCTGTCTGGTTAGCTGTCAGTTTATTGCAAAAAAAACTAACCATTATTTAGTTAACAATTTCAATAATATGGTCATTATCAAACATTTTAAGGAAGACCCTCTGTTTTATATAACGAAAGTGATTCTGAGTCGATCTTAGGATGTCCGTCCGTCTAGTTGGTTGTCAGTTTATGTAAACTTTGTGCGCAAAGTAGTGGTCGCAATTTTGAATTTAATTGGATGAAATGAGGTACGTATGAGTGAGAATCGGTCAATAATTTCAGAGGAACCCCATATAAACTTCTTCCCGGAATTGAGTCTTTGTAGCCCTAAACTTTTGATATTTAGATGAAATTTGGTTTAAAAATATATTATTGCAACACAAATCGACAAACAAAACTTTTCTAGCTTCAGAACAGACCATAGTCACCTCTTGAAAATCGCTTTAAGATGAATCAATCTCATAGAGGTGTTGACATCTAGAAAATATTTGGCTTAATGAGGGCTCTCATATAAACTTTAACCTCTCATCATAAGTTTGTTTTGTCGGGTGCACTCTCGGAAAACTGTCTGAAGATACTGTTGTGTAGGGTACAAAATGGCCGGGCTGAAACGACTATACTGTTATATTTGATTTTTCAGTGTGCTCAAGTTGTCAAGTTGTAATTTTATATTTTAATTTTTATTCCTGTTACACTACCGTATCCGGCTATGAACCTTCCTTAGCACTCTTTCTGTTTTCGTGGTTTGTTCTACATCGTACAATTCATCTATTTAGGTTAATAAGTAAAAAGAAATCGAATGTGAGAATTTTAAGCATTTAGGTATCGCAGACAAGAAACCACCATAATTTTGTTACTATTAAACATACAATTTTTAAAATTAAACATGCAATTGTTAAGAATTTTATATTATTGTTTTATATTATAACACCAATAATATTTGTAGCGTAGCAAAATTTCATTTGAACATTAGATTGCTAAATCCAACCATATTGAAAGTTTCAAAGGAGGTAAACCTTTTGTGGTCAAATAAGTACAAATATTGACAATTGTTATGTTAAAAATAAAAAGTTGAACCTTAAATGAATTACTTGGCAAGCTGGGTAAGAAGAACACTTTCTCAGCTATCGAACTGGAATATATAACTCTTAAGTAGACACCTAATTTAGGTGGCAGTTTACCTAAAGGGTATGCACTTAAGGGTTAATGAAATTCATAGTGGGATTAAAACTAATTGCTACACCTTTTGATTACTTTCAAGGCAACAGTTATTATTATTTTTCATTTTGCACTTGATCATAAAGAGGATTATAACTCAAAATTTGTATTTGTTTATTTTTTGGAAAAAATCGACTCGTAATATTTACATCTATCCGCTGTATAAATATCGTGCTATTTTGTCAACTTTTCGGTAATAAAACGACTGATTTAAAATTGCTTTTTTTATGTCTTTAATATGAAAACTTGTTTTGCTTCGCAAAAAAATTTTTAAATTTTGACTTAATACCCTCTTTATGATCAAGCGCGATTTAATTTAAAATTATAAAAAAATTTGGGTATGCTAGCACCACAGATGTTCTCTACGAAGTGCGTTCTAAATGATAAATTGCCTTAAGTTTTTGCAGAAACAACGCCCGATGAACCCACCAACGTATAAACCTCACCAAAATATTTCATTTTTATGAACGTAGAAATTTTGCCCAAGCCCGTTAACCTTCGCTTTACCGCGGACTTTTATGTATCTACATTGTTTACCAGTACCCACCCGGGTATGTGTTGAGTAGGAATGAAACTTTCGCGCACTTAAAAATCGAATGTATGTGCTTAAAATATGCACTAAAAATCCAAAATATGCACTTAAAAAAATAAAATATATGAACTAAAAACTTTAAAAATTTCCATAAAAATTCGTTTTTTAATTTTACTAAAAACAAATATTATCAAAGTAATTTTTTTCAATTAACATGATTTCGTTTGTCGTGCTCAATTCTCAAGTTTTGTTCTTGATAAAAACACCGAAATTTATTGTTGATGGGATAAGCCATTCCCATGCGCATTTCACTGGTTCTTTAGGCCAGTTAGTTCATCAGGAAGCTTCATCCAAAGATTTTAGAAAAACTAAATATATTGTACAAATAAAACTGTTAAGGGAATAAGAATTATAAGCACCAGTTTTACTTGTTACCATATCAAAGCAAAAACATAAGCAAAAACAACAGCAATAAACAGTGAGTTACTTACATTCAAAAAATATAAAAAATTCTGCCCATTGTTTTTCAAATATCTTAAAAATCTTAAATGACTAATTAATATTTTTGTTTGTTTAAATGAATAAGTACTATTTTATTTAGAGTAAAACATTTTCTTGTACTTAAAGAATGCCAATGCATTTAAAAAAAATTGTTGATTCCAGATCAGATCAAAAATATTTGAAATATATTTTATTTTTTGAGATCCCTAAATTTTTTTGCAAAATGTTTCGGATTTTTTTTTTTATTCTGCCTTCCACATTGTTAATTTTACTTTCTGTAATATCAACTAATTTGACTTGAGTATTAAGTGAACTTAATCCCTCCTAATTAGTTATTGTTTCACCAATATATCCGTAATTGGAAAATGCTAATTGACTTCTGATGTTATCTAAATTTATTATTTAATTTTTCTTTTTTAATTGCATTATCATCGGTATCAACAACCTCTTCTAACATTCTTAAATTACTCAAAGTTTTTTTAAATATAATTCTGAAGCATCTAGCCTGATCACCAGGCTGCCGTGGAAGGGGAATCAAGGGGATACATTTCATTAAAAATTGCCATATGATCGAATGAACCAATGAACCAAGCAAGTAATTTTTTTTGACAAAATAATTAAACCCATTGGAAGCCTTAACCATGTTATGTGCTGCATCAGTTTAAAAAAGAAGGATATTTTGTCGAAAGCTTGAAAATCTTGCATATAAAGCAAAGTTCCAAAATTATTAATTAATTAATTTTAAATTATTTTTGGACCGTTTTTTTTTTGTGTATACAAAATTTTTTTTAGGGATTTTTTTTTGTAAAATTGAAATCAAAAAAATCACTCTAAAATGTCAAAATATGCATTTAAAACCTAAATAAGCAAGAATATGCATTTTCTCCAAAATATGCAACAGCAAATCGATGCCATTTTATCCCAAATTTAATGATTCAGAAAGATAATTTGTCGACATCGTTCTTAGACTATCGACAAAAAACATGCATTTGCATTGAAATCGTATCCCTAGTGATGAGCAACAGTTTGTCAAACACATTTTTTCCAGTTTTTTTTTTAAAGAACTTTACAATTTGTTCAGTGAATAGCAATTTAGTTTTAACAAATCTAAGGAAAATATTTTACAAATAAAACCGAAATGGTCACCCGGTTGGGTATAGGTAGGGCGAAGGTTAAGCCAAACATGAGCCTTGAACCATGAAAATTATGAATTAATGACAGATTTTAAAGAAAACTGTTTTATTTAATAGCGTTGTTAAAACTTTAATTGGTTTTTGATGAACAACATTCCAAATTTAAAAAAACTAAGGGCAGTATGACAGGCCGTTTGACGGCTAACCCCTTCGCTAGTTCTATCGGGCATAAAAAACACATTAAACACACCAAAATCACGAAAAGAAGTTCGAGTTTAAACACTGGGGCTGTTACCCAACATACACACGTACATAAATAAATTGTACAGTCCCTGTAGTAAATTAAATGGTCACTTGCAGAAGACACTAACTATTAGTTAACTATTTTTCAAATGACTACAAATTGGTTTAATTCACATGCAGATATCAACCAAACATATTGCATAGAGGCCAGTGTTGCCACCTCACGTGTAATAACACATAACATGTGTAATAACACATATCATGTGTAATAACACATATCATGTGTAATATTTTTATTCATGTGTAGGCCATGTGTAATTTATGTGTAATTTAATAGTTTAACGTTTTGAAGCACTGATTTTTGTTATTATTTTTTCACAAGAAGTAAATAGGTTTATTATTCGTAGCAAAACTTAAAAATTTAGTTGTATCATTAACTTCTAACCATTTGGCGTTTAGATAGGTTTTGCCACAATAATATAACGACGAAACATCCTGGGTACATTATTCTTTTTTTTTTATTTCAAAGAGAGTGGATAATCGACTGCAAAAGAAATGTTTGAGCTTCTCAAAAGCAGAATTAAAGAAAACGGGATTCAGAAGTTAAGTTGCTAAAAGACGAAAAGCCAGTTATTATTTTGATGAAATGCTCGTGCCACGTAATACATTTGGTAGCGTCGAAGGCCTGTCTGAACCTTCCAACACATTTGAAAGTTTTACTTTTTAATATTAGATCTTGTTGTAATAGAAGTACATATTTATTAGGAGTTTCAAGAATATTTTCGCGAAAACGTGCACTCTTACATTTTGAAAAATTTTAGCTTCATAGTAATTTGAGGGCAGACTATTATTGGAAAAAGAT
Source organism: Pollenia labialis (assembly GCA_949318255.1). Classification (NCBI taxonomy): domain Eukaryota; kingdom Metazoa; phylum Arthropoda; class Insecta; order Diptera; family Polleniidae; genus Pollenia; species Pollenia labialis. The sequence goes on from OX439139.1 coordinate 136,817,844, forward strand.
TTTGTGAAATAAAAAATTCCTTTGAAGACGGATTTGCAAATAGTTATTTTTGTTTTAGTCTTTTAAATGAAAATATCATTTTTTTTTGCATTAAATATAGCAACGATACGATTGTTGTAAACAAAAAGCAAATAAAGAGACATTTGAAAAATATATTTTTGTTGGACAAGTAAAAATATATAAATGTCCGACAAATCCTTTAGCATATCCAAATGAAATGCAAGTTACATATCGTCACCTAAAATGCTAAGCCCTTTTGCAAATTCGAAATAAGAATTTTTTTATTAAGTTTTGTTCGTTTTATTAAACTTTATGTTTACAAAAAATTTTAGATCAAATTTAGAAATTCACACGCCAATTATACCTTGTTGTTATTGATTTTGTAAAGTTGTTTGCCTCTCCTGCAAAAAAATAAAAAGTTTTGTTACGCCCTTTTGCATTTAGAGTGACGATATTTATGTTTATTTGCTAGCAAACAAAAATTCGATACATAAATATTAACGCTTTTAGCTTTATACATTTTTAGGGGGTTGCACGAAATAAAAAGGTGGCAATAATAAGTTTTTTGGTATACATACTGCTCATAATATCAATTCCACTTAGAAAATTTAAATTGGTTTACGTTTTCTGAAGAACCCAAATACGGGTTTTATTCCACTTTTGATCGCAATTTGTTTCTGTGAGATGCGTAAAAAGCTAGCATGTGTAATTTGTATTTTAATGTGTAATTTTGGCATGATCCATGTGTAATTTACCATTTAGTTGGTGGCAACACTGATAGAGGCACACGTAAAACATAAATAAAAGCAAAATATGTAAAACAAGCATGCCATGAAGTCAAATGAAAAAAATATATACAAATTTATTAAAATAATTAAAAATTAAAACGATTCAAATCTGTTTATGTACCACAGAGCACACAGAGGCGTCACGAGACGGAAAATATTGTAATTTTGACACTTTACTACCAAAAACATTTTCTTTCTCTTTCTTCGAAAGCTGCCCTCGCAAATGATTTGGACATTTTTCATACGTCACTTTTTTTATCTCTGTATGCTTTGTGTTATGTACTAGAAATTATGTAGCGTATTTATTTCAGCACTATTATACACAGAAAAAATTCTCGCTAATTTTTTTTCAATTAAAGTATTAATTGAAAATAAAATCAGTTTTAATTAAAAATTTAATCAAGTGAATTAAACGTTTAATCAAGCGAATTAAGCGTTTAATCAAGTGAATTAAACGTTTAATTGACCATATTAATTTGTTTACTGGTGCACATTTAATTAATTTTTTAATTAATTAAGCGAATTAACCGTTTAATCAAATGAATTAAACGTTTAATTGATAATATTAATTTGTTTACTGGTGCAAATTTTAATTAATTTTTTAATTAATAAAGCGAATAAAGCGTTTAATCAAGCGAATTAAACGTTTAATTAATAATATTAATTTGTTTGCTGGTGCAAATTTAATTAATTTTGAATTAATATCACAAATTTTTTAATTGAAATCAATTTTTATTTTTTTCTGTGTAAATTATCATTAAAAGCAATTTGATGCAACATTTTCTTAAATATTAATTTCTATGTAAAACTATGCATATATTTTTTCAAATTTAAATAATTTATTATAAACCCACTATACTTAATTAACTACAAATAGGTTGAACATCAAGTAGTTAGTAGTCAGATTAAAAGTAATGCAAAGATGGCCAATTGACTACTGCCTAAGACATGCCTACGTTAAAACAATGAGTCGTCGACAACGAAAAAAGTTACTTAAATAACTAGATGTGGTTATAAAAAACCAGTTTGAAATTACTTAAAAACGTGTTTGACTTCCTACAGGGTTAATTTCAAATAAAAAATAGTACTTTGTATTTTAAATACACATTTATTTTGTATTTCAATAACATCAATTCACATATTTTTCCCGACCCCAATCCCAATTTAATTGAATTTGGCTAAAAATTATATTGCCTCGCTTTATGGGAAACGGTCCAAAATTCACCGCAGGTCCCAAAGAATGCCCAATCCCGCAAAAAGCCTGTAAAATAAATATTATTTTATTTGCTGGTGAAGGGTATGAAATATTCGGCACAGCCGAGTAAAGCATTCATATTTGTTTATTTAATTGTTGTTGTTAATATTATTTGCCTTTTGTTGTTGTCTTTAATGTAATTAAATACATTAAAACGAGAACTTTGTTCTTTTTGTCGCAATATTATCGCAACTATTTATTTAATTATATAAATTAATTACACACTAAATATTATTAACTAAATAAGCTTTGCATTTTTTTGTTTTTGTTAATTGTGTTTGTAGGCAAGTAACTATTACGATGTGTGTGTGTTTGATTGTGTAAGTGTTTGCATTTGTGTTTTTTTGTTTGTTTGTTTATGTGTGTTTTATGCATAATTTCATTTTAATGGAATTTCAATTTTTTATGTTAACAAGTTTTTTTTAATAACAAAATCCAATTTTTATCATCTTTTTTATATTAAAAAATATTTTTAATCCAAATTTTTAATATTTTTAATTAGGCTTAAGTTCATTAAATTTAATTTTCATTAAATTATTTTTATGAAGAAAGGAATTTTACAACATGAAAATTAATTAAAATTTTTATTGATAATTTTTCATTCTTGACTCAATCTGGGCTCGAACCCAGGTGTTTACGGACAGGTTACCCTGACATGTTTCGATTGCAACCACTCAATCTCTTCAGAGGGCTTGCCGTTTAACACTCGCAGCCATCGACGACTGCTGACGTCATTAGTCAAACATCAATCCTTAAACCAAATTGTATTCAACCTTTTGGTAGATCGAAATTTGCTTTTGAATGATTATCTATTTTAATTTATTTTAACCATAAATAGTTCAATAAAATAACCACAATACTAATAATTGTTAAAGCTAAGGCACGAGCTCTATGTTTGCATTTGTCCTTCAAGTTGTGCTGAAAAGGTCAACAAGAAAAAGAAAGACAAAAAAATGAAAAAACAAAAAATATATGTACTTTGAACTTCAAGAAGAATTCTTGACAAAAGTACGAAAAAAGAGAAGTAAAGGAATAACATGTTAAAATAAATTAAAATAGATAATCATTCAAAAGCAAATTTCGATCTACCAAAAGGTTGAATACAATTTGGTTTAAGGATTGATGTTTGACTAATGACGTCAGCAGTCGTCGATGGCTGCGAGTGTTAAACGGCAAGCCCTCTGAAGAGATTGAGTGGTTGCAATCGAAACATGTCAGGGTAACCTGTCCGTAAACACCTGGGTTCGAGCCCAGATTGAGTCAAGAATGAAAAATTATCAATAAAAATTTTAATTAATTTTCATGTTGTAAAATTCCTTTCTTCATAAAAATAATTTAATGAAAATTAAATTTAATGAACTTAAGCCTAATTAAAAATATTAAAAATTTGGATTAAAAACCATAAATAGTTCAATAAAATAACCACAATACTAATAATTAAAAAATATTTTTGTTTGTTTTATTGAAAATAAAACTTTTTAAGCTTCTTGTTAATTATATAATTTTTAATTTTGTTAATAATTTAATTATTTCATTGGTATAAATTTATTATTTTACATTTTTTTCTTCTTTATTTTTAATATTAAGTGAAATTTGTTCTTACATTTGTTTTTCCGTAATTTAACATTTATTAAACTATCTTGTTTCACTGAATATTAGAAATATCATTAAACTGACTCCAATAAGTAAATGCTTATATGTTGAATGTATTGTAGCTGCTGCAGAACTGGGTCCAAAATATGTCTCCAGAAAACCTCTAAAACCTCCTCCAGATGATGTCACTAAAATATATTGAAAAAAAAGAAACGAAAGTTTATTAAAATTGTTGCTTTAGATTTTTTTTATTATTTTAAACAAAAAGTTTTAGTTGTTGGTGAAATAAATTAGGAAAAAAAATACAATAAAAAAAAAAAATATTGACCACAATTGTTGTGGACTCCATTGAAAAATGAGAAAGTTTTGAGAGGAGATTTATTTAATCCTTTCGTATGTTATTTAGAATTTTTGAAACTGTGGTGGGGAAGGTTACCTCAAACATATACCTCTATATTTCTACACCATTTTCAGTGTACCTTTATTTTGTCCTATTGCATCTTCAAAAGTACAATGGTACACAAATATGTAACTTATTTGGTGTAGTCAGAGGAAACCTTTTTAAACACACAAGGAAAAAATATTTATCTTAACGGTCGTCGAAAACTAAATATAAAAAAAACAACCCGAGTTCGATCCCCAGCTCAGCCAAGAATAAAAAATAATTTAATGAAAATTAAATTTGACGAACTCAAGCCTAACTAAAAATATATAAATATAAAAAAAAAATTATTTTCAAATATTTATTTTCATACACATTATGGTTTCATTAATCATATAATGGTCACAGCAACCACATTATGATTTAATCTTTTTTTTTGGTGTCTTGCACAACCATAATATGTTGCTCTTAAACTGTGGTAGAAGGTAGCAAAATGTTTTGTGAACTTTAAACATATGCATGGTCAATAAATGGTAGTGCACATATATGATTGGCGTAACAATTTGTGAAGGTAAGGTGACGAACATATTTTCTCTGGGTGTTATACGCCATATTAATAAAATAATTTGACCGACGAAAGGCTGTACTTTAGGTAATATTTTGTAGCAGGAATTATCCACTGGGTGGGTGACTGTCTGTTGATTTCTGTTACTCTATATCTGTATACTTTGCGATTCCGACAACACCTCCAGGTCGCTATTGTGATTTAAAATCAAGGAAGTTCCGTAATAGTAGAGAATAGAGGTTTTTTATAGTTCTGTGTCCATGTTCTGTAACTATAGTGAGAACTTCCCGCATCGAAAAGATGTGAAACAAAATATTCCATCGTTTCTCGAAAAGTGAGAAAAAAGTGTGTCTGTAACTCATGTCGAAAACTATCAAAAGAGATTACGTCGTTACGTTATAAATGTCATAACATTGCACTCGAAGCCGATGTGACATTGCAGACGGTGAGAACGCCAGTAACACATATCGTAAACGGCGACTAAAATTTACTAAAGTTAAAAGTTTTTCAACGACGGCGGTGAAAATACAACCGTCGGCTATACCAAGTAATGTAAAGTGCGACATTAAAGTCTGTTGTTTGCAATAAAAAATGTGCCAAGAACAAAATATTATTATTGTTATGTGTTTTGCATTTTTAATTATTTTTTAGTGTTAAATTTTTTTCTCGCCCCATTTTTATTCGTGAGTTTGTTTGACAGTTCAAAGCGGGAACTTTTCTCACAAAAATGTTACAGACACACTTTTTCTGTAGATTGGCGAGTAATTTCCTTACGTGACAAATAGAACTCGCCAATAAAATTACAGACACAGTTTAGTGAGAAAAACAGCTTTTTGTTTCAACATATGGCATTTTTGTTTCATTTCACACATTTCAATCGAAAAGTTTCTCGACGTGAGAGTTACAGAACAAGGGCACTGGTTAACTAATACTCTTTGTGATGAGATAAAAGAGGGACTCATTTTCAACATACCCAAAAAGAGTAATAACTGGCGTGGAATCACCCTAATCAATATGTCTACGAAAATCATCCATTGATCATGCTACCAACATTCGCATGATCACTGAGCAATCTATTGAATGGCGATCTCTTCTCTACATGGTCTTCATTGACTTTGAAAAAGCCTTTGATCCCTATTCCAGTCGGCTATATAGAATGCACATGCAAGGTCCCTCCAGAAAAAATTGAAGAACACATAAAGGCTCTATACCTAAAAAATGCTGCCATATTCTCCATGAGCTCCCTGTCAGTGGTAAATTTGAAATCAAAACGGGAGCAAGAAAATGGTGCTTGCTGTCAGCCCTCCTCCACAGCATTGTCTTGGACAATGTAATGCAGAATTCTACACGCACGCATGGGGTAATTACATGAGCACTCAATAGGAGGCTAGAAGACCCTTACAATGCAGATAAAATCTGTCTTTTAACGCACAACTACAATGACATGTAGGCTAAGCAGACAGCTCTGGTATAAAAAAAAACATTACCAAAACCAAAGTAATGAAAATAAATGCCTCCAACAACAGATCATTTACAATAAACCAACAAGAACTCCAAAAATACAAATTTGTTTTGCTATCTTGGCAGCTTCCTAACTATAAAAGAAGGTTCTGGTAAAGACGTCCGAAACCGAATTTGTTATAACATGCAAGCATTCGGTCAGCTTAATCCAATATGGCGATCAGCGCACATCTCAAAGAGTACCCACTTTAACATATTCAACTTCTACATAAAATTCACTCTTATTTTTGGCTGCGAAGCCTAAAATGCTAAATTCCAAAGATCAGATTACAAGTATATATATTTACAAATTGATACCTGCGAAGAATCTTAAAAATATGTTGGCAAGTTACTATATTTAATGTAAGATTATGGAACTAAACTGTGCAAATGCCAGTAAATAAGAAAAGATTAAGAAGAAACTGGCGATGGACAGGGCATACTGTGCGTAAACCCATTGACGATATCAAAAGAAATGCACTGTGTTATTTTGCCGTTAGTGTGTTCTCTGAGTTAATTTCATTTTAAGATAGCGCCGCGTAGCTAAAATGCCCTTCACATAATTCTGTTGTGAGTAGAATTCTGTGTAAAATTCATGCTCTATACCAGAGAAAAACAGGTCTACCAGCCTCTCTTTAGGACCTGCCTGACCCATCTGTAATAGTTCTATACCGCAGTACATCTAACAAGTTCATATCAATGTCAAGAACGTTTCTCTCTGGTCCGCATAAATTTTTTACCATTTCATTTAGATTTTCTTTCCTCATTTTGCTTGTGAAATTTTTTTCGAGAATCAATAATCGTAACCATACATTCCTTCCCATATAAAACATTAACTGTGAACAACATTTTCACATGCACAACTCAGGTAGCAAAGAGAAAAGGAACAATAATATTATTGCAATTCATGTCGGTTTAACATGAAAAAATGTGTTTATCTACAAAAAGCTGCAAATCGAAATAAAAAGAAGAGTTTTGGGACTGAACACAAAAGTCCCATACACAACAGTCAAGTAGGTCTGTCTTGTATGAGGATACAAGTTTTCTGTTTAAACTTTGAACTTAAAACACATACAACAGTTAACAAATTCAGTTAACAAAAAAAAACCGAAACATAAGTTTAACAGAAGTTTTAAATAAATAACTGTTGACTGTTAAAGCAACGAAATTTCAAATTAAGTAGTTTATTTAAGTTAGTTTTGGGTTAAGTTTTTGAAAATAAATCTATTCCTCGGGCCGATTTTAGGGTAAAAACTTTTTTTTTTAATATTTCCTCTCTTACAAAGTTACTGCATTTTTATATGCTTCACCACAGATGAAAAGGGTATATAGAAGACCCTATAAAGTATATCTGTAATGGTTATGCCTGTCTGTTCGTTCGTCAGATTGTCTGTCCATGTGTATGTTGAAATATATTTTCCGAAGAGAACTGATTTAACAGCCGTACCTAAACAAGAGCTTTGGCTTTTCTGCTAATATGCCATACCTAAACAAATGCGTCAACGTTGTGTCACGAACAGTAGTTTTCTCTTTCTTATTTAATAAGACCCACATAATAGAAATAAAAAACAGATATAAAACCGCTAGATTGGCCAAAAAATAGCTTAATTGGCATTATTTAATAATAATAGCGTCCAACTTTACTACAAAATGAGCTGTCAAAATTGGATTTTCCAATTCCAAAGTGTTAACGAGGCGCTATTTAGGGATGCTTCAAGCAAATAGTATCAGCACGAAAGTTTTTGACAACTAGAAAATGCGTTCCGATCTTGTTTAGGTACGATCTCTGTTTAAATCTCTAATTTCAACCCGTAAACGTTTACTTTTAGAAGTCACTTTTACCTGTAATTAACTTAGTGACCCATAGACAAAAAAAAATTTTTTTTTGTTTTGAGGTATTTTGTATTTTGCATAAATACAGATTTTTTGAAAGATGACTTAACAGAAAAATGGGTTTTAGTTGTTTCACAAAAATAATTCTCAGAAATTCTCCTTTAAGAAAAACTGGTAAAACATCCAAAAATTACATATGTTTGATGGAGTATAAATAAAATTAGATATTTTTATTTTCTTTGTTTGTAAGTTTATACTCTTATTTAACAGCGAACTCTAAAATAAGTGCCTATTTTTTACCACAACTTAAAAAAAATACGTTTTGTGAAATGCCTAAATTGATGATTTTTCTCAAATATCAGGCATTGTGTAACAGGATTTTATATATTAAATGGTAAAATAAAAAAAATTCAAGTATACAATTAGTAGACCAAAACCACGTACCGATTTTGAATATTTAGCTCGAGTTCTTTTTTTGTAGCCCACTAAAATATTTAAATTTTTTTCAAAGGCGTTTTAGGTAAGTAAAAAACATTTATTATTCTGAGCTTAATGATGTAATTATGCGTTTCTAGTGTAATTTTATGACAGTTCTTTTCCTAGAATATATTAAACCTCTATCTGTCATTTTTAGGGGTCATGTTCGTCTCTTTGGACGAATAAACTTAACACGTACGTTTAAAGCAGTGTTCGAAAATAAATACTAAATATCGCTTCTGAGTGTTTGGTTTGGTATATTTGTGGAAAACTCAAACGCGAATAGTGTTTGTGTAGAAAATCATTAAAAAAATAACACAAAAATAATACTGTTTTTATCAAACTCCACACAAGATGAGAACATTTAATTCCGTAAGGGTTTTTTTTTAAAATCCACAAACTTCATTGTGTTCTCTTCGGCTTATTAATGTTGGTCCCTTTTGGCTGGTAAAAAACCAAACATTGTTTACAAAAGCAAAATACACATACAAAAAAAAAACAAAAATAATTTTACACAAACAAAACATACACATAATACATAGGTGTTTGTGTTGCGGTCGTTGCTAAAATTGTGTTCATTTCTTAATCAATGTAAAAATAGAAACATTGTAGAACATTAAAATATAATGTTTGCCTACAGTATCACTACAATTGTTCTCTTTTTTAACGAAGATCAGAACACTGTATTATGTTCGACTCTTTCTTGAAAATAGTTACGAACGGTATAAAGGGTTGTGTTCGTCAACACAGTCACTAAAAAAAAGGATAACGTTCTGGGGTGTGTGAGCCGAACGCTAAATAATGTACTGTTTATTTTCGAACACTGGTTTAAAGTATTCTCTAGGGCTTGTAAAAGACCAAAAGTTCGTGTGTTATAAGCAAAATACTTAAAACACTAAAATTGTCAGTTATCATACATATATTGTTAAATTGTGTTTCACCATAGTCGTGTGAAATAATTCGAAAAAATAATAATCGAAAAAAAGAAGTCTTCAGTTAAATGCAATGGCTTTTTTTCTTACATTATGTTAACCCTCTATCGGTTTTTATGGGTCATTTTAGCAGGGCTGTGGAGTCGGAGTTAAGGGTTTTGTACCGGAGTCAGAGCTATAGGTCTCTTTTTTAAAACCATATTTCGGCACTCCGTTATGTGCCTTCTTCAGGGGGTTTTCTTGAATGTTTGACAAAATTAACAATTTTTAAAAAATTTCACAAAATTTCATTTAACAATTTTCAATTAAGTACAAAAAAGGTCTTCCAATTCAAACTTAATCTATTAAGAGGGTTCAGTTTTTGAAATTTTGAAGTCAGAAAATTAGGACCAGTATACTTTACATATGAGTAGGGGAGTTTAAAAAATTTTAATATTGAGATAACATCTTATTATGACAGATTGGTACACTCAAAAGAAAAATCAATCCATCCGTACTCAAATCAATCCGAAGCGGTATTAATAGTACGGTGAGTACGGATTTTCTTGAATCAAGTACAGAAAGATTGATTCAAGAACGGATTTTCAATCGCATAATACGTAAATTATCCATATTCAATCTCGATTTTGTACTTAAAATATTCCAAAAATGAGATTGATTTAAGTAAAACTAAGATTGAATCGAATCTCAAATAATCCGAAAATTAGATAAATTTAAGTAAAACTTAGATTAAATCAATCTCAATATGCGCTTGATTCAGCGTATTATAAAGTTGATTTTATCGCGAATTAGAAAGAAAAAAATATTATGATGAATGATGTAAACACCAACATCATGCCCGATATGGTTTTTCACTTTAGAAATCTTTAACCAAAAATATAAACTAATTGAAAAGCACGAGTTCAAATTTACTTTTTAACCCTTCGTGGTACACAAGGGTTAAACGTTAAAATTAAATCTATTATTTTTCTATATTTTACTTGGTTTCAATTTTTCAACCGTTCAGTTATTAGTTAAGAATGGCACAACACTTTTGAACACAAACCTTCACTTATTTTATATTACATACTCATATTTTATAAGAAGTATACGCCTCATGTGTTGCGGACAAAAATAATGTTTTGCCATATGTGGCGTATATTTAATGTGTATTTTATAGCGTATTAAGTACTTAAACCAGGGTTTAAAAAACTGCAGTCTAAACCAAAAACTGTCGCCCAAAAACGAAAATTTGTGTACAACTTTTCGATTTTTGGGTTGGTTTGACAGCGACCGTTTTCATTTAATTAATTAGAGGTAATAGCAACATTTTTTGTTTTGCCAATGAGAAGTGAAGAAGGGGAAGAAATGGCAGTTTTTCTACTTTGACTGCAGTTTTTTAAAAGTAAAAACTATTCAATTTTAAGGAATATGCAGTTTAATAAATAACAAATAAAAAATTGAATGTAAAAATGATTTGTTTTAAGTGAAATGTAAATGGTCGGTTTTTTAAATGAATTTTAAGTTGTTTAAAATTAATTTTCGTTTGATTTAAATTACATAATATTTTGAGTGTGTAAATCACTTATGGCCAATTTTCAGGATTGATATTAAAACACATTTATTTTTAAAATCGTTTTAAATACAAAATTCTCTTCTTCACTAAAAACTTAAGTGAAACTTAAGTCACCGATGTGGTACACTTAATTTCAACTTAAGTTTCCATTGTAATATTTTAGCAAGGTGGCCTCAATATCACAAAAATACAACAACAACAGGCAAAGCATTAACAGTCAGCTGTTTTTTCAGACCACCTTGTAGATAATTACACTTTTTTATATTTTTTTTTTGTATTTAGTAGTGCTACCATACTTTTATCTTAATTAAATACGACTTTTCAAATAAAACTCAAATAACCAATCTGTTTTAAATACGATTTAAGTTTGTTATGAAAATTAACTTAATATATATTTAAATACAATCCTGAAAATTGGGCATTAGTATATTTAAGGTTAATGCGGCAAGTAAGAATAAAAATATCGATTTGAAATTTTTATATTTATTTAACTGCTATATTTAACTATTTAACTGAATAAAAAAAAGAGTTTAAGGTCAAATAAGGACCAATCTCATAAATAATTAGCATTAAGGTTAGAGTTGGAGTCGAAGTCGGAGTTGGAGTTGTACCTAAAAAATTTAAGCGGAAGGAGTCGGAGTTATAACTTTTTCTTGACGACTCCACAACCCTGCATTTAAATCCCTTTTTAAATATTTACATAAAGTGTAAGTTGACTTCGATTTTTAACCCTCCGTCTTACACATGTTTTTATTTTCACATTCGTAACGCATGAGTCTAGCCAGACCCAACAAACTTTTGAATAAATAAAACCAATTTTTTTTAACTAAATGTTATATTATACACATTTATAATTTAAATTCATATTTTCAAATTTTATTTAAATTATAAATGTTTATAATAAAACATTTAGTTAATAAAATTCATTTTATTTATTCAAAAGATTGTTGGGTCTGGCTAGACTCATGCGTTACGAATGTGAAATTAAAAAACATGTGTAATAGGGAGGGTTAAATTGTAGAGCTAGATGGAGCTAATAGTTTGTGTGCTTAATAAAAATAAATAAATAATAGATAGTTTAACAAAAAAATAATAAAAAAACAGCAAGAAAGAAAGTTAAAAATACGTCATCTTCTATACAAAATATATATGGGTCTGGCCAGACCACATGTGTTACGAATGTGATGTGTGCAGTAAAATATTGGAATAAGTTTCCTTATATATCCTTTCCAGGTTATATTTATATTAAATTTTATAAGGGTACCTGAAATTTCAAGTCCCTACCTGTGTTTTAAATATACTAAAATAACATTTAAAATCGAAAAAGGTCTGGCCAGACTCATGAGTAAGACGAAGGGTTAATGTTTTTTTTTTTTTTGTTTCATATTTAGCTTTAAGGCTGAATCGGCCTTATTCCGTTTGTCGTTATCATCATCGACAGTGCCGTTTTTTGTAAAAGACTTAAGTGACACACAGCCTGAATTCTGTAAACTTGACGACAACGACGACCGAAATAAGGCTGAACCAGCCTTATTTATTTGCCGCTATCTATTTATTTAAAATTAAAGATGATAGCGTAGCACATTTGTTTTTCAGTTACAATACACGTGTGTGATAGCAACCATATTCTAGTAGCGCTAATATGACTATTTTATTAAATTTGTGGATATGCGAGAGAAATGTTTATTTGCTATAAAAATGTTTTGTAAACGTAACTGATACAAATTTAATTGCCTTTAACATGAGTGATTGCGAGTGCTAGTAGGTTAGGTTAGGTTCCATTGGCAGCCGTGATCAAGCATAATTAGGTTTCTTAGATGATGTCTGGACAGCTGTAATGCCTGCCGTGTCCTTTTTACATTTATAATGGGCCAGGTATTCCTGGTTTCCCCACTAGTGCTAGTATGTCAAAATACAAACGGCTCCAAATGAATGTACTCCCGAACTTAAAGTTATGGCAGGATTTTAAATCCTTTGTTGAAGGGAATATAAGGCCCCTATTATGAGTTACATTCGATAAAAGATTTTCGAACATCGACTATCGAATGTTAATTTGGTATTATGAGTTGGCAGCACTGTCGAAAATTTCGTTGTGCATCGAATTTTTCAACGAAAACCAATTTGCTTCCGACAGTGCAAATCAATGTAACAAACTTGTTGAAAATGTAACTATTTGATAATTTTTTTGTGTTCGTATACCAAATACCATATTCTTTATCAGTTTTGTTCATTTTATGCTAGTCCAACGTCGTAAACAGCAATTGGAAACACTCATATTCCTTATGGAAAAAATAATTTTTTGACCAAATGATTTGCAGCAAAGTTCAGCATGTAAAAAAGTGGGATGAAACCCCATTGGAGCTTAATTATTTGAAGACAACCATAATACCGCCGTGGTCACGTTTAACTTTAATTCATTTTTTTAAATTGTAAACAACATTTTTTATTTCAGGTGACAGCTGATCGAAAATGTACTGCTGTGAATTAACAAAATCACAATAGTAAATTTTTATCGAATGCGCGCCATAATACCAAATGAAAATTCGTTCGATTAGCTAATTCGACTGCTGTCGAAAATCGAATTTAGTTCATAATAGGCACCTAAGATTCGGTACGGCCGAATACATCACTTTTTCCTGATTAAAAATTTACTAATTTTTCTTTTCTTTTTAGGAATTTGATGGCAATGTTTTCGTTTTTAAATGGTAAGAAATGAACGATTCTTCTTTTAAATATTTATTTATATTAAAAATTTAAAAACCTTTATCATTTCTTTAAAAAAATATAAAAAATGACTTTTAATTTACTGAATTTAAGTTCACATTGGTGTTATGCGCAGGAAGTTATATGCAATTGTAAATTAAAGCGCAATATCGAAACCATGTTTTTTTGTATTTTTAAATCACTTCAAGCGAAATATTAACTAGAATGTGCTTGAAGTATAACAAATAAAAATGGCTGTTAGATAAGCCACAAGATTCTACATAAACCCAAAAAGAGTTATAAGTAAAGATTACCAAATTTGACACTTTTGTTTTTGGAAAAGCGGTGAAAAAATTGCCTTTCTCGGATCACGATTATGAAATCAACACTTAAGTTTCCTTCTGTGCTTTGGTGAAATATTTTCTTCTTGTGGTTTCAACAGAAAGGCGGTTCATTACACATCGAACTTTCTGTACGAGTGAGCTGAGGGCATGTTAATCTCATGTGAAGGTAATGTGAACTGGCTACCTAGATTGCTCGTTTTGACCACGTTAGGTTATGTTCATACCAAGCTATGCAGATTTTGCAAAATTGATAATGAATCTTCTGAACATCCGCTCTTCTACTGCCCATCCTGGGGATTGCTAGGCAGACATTTTTCGGGGGGCATTTAAATAATCCAGACGAAATGTTTAAACTTTTACCAGGCAGGGTAGTTGCCTAAGCCTGACATGATAAGATATACTGACTGCATAAAATACCCTCTGAATACAACGACTATTCCGAAAAGAAGTTAGTTTGGGGGTCATTATAAATTATATTCACCGATTCCCATTAGTATACAAGTATACCAAAAATTGTATACTTTTATGGCATTGCTTGACATTCTCTAAAAGTTTTTCTTTTCTTTTTGCTTTATGGTAACGGAGGATACAAATTTTGACTTGTTCTTTAAAATTCATTTGAATAAGAATAATGTCCTCAAAAAAGGTTTAGAAATTTATTGTACTAGAAAAATATATTTCAAGCATTTCATGTACAACTTACATCCATTAATCATTTATACTTCTACTATTGTTCATGTTTAGCCTGTTTTACTTAGTGAACTTTTTTTTTTGTTTTATGCTAATCCATAGTGAGTGTTTTGTTTTTTTCAAAAACAATCTCCAGAAATTTAGAACAATCCAGTTTTATTTTCTTCAGTTATGAATTAGTAATAAACACAACACAAAAATAAACAAAAACCTGAAAAAAAACACACACAAACATAATATACTATGTAAAACAATGAAGAGACCAATAGAACATTTAGCCGTTGGTAACGTATAGAAGAAGTGGAATCAGAAGATGAAGAAGAGATGATGACATGGCCACCAAGGGTGCCAATGATGACAGGCATCCCTGTCTAAAATGAAACCTACAGCAAAAATTTTATGTTTTGTTGTTTTCTATTTGTGTTACTCGTATTTGTATAAAGAAAAAGGAAAAAAGCCAACAAAAACAACTCCCCAATAAAAAAAGGTACCACAAAAACGGTCAAAGAACAATAACAACAATGTGATGAGAATATGGAAAAATATTTAACAAACCCAAATGGCTTTTGGTGGCGATGACCAGAAGTTGCCATTTTTTCTATTTTCCGTAACTCAAAGTGTGAGATTATAAAAGAATATTTTTTCTTTTACTTTTTTTTTGTTATAAAAACTTGTTTGTTCCTAAAGAAAAATAATGAAAACCTACATGTACAAATATGAATGTATGTAAAAGTTCTTTTTTGTACCCTACAATACTATAAGTGTGTTCATGTAGACATTTTGTATAATTGGACGAAATTCGATACATAAGCTTTTATTTGGTCAGAAAATTTTTAAAATCTGTTCCTGATTTTGCCCTTCGTAAGTCAGGATAATGTGATATACGGGCCTGTTCTAAAAATCAGGTGATTTCAAATCACGTGCTTTAAAAATTACACGTGTGATTTTGTGGGATTCTGTAAGTCATACCATTTTTGTGTTTCTAAGGGCTAAAAAATCAGAGCAAGTTAAACTCTCTTTTTGGTTAAAAATGTGTATAAACCAACAAATGTATAAATCACTACACATATAAACCATCTTTAAACGCATAAAATTGGGCGCTTAAACTACCAGTACAGACCATATGAATTTAATAAGATTTATCGTAGAGCTGCCACATGTTATTTTTTAACAACATATTACATGGGACACTGATTTATAGCTGTCGAGTTTAAACTACATATAAATTCAAGTTTAGTTCAACTAAACCAGCGTTTAAACCAGCAGTGATTTATAAGCCATAAGTGTGCTTTCGGCAATTGCAGATCACACCAAAATACACAAAAACGGAACACCAAAACATCACACGTGTGATTTAAAAAGGGACATGTGATTTGAAATCACGTGATTTGAGCTAAAGTGATTTGCAGAACAGTCCTGGCAGTGTTGTAATTATATTTGATCGTGCAAGTCCAGTCGCTTATGAAGATAAATTTTATGTAGTTTTTTGCAGCATTATACCATAGATTTATTGGAAAAACAAGTTTACATTCCGGCGTCCTCTTAAGCCAACACAATTCGTGTTATTGTATTGCATAATACTCTTAATTTTAGCATGGACGCCATCTGCATACAATCCAACTTTTGCAAATTTGAGCTGATTAGTTAAATCATTAGCAAAGCGTGTGAAGAGAAGTGGTCCAGGTATTTACCCTTGCGGAGTTCCTCTTTTTACTGACAAGGAATTGGAAACTGACGTAAAAGTATGAACATATTGTATTTTTTTTTCTTTTGTAAATAGGATACTACTAACGTGTAGATGTGACCAAAAAATTCAATGATCAACTGAATCAAAAGCTGCAATAACAACAGTACTAACCCTTATGTGCGCACCAAGGTACCCAGGTGCCTTTGGCGTATTCAACGCTTTATGTCTGAAACTTCTTGAGAACTCCTAACTTTTAATAAACTTAATATTTTTGCAGCCGATCAGCTAAAATTATTTTTGTAATTTGTTTGCGAGGCCCATTTATTCCTTACACCCTTAAATGCGCACCTAAGTACCCGGGTACCTGTACGTGTTTTATATTCGGCCACTATTGGCCACTGTAAGTATACTTTTAAAATCTTCCGAACTAAGTGCGGAAATGCTTGTTTTCTACGTAACTTCCTTATAGGTACACAGGTACCTTGCAAGGCATTGTAAGGTATTTTTTGCCGGGCACATAAGGGATAAAGGCTTGTTTACACTATCTCACAAGTCTTACGTATTCCATAATACTTTGTAAGATAGAATTCTAATGAGTTTTGTTGCGACTGTCAAAAAATCGAATGTAACATAACAGTTTGTGTTCACACCATCACACAAAGAATAAACACTCACACTTGAAATAAAATGCAACCCTGATCCAATGAAAAGTATTATTGTTTAGAAAGTTTTCAAAAAACGATGAAGTCGTATGAGATGTCAAACGTTTTTTCATAATACTTGTCATTTTCATCAGATATGCAGTCAGTCTTTTACATTTTACTTGAGTTTTTGACATGTATTAATACAAAGTATAATAGTATAAACTAGCCACAAACAAGTAATCTTATTTTGATTAAGTCCTGTCTTTATGTTTTCTAAAACATCAATAGAAATAGTAAGACAAGACCTGTACCCTGATCATTGGTCTGTGATTATGTTAATATTACTTTAGAACGAAGTCGTTTGCTGTTGAAGAAGTCTTTCAAAAGCTTTTGATGAATATGGTAAAATTGCAGTAGGTCTGTATTCGGAATTTTTTTTAGCTTGTCGTTTAATTTTAGCTGTTTTCCATCTGTACGGATAGCAGTAAGTTGTTTTGGTTTTGTTATATACATACATATTTTTATTATTGGTAGTAATCCTGGTAATACAATTCTTAAAATTTTTAACGTATCCACACTCAGAGAAATAATATGGTTGTGCATGGTTACGGCCACTACAATATGTTTATTGTAACAATACATAGTTGTCGTATACACAAATAATTATTATTTTTATTTAATATCAGCAATATTATTGTTACTGTAAACATATCAATGTTGTTATAAATTTGAGTATTGTTGACAGAAAAATAATTATTTTCTAACAGCTAAATAATGATATCTTTCAAAACATATTATACAACTCACAACCATATAATGATATTTAATAGACATAACATGATTAATTTCTATACATTTATCATAGTATGTTTAAGATGCAATCAAAATATATTTACTCCAATAATATTTTGTAAGCGCCATTTGTAAAATAATTTGATATGATATTATGTTACTTCTAAATTTGTTATGATAAATAAGATGATAAATTCTTAACTTTTTCTAAATTACATGACAATAATATGATTACTTCTTAACTATTTATGCTTAACATGATAAGAATATGATTAAGGGAAAAATATTATGATGTAATGTTATGAATATTTTTCGTCATAATATGATTCAATAATAATCGTAATATGGTGACTACAAGCATGAATCTCATTGTTATACGTTGCTCTTAGAATATGTTACCCAGAACCATGTTTTTTCTTTGCCTGAAACAGCATTAGATTTTACAGACATTTCCAGACATACATTTTAGTCGCACCAATAAAATAAATTAGCATTTGTCGTCTATTAATAGTATTATTAAAACAATTTGAATATAAATTTTGATTAGCTTCGATCGTTGATAACACTAGCCCACAACTGGCGCAAACAAATAACTTTCCTAGGGTAATTTGGAGGGCTAAATTCGAAATTTCAAATTGCAACAAGCCTCAACCAAAGATCGTCTATTTGCTTAATTCTTGGCGCATTGGCCTAGTGTTCGAGTAAACCGGAGTAAACCGTTCCTTTGACATTGCAGCCTTATAAACATCATGATGATATGTCGCCCAAAAGTCTTTAATAGGTTGTGTTGCACATTTGAAAATCCCGGCAAAAAAATCATACTAACAAAAATGCAAACATTTATATGTTTTTCGCGTGTTGTATCCCAATTCTATGGGCTGTTTCGTTGGGATTATTTTATTCAAAGCAATATAAACCTCCTTTGCCATGCGGTTGGTTTTGTGCAGACCCCAAAAACAAGACACAAATACCAAAAACAAAAGACGAAAATATATTTGCGTCACCAAGTAAAGTCACATCATTTTATTTAATTTTGCAAAAAATAAACCCG
Organism: Pollenia labialis; assembly: GCA_949318255.1. Lineage (NCBI taxonomy): Eukaryota > Metazoa > Arthropoda > Insecta > Diptera > Polleniidae > Pollenia > Pollenia labialis. Next base: position 136,836,635 of record OX439139.1, read on the forward strand.
AAACAAGAGGATATATTAATAGATGTGTACATAAAAATGGAATTTCACCCCACTTATTTGCCCTGATCGATTCCACATACCTTTCAGTCGATTTAGAACATATCATTTATAGAATTCACGTTTCTAGTTTTTTGATTTTTTGTTAAATTTCGTTAGAAATTACTCTTGACCCCAAATAAGGACAACCATTCAAGTATTTTTGTATTATCTAGAAAGAGGAGTAGGGCATTAAATGGAAGAAAGTTAATTTTTCTTCCTGTTTCATTTTTTTCTGCAGTTATTAGCTATGAAAATTTTAAAATTCTTAAATAAAAAAGCCTTGTTAATAAAATAAAAATCCAGTGAAGTGAATTCTTAGTTATTCTTTACAACTACCGCTTGAAATAGAAACAAAATAAGGCCTTCTTGCCGTAATACGTAGTCTGTTACTTTCTCTGTTGTTTCATTATTAAGTGTTTCAGTGTAAACCCTTAGAATCCAATAGAGAATTCCTGAAAATTGTAATGGCTATAAAAATATTTCAACTACAGCAACTAATTCCGATTAAGGTGGGCTTTTAAGTTTTTATCAGAATATTCTAGGAAGCGTTATTTTTTAATTTGAGGTGTTGTTGAATGTTTATTGCTACTGTTTTATTTGTAAAATCTCATGCTATTTTGTTGTTGTTCAGATTACTTACTTACTTTAAAAGCAATTCAGTTTTGGTTTTTTCCTAGATTAATGTTAAAATAAATTAAAGAACCACTTTAAAACATTTTAGTTAAGAGGTTAACAGTGATGATGAAATTAATTGAATATATGAACTGGTCCACAGAAGGCGTTCTATGAGTTGTTACATTTTATGTGCTTCTTTAAAAAAAAATTAGAATCCGAGTAAATGTATGTGACCAGTTACACAATAAAACGCGTTGAATTCATATACTTTTCGAACGTATGAAGTAGGTTTACTTTCCACTTTTCTATGCTTTAAATACGGATTAAACAATGGTCAGCTGTTTTTCATAGCCAAAACCCCATTCAGACTCGGCAAGCTGCTTGCGCAACTCTTGGCTTAACCCCTTTCACACTCGGCAGTTACCTGCGCAAGTCTCTTGCGCAACTATTGGTTCGAAGATGTTAGCGGTAAGGTCGGGGTAGGGAAAAAAACTTTGTACAGACTTTGTTGTTCTCGGCAAGTAACTTGCGTAACTAACTTGCCGAGTATGAATGGGGTCTTTGTTGATGTCAGCGTTAAGGTCTGGTTAAGGGAAACAATTGAGTACAGACTTTGTTGTACTCTGCAAATGACTTGAGAGCTTAAAAGGGGTGCAAGGATAACAAAATATATTTAATTTTCAAAATTATCGATTTATACGTTGCTGTGTGGTTTTCTTTGTGCTAAAAACATTTTTATTCGATAAAAATATCAACAAAATAGTTCAACAAACTAAAAAGCAAGGCGCATAAAACGCCTGGCATGTAACATGAATAAAGAAACGCATAAAACCTCATTAAAGCAATGGTGGGCAACAAAGTGGTTCAGGCCGCATACAAGAACAAAAGGCAGAGCAAGTCTCCCTAAAGGATTAAAGAAAAGTTGAAAAAAATTCCAGAATTTTTTTTATTTTTTTCCACGCCTCTGGATACCGCTCTTTTAGTTTTTTATACACTGCGACGCCATATGAAGTCCGATCATAATATATTGCATATCGTTATTTATGGCTAAAATATGTCTTAATTTTTGCCTTGGATGGCTTTTTAATCCGACATCAAATTCATTGCCATGCCCCACAATTAGGCCAATTTTGCTTTACTTATGCCCGTAATTTATACAAAAAGAAAGCAGGTCGTGTTCGTACCTAACAGATATCTTTACCTATTTCAACGTTTATTTTGCCTATGTGTTTTTACCTTCAGTTTATCTTTAAAATATGGCAGCTTTTACACCATCGATTTCTATGCACAGCAAAAATTATATTACATTGTACTATTTGTTTCTTATATATTGCACCGCCGTTTAAGGTCTGATTCCATTGTATCGCTTGTCATTGTTTATGGCTTTTTTATCACTTCATTTTTGTCTCTAACAAATTTTTAATCCGACATCGAATTCTAGGCACCACTTATGCTATCTCGGATACTTCTCCCCCAATGCCCAATTTTTTGCACGTGACAATGTTTGGTTGAAGGATAAGTCTTTGCTGGGAAATGTTTTTTTTTTTTGATCATTTTTAAAATTTCATTAAGTTTTAAATGAATCTTTCTATTTCTAGACCACAGAATTTATTTATAAATTCTATGAATAATTAAACATATTTAAAATTCTCTAAATTCCTTAAACACATTTTATTTTTATTGCTATTTCTTTTTTTTTTAATCTGTAAATAATTTTTATTCTAATGACTTTTAAAAAATGTTTTCTATTGGTTTTTTTTTTGTTCTGCACACTTAAAAAGGAAATAAAATAAAATATTTTGTGTTGTTTAATTAAATTTATTTTAATTTATGTATATTAAAAGTGTAGCTCAAAAATATGTTTTTAATCCTATTTAAAAAACTATTGATTCTAAACTACAACAACATTTAATGTACATAAAACATTTTTGCGATTGCAATGTTTCTAAGTAATAAACAATATAAAAGTATTGTTAAAAAAAATTAAAGATTTAAACAAGAATACTTACAAATTTATGCACATGTATTTTGTGAAATGGATAATTGTTGATATGGGCCATCAAAATTTTTAGAAATTTATTGCCACTAAAAGATGGAGATAATTCCTTTGTCATTATCTTGTTTATTTCTAAACTATTTTGTATTTTTCCCTAGCCGTGTGACCGGGGTTTTATTGTGGCAGACTTAAAACTTGCATTAGATATTAACAGCGGTATGTATAATGAAAAGTTAGCCACAGTTTATACACTACGTACAACGAGCTGCCAACTAGAATACCGATTAAGCTTAGCAGCTTGTTAGCAAAATGTTCATGTATAATATACTTTTTCACTGGTGCAAATTTTTAATAAATCAACTCTGATATATAACGATGCCATACTGTATTAAAAAAAAAAACATTATTTTTGCTGAAATCATCCCTGATTTTGACATTTCATACTGTTTTCATACAGCTGTTTTTTCCAAATTAGCTGATATTTGGCAACTCACTAGTCAGAGTTTAGCAGTTTGCTATCCACAGTCTGTAAGTGTATTATAATTCAACTCTGTGCTAACTTCTTGCCAATTTTTCATTATACATAACGCTGTAAGAAAATAAGAGATACTGATTGGTAGCCAGTTGTATATATGTATATATATATACATAAATTTTTGTATTTTACAAATATTTTTGGAGTCACCCATATCTAAATTACTTTCCTTAGGATATTTTTCAATGTAAACAAAACAACATTAATTAAATGAACAAACTAAAAATAGTTTTGTGTCAATGTATCGTCTACAAACACCTGTAATGCACAAAACTTCACATACATTTATTTACACAACATTTCTGGCTTTCGAAATCGTTGAGAGTGTGAGAATGATGTGTCACAAATTACTCAAAGAATTAAATGAACAAAATTTGTCATTTATAGCTTAAAGGCCTAAAGAAATAAAAATATTTAGAATATTTATAGTTAAAAATGAACGAAATTCCCTCTTGTTAAAGTACAAATATAAAAACCAGTGATGCCAGCTTAACCCTATTTGGTCTAGTTATGTGGAATTTTAGACCTAAACTACAAAGCGCTCAAAAGTAGCCCTTTTTTAATACTTTTTTTAGCTCGTTTTAACTTTGGGATCGGTATGGATATAATTAATAAGATTTTTTTTCGTGCTTACTTACCAATTTTCATTCTCGATAAATACACTGAAATTCATTGTTGACATTCATTATTTCTATGCGCATTTCACTGGTTGCTTAGGCCAGATCATCCGGGAACGTTCTCCCAAAAACTGAAGAAAAGCTTAACGCAAAACTGAAGAGTGAATGAGAATTACAAAAACTCTAGATTTTATTTGCAACGATATCAAAGCTTTAACAAAATATCAACCATAAAAAGTGAGTTTATCTTTTCTTACATTCCCAACAAACCATGCATTGACATGCTTTGTCTAGGGTAATTGGTTATGTGTATTTTTTGGGATAGAGATTTCAGTTTTGTGAATTTGGAAAAAGTGTGAAGATGGCACGTTATCGGTGAGAAAAATTTGTAAATGCATATTTTATTATTGTTGCATTTCTATGGTTTTTTAATTATAATAGTTGTAAAATCTAATACGTAGCAAAAGTATTCACCCCTATCGGGAATAACAAGTGGAATTTTTGTTCCCATGAAATTTTCATTCCCCTCGAAGGGAAAAAGCAGTCGTGAATCGCATGTGAAAATTTTTTCACGCTATCAGTACCAGTGAATGTGAAAAAAGAAGAATGATTAAAAAAAAAATTAAAAATCATTGAAATTTTTGTTCAATAATATACACGTATGTATATATTTTAAAGAAAAGATAAATAGTTGTATTACAACGTTAGTTTTTTGCACTTTTAAAATTTTTTGTACTAAAATATTTTCCAAAATACTGCCACCACGTCTTTCGAAAGCTTCACAAATCTGCAGGCAATCGACCCGTTATCCATTGTGTTGGCCAATATATAGGATTCTGCCATTTAACGGATCTAGTCCTTAATATTCGATTTATAGGAGGAACTACTTACATACATGTTCTGCTCCCTAGAAAAAATAAAGTGAGAACATCTAAGGGAAATGTGAACAAATTACGAGGGAAAAAACTTTTCACGATTAGGGGAATTTTTTCACGTGAACATTTTTTCACTTTATTTTTCTCATTTGAATTACCTTTTTTCATGGGAGTTTTTCATGATTGCAAATATGTGAAAAATTAATCACGATAGGGGTGATTATATGTGATTTTAGTTGATGTATATGTTGACGTACAACATGTAGTACGTTCGGCATTAGATTAATTGGAGTTTTGTAACTGAGTGGCTACAATACTGTTTCGAGACGCCGTATGTGTTGGCAAAATGATAGGGATGCACTTCATTATTTCGTGTCGAACGCAATGAGAAGGGATCGATTTGATTTCATAATAAGAAACCTGCACTTTGTGGATAACAACAGTCTAGATAAAACAGACAAGTTCGCTAAAGTTAGGCCACTTTTACAAATGTTGAACCGGAATTTTTAAAGTAATGATCCGAAAACTATACAGCATGCAGTAGACGAGCATGGTGCCATAATATCGTAGTCATGGATGCAAGCGATACATCAATGGAAAGCCTATAAGATATCGCTATAGGTTTTGGGTTGGAGCAACCTATAAAGACTTCATTATTTGGTTCGAGCTGTACCAGGGTGCAGGGACTTTCCCAAATAATACCTACAAGGAAATGGGACTTGGTCCAAGCGTAGTCTTAACGTATTGCGACATAATGTACATTGTAATTATTACCACAATCAGACAGCTGCACGCTGTATTAAATGTGATGTGCCGCACCACAGTAAATAATTTTACGTGTTCATGTAAAGTGTAATGTGGAGAACCACAGCACCAAATAATTGTTTGTTTTTTTTATTAATAAGTGTTTCCTTACTTATGCACACAAAAGTTTCTGAATAATAAACGACTTGAATTAAATCACAAGAAAATATTGTCTTTTGTTCACATATGTGCCGAGCGTACTACAGTTAGTACGGACTCAAAATCCAAGTAAAAAATATATTTTATTCTTTGTTCAGTTTTGTAATATAATCGTTCAGAATAACCCGGTTATGCGTTTGCGTAGGTGTCATCTTTGGAAGCCAATAGTTATGGAACCGCTAAACCAAATATCACACATGGCCAATAAAACGACTTAAAAAGACTTGAATTTCCTAGATCCGAAACGCTAGAAACGTTTAAAGTCGCTAGTGGACACACTGGTGCACGATTATGCATTCTACGGTTAACCATAACATATTCGGAGGCAACCATAATATGCCGGTGACAATAATATGTTAAACAAAATAGCCATAACGAGCTTACTCTTTTAAGCCAAACCATTCGTCGTTTCGATGAGAACTTTTTGGGCGTAAATTATACATATATTATTTTTAAGACGCAGTTGAAACCAAAAACTGTCGAACAAAATATGTGTACAACCTCTCGCTTTTTGAGTTTGTTTGACAGCGACTGTTCACATACAATGACAAAAGAAGAGGTGAAAGAAATGGCAGTTTTTCTACTTCGACTGCAGTTTTTTAAAACGCTGAATAAATCAATGTATTTCTATAAATATTCAATTAAATATTTATTTTAATCCATTTCCTCCACGATGACTTTTTGTTCAGATCATAGAATTGAGTGCAGAAATCAATGCTTTGACTTTTACACTTGTAAATGTAAGTTGAGCCTGTATTTGCCTATAATTTCGTCGATGTCGATATAAGATTGACCCTTAATAATTAACAGGCTATCGAAGAAAATCAAAATAATTAAATGCCAACATCTCAAAACACGAGCAAATCTGACAAAAAGACGCCATTTGATTTCATAGCCTTAAATTTATAAAATCAACTATCAAAAATTTGCCCGAATTTTCTACTACCACAGTGTAATTAAATAAGTAAAAAGAAATAAACAATTTTGCATTATGTTCTCATATTTCTTGGCAAAAAGTTTACTTATGGTATTTAACTATACGTAACTTGCTTTAGCAAAAAAGAAAAAGAAACTGACAATAAATACACTTACCTCTAGCTGGTACAGGATCTTTTTGTGGTGTTCCTAATTCAATTTCTTTATACTCCTGATACAAATCGCCAATTTGTGCTGTACAACGTAACAGTAGCGCACCCCCTGATGCAGAGCCACCACCACCACCAGCACCATACGTGTTTGGCGTAGATCCAATGACACCACCGTTTAAAGCATTTATCATGTGTGAATTACTATTGCCACTGGCAGCAGCAAAATGTACAGCCTGCAGTTGCACTTTAAGACTCAGTCTGGACGCAATTAAATTGTCAACTGTTCTAATATATTGTGTTTCATCCGAAGATACCTGCAATTCGAGCGATAAGGAAAGACGAGAAAAATGTTACAAAAATTTTCCATATAAAGAAAAACAAAAACAAAACAATAGTAATCTTGTTGTTGGAGTGTGTGTATCGAGAATGTTTGATAAATGTTCTTATTGCTTTAGTAAAAGTTGAAATAGAATTGTGAGAAAGAAGTGGATATAAAAAGGATATTAGAAACTGTTTAGTAAAAGGATATTTCGTTTAAGTGAATCCTATTGTTGTTTTTAAGTCTTCAAGAGTCGTTAGCAAGTATTGTGTAAAAGCAGTTGAGAGCTAGAAAATCCATAAGTGGACAAAGGCTTCTTAAATAGAAATATTTTCAAATAAATCTTGGTTACATGTTTAGAAATGTGCCGAATTTAAATGTATCACGCACAGTGGGAAATCTTGTCATTTTATGAATAAAAATCTATAAATTGGTATTCGATCTCTTGATGGGCTTGTTTAAAATTCAAAATTCAAGTCAACACATGAAATTTACGAAGTTGCACAAAACCAATTCAACCCAAAAAATGCTGATAATTGCCGAAAAAAAGTACATTGGAAAAATGGCTGAATTAAATAAACATATGATGTGATTGATATTAACAATATTATTGTGAGTTTTGGAAACATGGTAAATTTTGACCATATTACGGGTAAATATAACCATACTTTTTTTAAATTTATTTATGTATTTACGTTTCTTACAAACTGTCATTAGTTGATTAAAACAACACAAACTTTATTTAGGGGCTTATTGAAAAAAAAATCTTGCAAGTGTGTTTATTTGACCAAATGGCAATTTTAATCGATGCCACAAAAACCTCCAATGTAAAAAATAATTTTCCTTTTCTGATGAATATTCAAACATTTTCCAGAAAATTGTTTTAAACAGCACATTGCTACAGTGTAGAATTAATAACGTGAAAATAATTCTTTTTCCTTGTCAAAAAAGAAAAAAAAATTCTGTAGAAGGTTAATTTTTCTTAGTTTCCTTGCTTATTACTCATATCAATATTGTTACTGTCCAAATGAGTACCAAATATTCTCTGCAACCACTCAAGGTACAACCAGTTACACAAGAGATAACTAGCATTGCTTTCTTCATTTCTTTCATACACAGAAAACATTTTTGCAAAAAATTATTCAATTAAATAATTAATTGGTGTACATTAATTATTCAATTAATTTTTTGTTTGCTGCAATTAATTTTTTTAATCAAAACTCTAAATTATAAAACGTTTGTGTATATGTGGTGTATTTTTTAGTTTATGCAATTAATCTTTAATTGACTAAATTTGTGTCCCATGACTCGAAAACACAAACCCGTCAATTGATATGATCAATTCCTTTGCAGGGGCAAAATTAGTTAAATATTTAATTGTCTGAACGAATTGTTTAATTGAAGTCGATTTTCTATTTGTTCTGTGTCAATTCTATCTTTAGATTTCTTTTTTTCTATATACCAGACTTGAAAAAGGAATTTGGAAAATAAAACAAATTTGCTTCTATAATTGTACTTTTTTTAGCCCAATTGTACCAAAAGAAATTTGTATACCCTACACCACTGCAGTTGGTAGGTCATTATGCATCGGAACTGGTGTTTGTAACACATACAAATATTGTTTCGAAGAAAGTACTGAACACATTTAAAATTGTTCGCCACTCGTGCTTCGATAGCAAAATTCTGATTGAGTTCTGTTTTACCTCTGCTTTTTCTTCTTCTAAAAATTAGACAGTTTTAGTATTTCAAGCTTGAAATGTCAATTTTAATTTGAACAATTTTAAATTTTTTTTTGACATAACTTCATTTTTTATCTATAACTTTAGTAAAATGTTTGACAGTTTGCATTTATCTTAATACAGCTGAACCCTTCGCACTTGGTAAATTTTTCTATTACTTTATATTTGCACTGTTCACCAAAACTTGAACAATGCATTAAAAATGTAGTGCAATAAGGGCTGTAATACTTGTAATCGTTATACATAGGTCTGATGTCCAATCTTCCACATACCCACGTTTTAGCATGTCATCGAATCAGAATCACTTTTAAAATCGATGTTACGTTGTCCATCCGTCTGGCTGCTTGCAAAAAAACAAATGACTAAAAAGCAACATTCTGTGGTTAGATTTAAACAATGTTAATGTTTGCAGTTAAACTTAAACGAAAGAACAGAAGTAAGGAAGAACATGTAAGTCAATCAAAATAGATAATTATTCAAAGCAAATTTCGATATATCAAAGGTTAAATACAATTTGGATTAAAGATTGATGTTTGATTATTGACTGCCAGCAGTCGTCAATGGCTGTGAGTGTTAAACGGCAAAACCTCTGAAGAGATTGAGTGGTTACAATAGAAACATGTAGGGGTAACCTGTCCGTAAAAGCCTGGGTTCCATTCCCGCGTCAGTCCAGAATGAAAAATTATCAATAAATTTTAATAAATTTCATTTTATAAAATTCCTTTCTTCATAAAAATAATTTAATGAAAATTTAATTTGATGAACTTTAGCCTAATTGAAAATATCGAAAATTTGGGTTAAAAACGACTATAATAAAGTTAAAATTAACCATAATTTGCCTGAAAACAACCATAATTTTGTTAAAATTCTGCTTTGTTTGGTAAAAACTAACCACATTTTGCTTAAACGTAACTCTTGTATTGTCATAAAAAAATAAAAAACAAAACATTTGATTCCGCGATCAGTTTCTTTGCTTAAGCAAATAATAGTTTCATTAGCCCTTAGATGTCCTAGATGGTCTGCCCAGACCATATTTGACTTTCACATGCAATATATTTTTTTGTAGCGAACGTTTTAAGTAACGAAGACTATGAATTCTACAAGTAAGTTGTGCTGAATCGATTTAAATAAATTTGGAATCATTTGGATCACATTTAGGGCACAAAAACCCTCTCACAAGAAAAAGTTCGCTAAGTGAACCTCATGGTCCGACTGCATCACAGGTACTTTGAAAGTAAATAAGAGGACCAAAATGCTTACTCCCATTTCGATTTTGTACAAGCGGTACCGTACCCGTCAAGTTCAACTTATAACCGTCCGTTGTGCGTTATTTGTAAAACCACAATCAAAGTTCAGATAAAAACTCGTTTTTGGTTTAGTGCCTTCAACAAAATAATTTCAATATTTTACAATTATATTAAAAAAGACTGATTTATTTTAAATTAACACGAAATAAATACAAAATTTTGTTAGTTTACTTGTTTCGCTGGGATTTTAAATCGTGGTCTGGCCCGACCATGTGGTGCACTTAGTGGTACTAAGGCTGTAGAACAGCGAAGAGTTAAACTGAACGAAAATTTTCCATAAGTTTAAAACGGTTTGACACTTATGTTTAGCATGTATTTGGACAGTTGCTAAAGCCAGCGCATGTACATTATGGCCTTTAAATCAATTGCAATGACTCTCAGCAGAAGTAAATGAATTTATAAGAAGAGAAAAAAGATAATTCATGAAGGTTTGAATTGTAGTTTGATTGATACATGGATTGCATCTTTTTATAAAATAAAAACTTTAAATACGTTTTGGTAAAAAAAAACTACAAAAGTTCCTTTTTATGCACCAATATTTTTTATAGCCTATTTTCTTGGTAAAAGAAAAATTATACTTACTACACTTTTTTAAGGAGATTTAAATGCGAATATTATAAAAATAAAAAAAAAACCAATTCGTCAAAAAATGCGAAAAAGTACGTTTTGGGAAATTAATTGTTTTATTTCCATATCGATTAAAACATGAGAATTGTTAATGAATTTTTCTAGATTTTTATTTTATTTATAAAATCCAATCACTAGGCCCCGTATTCATAAACGTAGAACATTTTTTGTTAACCTTTTTTAAATAAGAATATTTTTATGAATACGGCAGTAAGTTTTAGTTAATCTGAAAACAGATTTTTGTCGCCATTACCAAGTTTTTGACGGAACAGCTTAGTTTTGCTTAAAATGTTGGTCTTTTTAAAAAAAATAAATAAAAACACATTTCGCTAGAAAAATTCGAGTTTCAGAATAGGTTAAACTAAGTTTAAACTAAATCCACAACTCAAGAACCTGTCCTTAATGACCTTCATACGTGACACCGATTTAAGTAAAAACTCATGTTATTTATAAGTGACTTTTACGTATCTCAAAAATATCTGACACAAAGTTGCTATTTAGAATTTTTTTGTAAGACTTATGCCACATCAGTGTGATAAATTTTTTCGGTTTTTGAGTTTCTATAGAAAACGCAAACAATTTTTGGTTTAAGATAAAATTAAGTGGTAAATGCTTAAATTTTTATACTTGTATACTTTAATAATTTAAGACTTAATGCTAAGATTTTTCTATTTGTAATTTCTATAATATCAATCACGATGAGAGGTCTGTGTTACGGTCAGTTTTGTTGCGATTTATAACCAGGTCCTCTTGCTCATGCATTTTAAAAATTGAATCTAATTCATATTGATATTTTCATGCAATTAATACCACTTTGCTGGATAGGAAATATGCAGAGTTAATCTTATGAAATTATGTCGTGTAGTACCAAAAAAAGTACGTTTGTAACAATATTGCCAACTCTGGTTCCCACAAAGAAATCAGGAATGCATTTGTTTTGGTTTCTGTTTAAGATTTATTTTCTACTTGTGCACAAGCTCTCGTTTAGAGGAGAGGAGTGTTTGCAGCTGAGTTATTTCTTATGGCTTTTTTTTTTTAAATAACTATTGGGTACGGAATGTTGCTACTAGAGACAAGAGTTAAAGCAAAAAAAAAAAAGGAATTGCAAAAAAGGATTTGTTAACTTCATAACAATATTGTGTTCAATATTATTTGTTGTTATTCCTTATCTAAAAGTTATTTCTCTTTGTATTCTTTCCTTTTTGGGTTTTATTTCAGACTGATTACAAATAGTGTTTGTTTGTTTCATCAAAGTGTGTTTCTTATCATCTTTTTTTTCTCTCTTATGTTCTTGTAATTGCAATACATTGCACATTGGAAAAACCTGCTCAGCTGAGACTAAGAAAAGAAAAAGGAAAAAAACATAAAGTAAAGTTATTTTCTTTAAGAATTATGAGTAGAGTAATTTAAAAAAAAATTATGATTTACTTTGTGCATGTTAACATTTTTCTTGTTTCTAAGAACATTTTCTATTAAGATTTCCTTTATTTTTTTGAAATGTGTATTTTTTATGGCAGTCAGTTTCTAATTCGATATGCCTGTTCGTTTATATTGAAGACTTTGCAATTGAATAATAAGTTTCTCTTGGAGAATATATTGCAAAAAGCGGGTGTTACATTAAGTGGTACTTTTTTTCTTTAAATTAAAGGGTTTTATAGAATATTCTATTGTGTTAATCTGTACCTGATTTATTTATTTTTTTATTAAAAATAAATTTATTCAAATACTGGCTATTGCAAGCTTTGACTCTATTTATGTTTCTGGCATCATATAGAAAGCGCCAAAGGAATTTCTTATTTTTTTATAAGCCTTGCCCAAATCAAGCCAATTTCTGAAACTTTTACTTAAGGGAGAACGGTTTCATTCAATGGAAACCAATAGTGGTTAGACGGGACAAGATCTAAACTCTTAGGTGGGTAAGTCAAAGATAATTCTTTACTGGTTTTGACCAACCATCCCTATGAAAAGTTTGCTTTACATTGTTAAATTTTATTCGGTACAGGATACCAACAAAACTATTACATATTATGTTTAAAAAATAGAATCTTGGAATTTATTTCTCATGGTGAGTATAATTAATTTTATAAATTTTCAAAAAATTGTAATATAAGTTAAGCTACGGTCACAATTTTTGAAGAAAATATTAAAGAAAAAAAAAACCGAACTAACAAGCAAACTAAATAATTATTTCCTTTATTTCCAATATTTAATTTGGTAATAATTCCATATCTTGCAGAAAACAGTTTTTTTTTCTATATCTAGCAGTATAATGGGCTTTATTTTGTGATAATAAGGGCCATTATTACAACTTGCCAATAGTTAAATGTCGGATTTTGTCGGACCGATAAAAAGCTTTGCATTATAAAACCTTAATTTTTTATGTTTTCATCTATTAAATATTATTATTATTATTATAATTATTAAAAATAACAGCAAGAAGCCACAACCATTTTATGGTTGCCTCCGAAAATGTAATGGTTAGCAATAACTAAAATATGTTAAACATTTATAATAGCATGGTTGTTTTTCAACCACAGCATGTTGCTCTTCCAAAAGAGAAAAATACTTTTGTTAATTTGAAAAGAAAATATTGTCATATTTAACCACAACATATTTAAAAGCAATCATAATATTGTTGTTGCTTCTTGATGGAGGACTAATTTAACCATAATATGGTTATCGGTGACAATAATAAGATATTTTCTTTGCGTGTATGTGGCTCGACTTCTGCAGCTCATAATAAATAGTGGCCTTCAGTGCCACCTAAGGCACATCATTACCTTGTCGCCCTGAATATTTCTTTGTGGTTAAATTATTTTTACATTGGATTTTTTTGCGCTTCGGTTGCCAAATTGGTTCCATTTTAATTATTTTTACCAGTAATGATTTGATTAAAAAAATTACTACTTTTTTTGAGTTGAATTAGTATTTCGGACGGACAGAATTGTCTTTCAGGGTCTTTTGGTCAATGTTCTTATTTTCGATAAATCTGGCTTTTTATCAAACGTCTTGAGTTTACTGCTTCAAAGGCAACCTTTGATCAACAAAAAAATGTTTAGTCATATATGCCCGTAAGCATGCCAAGCAACAGCTGCTCCGACAAATCCACTTCTGCTAATGATACGGCTTTTCTTAGCCTTCATTAAAACAGCAATGAAGCAGATTGATACCAAATTAAATGAAAATATGGTTAGAACAGTGCACAATAAAGGTCAACGAACAAAAATTTGTGCATACATCAATTAACGTTGGCTTAAGAATCATGACCTCCAATTTAAATCAATAACACTATGCAACATATAAAATGCAAACACCTTCTCGTGTGGAGTACTTATCGCAACTAACAAAATCCTATTTTTAATAAGATTTCTCAATGACGTGCTAAATTACCAAGTTTTATTTTTGATAAATACACTGACATTTTTTGTTGAGGGAAAGCTAGTTTCTATGCGCATTTTACTGGTTGCTTAGGCCAGATAATCAGAAAACATTTTTCCAAAGATTTAAAAAAGCTTATAAAACAAATTAAACTGTAAAGCAAATTGGAATAGTAAGCACTCAAAGTTTTACTTGTAACAATATCACAGCTTAAACAAAACAACATCAATAAAAAGTAAGTTTATCTTTTCTTACACTACTCACAATTGGTTGGCCTTTTTCCGACTCGAATTGTAGAAGTATGTGGGTTGTTTAGCTACCCTGTAGTTCATGTGGCAGTCTCCGAGTTGATTATAATGCTAGCCCCTTTATGACACAACCAGTCCGAAAGCTAGCCACACGACTGGCCATTTTAACAAGGAGATATCCTACGAGGGGATAAATTGTCACCAAGAGGCCACAAAAAGACAGCTCATAATCCGGTTCTTCTTGGCTTACCCTTAACTGTCTCCTTATCCCTGCCATAGCACTCCCTTAAAAAACCCCAAATCATTCCCTATTGCTTCTGAAAATAAAATTTGCCTATCTGGACAAAGTATAAAATGATTTATTTACCTATGAATTTTCTATCAACTTGTTTGATCAGTACTTAAAACCCATGAATTAAAAAAAGCAAGATTGCGCACTCAGCCATACAGAACTCACTGCTCATCTACGTCATCATAGACTAAATATAAGTGTTTGTTGTAAAAAATGTAATACACACACAAAAGCACATACATATGTATACAAAGTCTATTTCTTCGTCAGACACAAAAATAACGGACCTGCGCAATCTTGTTTCTTTGATTCATGCTTAAAAACCAACTTAAGCGCAGTCAACTGTTTCCAAAAAGCTCCCTTGTTGTTTTTGTTCTTTTAGAAAACCGTATTTTCCTCGTGTTTTTTCTTTTATGCCTTCTTTTGACTCGCACATTCTTCTTTAATTTGTTTTCGCTTAAGATTAGAAATATTTGCATTAAACTATTGTACTGTTGTTGTTGCTTTTCTGATTGAATTGTCATACGTTCTGTTTCTCTCTCTCCCTCATAAAATGAACGAAATACTCAATGACAGACATTTTTTACTATCCACCATCTGCGAAACAAAAAGACAGCAAAGTGCCAGCACAAAGTGACAGTCAAATTTTCCACAGTTTTAGAACCAGTCTTCCGAGTATAGGATCAATGTGGATAGTTTTATAACCAGTCTACAGTGTATAGTACTGCCACTTTTGGGGTAAATTGTCACGAAAAAACTACAGGGTAGTTTAGCTTCCGTTCGGATCTTATGGCCTCATAAAAATTTTGGCTAAAAATTTATTTTTTCAAAAAACATGCAGTTTTTCTCTTAAACCAATTGAAATTTTGTTTTCATGTCTTCGCACAATTGCAGCTGCAGACGAAGAGAAAAAAGTTGAACAAACTTTTCCGAATGCATTTAAGCTTATCTGGTGCTACGGTATTCAGTTATCGATCACAACCTTTGCCTCCAATATAGAAAAAATCCAAAGGCTGCTAAACAGTATTCTTCGAATCATCAAATCTTCTAGCTTGAAATATTTTAAAAAATTGCTGTCACCTTAAGCGATTGGTGAAGAGATAGTTAAGCATTTATCTTATCAGAAGATCCTAAATTCCTTTGTGAACGGGTACCGTGATTTGGAATAAGTAACAAAATGTACTAAATAATTTCAGATGTCTTCGGTAGAATTGTATGGCGATTCTTTTCTTAGAATACATTAATTCTCTAACACTCATTTTAAGGGGTGAAATTTGTCCTTATTTCCAATTTCCACACATAAGTATACTAAAACGGCATTTAGAGGGTTAAAATGTTCTATGAATATTTTCTGCATTAAATTTCATTAGGGGTCTTTTAAGACCAAAAGTTCGTGCAATGTATGTAAAATGCTTACTAAATGAAAATAAAAAGAAGCATATATTTTTATTTATCCCAAAAGAAGTGGTACCTAAACCAAAACAGTATGAAGTATTTAGGATTTATGGATGCTAATTAATTTTATGTAATTTTTCTTTTGGAAAAATTAACCATATACTTTAACTTTATGGTGTCTTATTTGTCCTGATTAGAAAAATAGATAAAATTTTACAATAAATATGAATCATATGCTCCAGAAATACTTTTTAAAACAAGCTGAACGAATTATTAATAAAGTATTGAGGCTGGCGGTAACAGCCCCAATTTTGTTGCAATGTTTTATTAATATTTTACCCAATTAATAAATTTTGATAAACGCTTGAAATATTTGCCTCTTCCATTTAAAAGTTTTGTTGATATGTTGTGTTATGCAACAAAGAAAAATTTATTTTTTTTTCGTCGACATTCAATTTTCAATTGAGGTTTTAAAAATGCTTTAACCTCAACATTCCCAAAAATATATTATGATATTTTTTAGTAAATTTTCATGAAATTCAATATTAACAAACATAGATTTCTTATTATTCTTTGAAAGTTGTTTTTTTTTACCCTCTAGTAATTTCTGTTTTGAATGATCATATTCTAATGAATTTTGAAAAACAGAAAAAGTGTCCTTGCAGCCTTTAAACTTGATTAAAAAAAACCATCAAAAGCACTTCAGCTTAGGTTTATTTTGTTTTAAGACAATCGTCAAGATAGTTTTACATTCCTTTTATGTTGTCATTTATTTTATAAGTTCTTATTTAATAATTGTTTTATGCTGTTGTAATTGTAGGAAAGTACAACGAACAAAATGAAAATAGACAAGGACAATTTTTAAATTAATATTGTCTACAGATATTGGGGGTAAAAAAAGCGCCATAGTTTAAAAAATAAGTAGTAGATGAGCTCCGAGTATCTCAGTGATTGTAAAACTCGGAGTTCTTAAAAGCTTGTTATTATTTCATTTTTAAAAAGTAAAGTTAATCTCGATCATGTGTTACCCAATACCCCGGCAAAACAAAATTTCGCTATGAGTTTAAGATTCGTGAAAGAGTTCTATGTAAATAATATCATCTCAATATTTACATTTCTATGAGCTCTTTTCGTCTTAAGGTGGTTTTCGAGATGGGCTTTCTATGAGAGCTTTCGTGAATTTTGGACTTACAGAGAAAAATCCCTTGACTTAGTAGCAATAATAAAAGCTATCGTTGCCAAATTGTATATCAATAGCAATATTTGTAAGAAAGTTATCGCATTTTAAAGGGTTTCGCGGTAGCTGTATTAATATGGGGGGTTATGTGAAATTAAAGAAGGACTCTCTAAATTTTCAATATGTTTCGATCTTATGCCAATCTATCCAATTGCACTAAATTGATCGAATCATCTTCAAAGTTGTGATCTTTACTTTGCACACAAGGTATACTTGGACTGCCGAACGGACTAAAAAGCTAACTCTCCGTCTTTTAGTATATTGAAATTTTCACGTCCTACACACGTTAGAACAAAAACGAAAAATACGCCATTCACTTAATATCGTGAAGAGAGTTGTGGGTAAAAAAATTCCCAAAAAATTAAAAAAAATAAAACTGTTATTAAAAATTGTTTTCCAGTGGTCGAAATGCGACCGTAATTTTTTATGCAAATATGAAGAAAACATTCATATAAGTATTTATGAATTAACATGTTTCGAACATTTGTTTTTTTTTTCGTATTATTGGATCGCTTTGGCAGAGAACTAACCTCCAGTCCAAATGCTATTTTTCACTCAAGTCCTTGAATGTTTAATTTATTTTTGCAATGTCAATAAGATAAAAAAAATCAGAAAGTACCCTAGAGAGAAGCGAACTGACACCAAGGTAGTCCTGTGATAGGTTTTTGGTGGTAGATACCGGTTCTAGCTCTAATACTCTGTATAAAAAAGACCCAACAGTTTTACAGGGGTTGTCATTAAAGGGGTTCAATTGACACCATTTGAACAGTCACACATCTATTCTCAATGAACTTTTTTAGTGCCAGTTACTACAATTTAGTATTATTTTAATACAATGTAGTATTTTTCTAACTAAATCTAAAAATCAAATTTTATAAAGTTCCAAAAAATGTTTCACACCACCGGTGAAGACTGTACGTTATTCATTACTTTTTTACCTTTTTGTTCTTATTATCCTTTACTTTTTTACCTTATTGTTCTTAAAAAACCAGTTTAATAATTGGTTCTCCTTTCCCTGGTCATTAGTTCTTTCTTTTTGTATTTGTTCTAATACCACATATCACAGGCCCAGTCTGTTGGACCAATTGACATAAATTTTCCAAAAAGTCTCTTCTTATAGTTTCTCAATCGCTCTTCATGTTGAATTTTATGTTTTTACAGTTAGTTTTAAAAGAAATTCAAAAAGTACCAGTTAAAAAATGAAAAAGTACCAACAAGTTTCCTCCTGCAGGTCCTTATTCACTCAGGACTCTGCATGTTTAATGTTATGTTTCTAGGTTCAATATTAATGAAAATTCAAAAAGAACCATTTTACAAACAAAAAAGGACCAAAAAGTTCCTCTTATATTTTCTAACTTACTCAATATATCCAATGGAAAAAACTTCCTGTAGTAGAACGAAAAAGTACCATCAGGCTCTCCCTTACAGATTCTTATTCACTTAGAACCATTAATATTTAATTAAATGTTTCTAGGTATAATATTTACGAAAATTCAAAAAGTACCAAATAAAGAACAAAATATTACCAACAGTTTTCATTTTATAGGTTCCAATTCACTAAGAGCCATGCACCTTTAATTTTGTGTGTTTTAAGTTCAACATTATAGAAAATTCAAAAATAATCACATGCAGCACGGACAAATAAAAGACATAAATATATTTAATTTCCCATATTTTCCCATTTTTAATACTTTTTTTCTCCCTATGAAAAATTTCAATATTGTAGTGGGATCCCATAGTATAATACTTTTGTATAAATCCAGTATATGGATAAAAAAAATTGTAAAAAAAGTATCAAAAATAGTTAAAATGGTGAATGGTGAACCCTTAAATGTTCGAATTTAAAAAAGTACCAATTTTTTTATATAATCTAGGAATTAAGGCCCTTATTTTGTAAAACACAACGCACGCCAAAGTATTATATTGAAAGCAAAAACAAATTCATGAATATTTTGTAATTTTGTTGTTGCTTTGTACAGAAATTTATTTACCGTTTTAAAATTTTCAACGCCACAAGCAATGAGGCGTATGAAATTTTAAAAACCAATGTGAATTTCTGTTAGAGGCAACAACAAAATTACAAAATATGTATGAATTTGTTATTGCTTTCAATGTAATTCTTTGTCGTTGCGTTGTGTTTTACAAAATTAGGGCCTAAGTATTGCCTTTATTTCTCTGTCTGTTGTTTTAAAAGATAGATGAGATGGCAAAGAAGTTCCAAAATACGGATTATACCCGTATACTCCGCAATAGGGCCGAATATCAAAAAAGTACCAGATACTTAACCGCTACTTTTGAATTTACCCGTTTTTATCCCTTCAGATTTTTATAAAATCTATATGGTGTACTTCTGTAAGAAAATACCTTTTAAATGGTTGAAACTGTTGAAATCTGGCGATTGATTTTCCAACAGAGGTAGGAAGTGTTCTTAACTGTTTTCCCTTTACCGATTTATGTATAGATTGATTGCCATGATGAATGCACAGTGAATTTTACAAATACTCATAAGATTTTGAAGAAATTACATCTAAGGCGTTTGCATCCCCCTAAGATTTTTCTGAATAATTGCGCATATTTTGTTTATGTTTTATGTGTTATAAATGTTTTAAAATTGAGTTCGTAAAAAACAACATCAATAAAATTTTCTTACTTATGCTGTCGCTCGTTTTACAACATTTTACGTTGTAAATATTTTGCTTGGAAGGAATTAAATTCCAGCATTATTTCTTTGTTTCTCTTCTTAATACTGAAAGTTACGAGGATATAAAGAACAACAGAACAAGTAAATGGCCGTGCCATGATTATACACGCACTTCTAATATAATACTAAAATAGATTTTGAATGCTGAAATATTAGATTGTGTTCATAGTTAGTGTGGTGTGGTGCTGTTTTCTACACTCTCCTAGATTAAATTTCAGCAGTATTTACAAATATTCTTTTTTACAATGTCAATGAACCGTCTAACAGAAACAAAAAAATAGAAAAAGTGCCATGTGGCAGAATGTACTAAACGGCTTTAGAGATTAAAATCCTGAAAGAGGAAAGTTTTTTTCTGTTGCTTATAGACATTTAATAGATTTGTCAAAATAATTTACATATGTGAAAAGAAAATTATTTTAAGTTACTATAAACAATAAATCTTTACGCAAGATTAACTGTGTCTATGAAAATGTTAATTGACCTTTAATTTGACATTTATTTTAGACGATTAAGGAGTAAAAGTTTTAGGAGATATTGGCTGTTGAAGTTTTTTGCAAGTCTTCAAACAATTCATGATATAAAAAGGGGTTTTTCAATTAAAATTAATTTATATTTCTTTGTTAATTGACATTTATCACAAACAAATTATGATTTTGTTTTATAAAATATTTCTCTTGTTTATACGTAAATTATTCTTGGAATCAATTTTTTATTATTAAAAGTTTCCAACGTTTTAGTTTTTTATTAAAAGAGAGAGCTTACATCTCTTTTTTAAATAAAAGTTTATTTTATATAGTAAAAGAAGATAAATTTTTTTAAAAATTTCGTTTTATTAAAGAGAATAATTTTTTCTTAAAAATTTCTTTTCAACGTATTTTTTCTCATTTGCAATTATGGATTGATAAAATAGACTTCGTCTTTATTTTAATTTAAACATATGCAGCAAATTGTATCAAAGTATCTTAACAGCTGCAACCCGTACTTAGTGCAAAACGTTTACATGGAAAGACCACATTACAGCCAGCCGGACGGACAGACATCGTTAGATCAATGCGGAAAATGATTCTGAGTTAATCGGTGTTCTAAAATAGAACAAATATTTTTATGTATTATACAAATCTGGTATTGAATACCGTTTCCGAAGAATTTTTTATACCCTATACCAGTTGTAGTGAATAAGGAGGGTATACAAATTTGTTATTCCTTGTAAAGCTATTTTAATTAAGTATATTTGCGTATTCAAAGTCAAATCGGACATTGTTAATATGTTTTACAATCCTCTTGCAAGCCTTTTAACACATGATTTTAAAGCAAAGAATGGGCCAAATCGTAGGACCACGAGACAATATATTGGGGTCCATTTCTGCCTCCCAGATACTATCAAACCGAGTTTAATTATATTCAAAATATAAACAGAAAAACATATTTGTATGGACACTTATGCTATGCAGATTTTTTAAAATTGTACCACACGAGGAGGCAGGGACAATGGTAATAAATTGATAACAAAGGGTTGTCAATATTTCGACAACATTTGTTGTTAAATTTTCAACAACATGTTGTCAAGTTTGGCCGTTAGATAAAAAAGTACCATTGTTGTCAAATTGATAACACCCTGTTGTCAAATAGGTTAAGCGCTGTTGTCATAATTAACAGCGTATACAAGTCATCCTACAAACAACTTTTCTATTCGCAAGTGAAAAGTGAATAAAATTATTGGACATTAGTGACAAAACATTATGAATAGTGAGGAAAGCCTTGTGTAGTTAATTTTACTCATTATTATAAAAATTTCGTATAATTGAACAATAACTAAATTAAAATTTTGTATGGAAAATTGAGCTCAATAATGGCATATATTACGGTGAATATCTCAACGCGGTACTACTTTCGATGAAGGGTGCCACCGTATAGGAGGCCTAATAAACTTGAAAAGCGTGTAAATTGAATGCTTACATTATGAAACTACAGGACGTATACTTCATATCTATTTAATCTCAAATGAGTTAAAACAACATAACGTATACTTAATTTTAACACACAAAACATTCATTCGTTTTATTATTGCAAACGTATACACTTGCAACCAGCCAATCATAATTTTTGCATGTGCGATGTTCACTTTTTTTTTTTATTTGCATTTCTTTATTGCAACTTTTACTTCATTCTTTGTATTTTACTTTCTTTATAGTTTTTGTAATGTGTGTGAGTTTTTGATGCCTTTAGGGAAATTTTCTTAGAAATCTTTCAATTTCAATTTACTCAAATGCACATACATACAAACTAGTTTTAGAAATTATTATGAGTCGTAAATTCCCTGTGAATAATTCAAATTCATTTCTTAATAAAATATGCATTTGACAAGTGACCCAGAATCTCTGGTGATAATCAGCAAAGTAAAACATAGAGAGAGAGAGAGCAAGAACATTTGGTTGTATAAATTTATTTAACAAATAAATTAAAAATTTCATTATTAAATTAATTGCAATTTATTATATGGGGTTTTTGAACTAAAATTAATACAATTTGTTTAAAATTTAAGCCACAGAAACAAGTATAATTTGATAAACGAAAATTGTTTATTATAATTCACAGTTTTTATTCTAAAACACAAATATAATTACAATCAATATTATAACTTTTATTCTCATCTTCTATTTAAAATTTCTTTAATTTAATGGAAAATTTAGTACAATAAAAAATGAAAAAAAAAATAATTTAAAATATTTTAATGAAATTTTAAATTTTAACATTTGTTTTTGAAAAATTTATTTTATTTTTATGTCTGGGTTTAATTAAAATCATTTCTTGAAAATATGAAATACTTTAATAAAAAGAAACATAAAAAATTCTAATTAAGTGCTCCAACTCTTACATACTTAATTATTTGAAAATGTCATATTTTATTATTTTTGTTTTGCTTGTGTTTTGTGTCGTTTTAGTTGCTCTAAGGTTTTTCTTTTTAATTGTATTTTAAAAATTATGTCGTTTTCATATTCAAGAGTATCATGTACTTATGTATGTATGCATGTATATGTTTGTGTAAGTTTATAATGCCTTTGACCATAAGGTGGTGTCAAAATGTTTTTGACGGAGCATATCTTCTTATATGAATGTGATGATATACTCGACGACTTATTTGATAAGGTCACAAATTTTAATGTGTATCTTTTCAGGCCATGGATGTAAAATAAGGGATTTCCCTGACATATTTTTGGGCCTATTACTGACCTCGTTTTAAACGAAATGAAAACGATAGTATGGCATCCGCGTTGACGTTACCAACATTTATCGAAAAAAAATCTTTATTCTACATTTTAAACAAAATTAGTAACGATAGGTCAGGTAAGGTTCCATGGGCAGCCATCGAAAGACAGCTCACTTGGGTCCTTTATTGGTCCCTTTGTGTGTTCTATCTCGTATAGATCCACCAAGCTGGCAAACACCAGTTCCTCCAGGTTTTTTTCCCTGATGCCCCGCAACCCATGGAATTGACAGAGATTGTAAAGCACAGTATCCTCTTCCTCCTCGTTCTGACAACTTCTACAGTAGTCGAATGAATGCCAGACCCATTATTCCAGCATGAGTCCCCACCGATATCACTGTCCTAATTTGGTCCCTGTTGAACCTAAATAAAGAAGGCTTTTTCTCCGTTCATCATATCCAGGCTATATTGTCCTGGATATCAAGCAAGTGGCCTCACAGGTCCACCGCGTCTGTGCAACTCCATAAGACTCGCGCTTGATAAGTGGCTTACAGTGAGCCATTGGAAGGCCAACGAATTGATCAATGAATACGTCATCCATGCGACCACCTTGTTTGGCCAGCCCATCTGCTACCTGATTGCCCGGGCACTCTAAGTGCCCTGGTTATCCATATTGAATGCTTCGCAATCTCATTCAAAGACATCTGACATTCTACAGTTAACCTAGATGTCGTGTAAACACCCGGTAGGGTAGCAATGACAGCCTTGCTGTCAGTAAATATGCGTATATCCCCCGATATGCGATGATACCTCAGCCAATTTGCCGCCCGCCTTACAGCCGAGATCTCCGCCTGAAGGACTCTTTCACCTTTCCTCGAACCATCAGTATAACCCCTTGAGTTTGTTCATGGAAAGTGCCCGACAGCACATTGCCGTGCGCCACTTGTGTCATGAACCCCGCGCCAAAGAAACACCCCGGTGTTCAATAGTCCTCTCCATCAGGGAAGATAGTAACGATAAAAAACATTCGATCTCTGTCAAAGCGTTTTTACCATTGAAAATAACAACAATAAGTTAGTTTGATATTTTAGTTTTCTTAATGAAAAAAAACTTTCATAATCTAAAGGCTTCAGAAGGGCAAAAAACCCCAAAATTTTTAATTTTTGTGGCAAAAGAAACCCCCAAAAGAATGTGAGGTAAAATTTACCGACCATTAGAAAAGAGAGCGTGCAACAAATACAGATTCTTTCTCAGATTATAAATTTTAACTGGAAAAAAGCAAAAAGAATTTTATTTCTTAATAACAATGCCAACTATTGCAGCGTTGCCAGATTTTTCAAATAATTTGGCAAGTCATCATGAATCGTTTAACGCTAGAAAAATGCTTTCAAATTGTGGAAATTTCATTCGAAAAAAAACTTGTACACGCAGCTTATAGAGCATTTTACGAAGTTTTTTTTTATGTTCAATGGCTACGTCAATTCTCAATCTGGTTTCGAATTATTATTACGTCCACTAAATTTGACTGTTGGGTGCGGCTTACACGCTCTTAAACGAAATGAGCAATGAGTTGCAGTTACGGTGAATCGCGAGCGCTATCGAACTATGCTGACTGCTTTTTTGTTTCCAAAAATTAATTAGCTAAACTTCTCTGACATTTGGCTCCAACAAGACGATGCAACTTGCCATACAGAGCAATTAAACATCGATCAACTGCAACATCAATTTGGTAGCAACTTTATTTCCAGAAGTGGTCGGGTTCTCTGATCCCCCCGTTCATGCGAGTTAACGCTTCTGGACTAATTGTATCCCTGCAGATATACTTGGACTACGTGATGCATTTTAATGAAATGGACTACTCGCTGGACTGGTCCAATGTTATGCAAGCATGGACCATGTCATTGTTAAAAAAGTTTATAGTGAAACGACATTTCTTCGTTTTTAAACGAAATGTTTTCGTTTTAAACGAAGTTAAAACTAATCCTCTGAAGTATATCATGGAGTAGATTCAAAACTACTCCACTATTAGTATGAACGAACATGAAGCAGTTTTCAGACTACTCCGTTGTTATGCAAAACTGGGTTATGTGGCCCAGCCGTAGGACATCGTAATGTTAAATCGACCAGCTTTTAACCATATATTTGGAGTAGTTTTGGAGTACTCCTACTCCTTTATAGACTTCTCTTTACATGCATGTCTCGTTATCTGCAGGGATATGGTACATTCGAAAGCTCCTATTTTTAGCCGCATCGGATCTATGTTGGATATCACAAAACGCACGGTGTAAATTGTAAATAAAACAAAACAGTTTGCAGAGAATTGTCTAGATATTTTTTTAAATGGATAGGATCGGTGACAGTTATGTGTGAAACAAAATATTGGCCAAATGCTTGCCACGGCGTCGGTGGCATACCTCTATCCGATAGGCCATATTTACAATGTCTCTGAGACATAATTGAGGTTCAATTTCGTTAATGTGCCGCATTATCTCATCCATCAGCTTTTGAAATTGTTCCTTGATGTTTCTTTTAAATATCCCCAAAGAAAGAACTCCAACTCTGTCAAAACACATGAACGTGGCGGCCAATTAACATCTCCACGAAGTGAGATAACACGGCCATTGAATAAGCTCTCACAAAATAGAAATTGTTTCTTTGGCCGTGTGGCAAGCGGCACCATCCTGTTGGAACCATATATCGCCAAGTTAAACATCCCAAATTTCTGGCCACAAGAAGTTCATTATCATCTCGCGATAGCGAACACCATTTACGGAAACTGCTTGGCCGACCTCATTTTCGAAGAAGTACGGCCCGATGACGCTGCCAGCCCATAACGCGTACCGATTGTGGACACATTTCATCGCTGGGCAGACGTTGCGATTTACTTGGTTTGACCAGACGTAAATCAACTTTCTTAAATAGATTATGTTAATTTAAATTTAAGATTTTATTACTTTAGATACATTTTGTTGTGCTAACAGAATACGGTTCACTACTCATCATAACTTATGTCGACGCACTTTTGAGGGATGATTCCAGATTTCTGGAAATCGAAAACTCAAAACGCAAGAATTTTAAACGTCGTTTAGTAATAAGATTTCTGTAATAAAAGAATTTTATGACAATTATGTAACAAATATTTCTCTATTAAACAAAATTTTATAACAAAAACTATAAAAAAATTTATTAAGAGTGCATTAAAAACAACTTCCAAAAACTTGCGTTTTGCGTTTTCGATTTCCAGAACACCCCTAACACTTTAAAAATATAAATATTTTAAAATTTTTGTAATTACTTATATAATTTTTATATCGTTCATTAGCATTCCTTATTCAAGTTTTTTGCGCTGTAGGTATTAAAGGCATTTTAAACAAAATATTCTTTAACATTTTCCTACACAAGTTTAAAAATAAACCACATCTTCTCGCAATTAAGGCGAATAACAATACATTGAAGCCTCAGTTGACGCTTTTATTTTATCTTCCAAACTTATTTCACAAAAAAAACCAAGCTTAACTAAAAAACCGCTGAAAAGAATCTGAATGTGTATGGGAATAAATTAAAAAGCAAAAACACAAGAGTTTTTTCTTGGAGGGGAAAAAAACTCAAAGTCTTGCAGTTAATAACAACTGACAGAAGTGTTAATGAACAAGAAACAAGTAAATGAATGAATGAATGAAAAGAAACAATCTTCAGGGAGATATTGGGAGGAAAAAGCAGTACAATTATGTAAAAAGTTTACAAATATATGAGTGTAAATGAGTGAATAGAATCATGTGTGTGTGTGTGTGTAGCACATGGTGTCTGTGTAATTTTTTAGAATGAAGACAAAGAGTTTAAATTATTCGTTTTTACAAAGTTTTTGTTTTTTAATATTAGCTTCATAAAAAGTTAAACACAACACACAAATACTTAATCATACAGTCACGCACACACACTTACACAAATACACACTTCAAAAAACCCTGCAAGCATTTGCCATCTCGAAAGTTCGGAAAATGACTAGTCATTCCATTCAAATGATCTCTAATGGCCAATTTCACCAATTTATTTTTTTATTAATTTATGTTTAAGATTAATTTTTCATGTCAAATAAAAATAACTATCGTTTTTTACGAACTCTTTTTACCCTGCTTTTTAACGAAGTCGCATGGAAAACAAAAAAACAATACGAATTCAAAGACAATGAAAGACCGTTCAACAGTTGATCTTTATTTTCACAAGATTTCACGATTTAAATTAAAAAAAGTTCAGTTACTGTTACGCGGTTAAAATAAGAAATATGTAACGGCGATTTAGTAGTGACGCGTTGAGATTAAGCATTGTTACGTAAACATTTAAAAAATAGATAAAAAAAACCTAAATTGGTTTTTGTAAATATCTGATTTACCGAAAGTGAATTGAAAAAGTAAATTTTGTGTCCGTTCGTTTACTTTTCCAGTAAAATCCCAGTAAAATCCATTAGGTGAGTTATATGAAAATTTTACAAATTTATGTGTCCGCCAAAGCATTTCAGTAAAATCCAGTACAAATTTGTACAAATTTTGGGGTAAACGATCGCAGCTAACATAACCATGCAACCATCAAGCTCAGGTATTTATTTATTTAAAATGTGAAGCTTAAATTGTTAAAAAAAATTATTTGTGGAAGTGGTTTTATTTTTTAAGTTTATATGGGAAATGCAAAAATAAAATACTTTTCTCAATTTAAATGGACTTAAAGTTATTAATTAGGCTTAATTAAATAAAGACTTTAAAAGTGTATTTGGTACACTACAACACAAGGCGATATGGGAAGCTCTTAGATGCAACGGAGTTCCCGAGAAGAAAATTAATCTCATTAAGGAGGTATACAACAGCGCATTTTCTTTTATACTTCATGAGGGTTCAGCAAGCAAACCCATAAAAGTAAACGTAGGTGTTCGTCAAGGCTGTGTTTTGTCTCCACTACTGTTTAACAAAGTACTTGACGTAGTTATGAACAACTGTATGAATATGCATCATGGAATTTCGTGGGTTCTACATGATACGTTAGAAGATATTGATTATGCAGATAACGTCTGTCTTTTATCCCACCGTTTCTTTAGCATGCAATCTAAGATTCAAACCTTTGCTGCACGTGCGGCCAACGCGGGATTACAAATTAATATAAAAAAAACCAAATCAAAGCGCATAAATTCTTAATGAAACGCGAACGACGATGTTAAAATCTTTTGTTACTTGGGGAGTATAATTTCTAAAACAGCGGGTAGTAAAGAAGATATACAGAATAGACTATTGAATATGTTATCATATATTTACTGTAAACATTCACTTGTAGCTCCGATTTTATTTAATCATGTCTTTCAACTTAACCTGTAACTTTATTACAATACTATCTTTTACTACTGTTAAAGCTTAATCTGTGAGGTAGTTCCAGAGGGGTAGAAATTTTCCCCACCTCCCATCGTGGTCCTATTAAAAAAAATGTATCACTTGTTTGTCCATATAAATAGTCATCCATCTATGTTTCAAATTTCATTAAAATCTGTTGGATAGCTTCGGAGGGGCAGTAATTGCCCCCAAACTCCCCTCGTGGTTCGAGTTTTGGAAAAATGCATAGTCTCAAACCATCTTCACTTCCCCTTGTGGTTCAATTATATAAAAAATGTATTGCTTAAGTGTCCATATATGTAGGGATGTTTTAAATTTCATTAAAATCGATGAGGTAATTTCGGGTGGGCAGAAATTGCCGCCAAACTCCCCTCAAGGTCCGAATTTAAAAAAAGGGAAGCCTAGAACCATCTCTGGAAATTACATTTCTAATGAAACCGGTTTAAAGCACATCGATTAGGTGATTCCATAGTCAAGAGAGGACATACAAACATTTTTTGTATTTTATATATGTGACCTTCTCCGAGAAAAGGGATCTAGTGTGTCAAAAAATGGGTTTGGACTTAAGAGTCGATTCTAGTACCTAAAAGGGTGTAGAATAAGACGAAAAGAGTTTTTATCAAAACTTAATTTTCACACACTAGCTCCCTTTTCTCGGAGAAAGTTACAAATATCGATAAATAGATTAAAAATTCACTTTGTCTTCTTACTCTCATTTAGAAGTGATAAGGACGACGATGAAAGTATTCGAATTGTGTTCTTATGCCCGTAATTTCTACAAAAAGAAAGCAGGTCGTGTTCGTACCTACCAGTTATCTTTACCTATTTCAACGTTTATTTTGCCTACGTATTTTTACCTTCAGTCTTCATTTAAATATGGCAGCTTTTACAACACAGATTTCTATGCACAGCTAGATTTCTTTTTGCAGAAGTTACTGGCATTAATCGTTTTTTTTTCATCAGAAGTAAAGAAAAAGTGACGCCTAGTCACTTTCGTCCACCAAAAAATATTATAAATGCTTGCAGGGAATAGTCCTCCATTAGAACGCACACATACAAAAGAGAAGGAAGAACAAATAAATTACGGGGAAAGCTAAAGAGTAGAGTGAACTGAATAGCAAGAAAGAATCATTAAACATAAGCATGTTAATATTCCAAAGGATTATGCAAATTAAACACATACTCTAACATACACTCTCCGTCTCTCTCTCTCTCTCTCATTAATATGCAGGCATAAAGGCTGGCTTTTTTATTGCAAGCAACCATAAAATAAGCTCACTTATACACATACAAACATTGGCATATTTAAGACAGGATGTGTGTTTGTGTAATAAAATATGTATATAAGTATGCTAACAACACATACTTTTAGGCTGTAAACAATGACAACAAGTATGTTCAACTATGTTGATGTCTTATTTTCTTGTCATGTTTAAAAATTACTGTGTACGTTTGAGCAAAAGTATATTAAATGTTGTTGTACTTGTACTTGTTCTTGCTATTGTAGTTCTTAAAATTGTTGTATACATGTGTATAATATTTATTTAACACTTTAATTTCAACAATTGTTTTATATTTAAATCCAAACAATTGTTTTATCTGCCACACCATCATTTGAACATGTTGACTTGACTGTCAGGCGTCTGCTCATCTTTTTTATGTGTAGAATTGCTTTGTGTTATTGTTCAAATGTTTTATTTTTTGTAAAGAACTTATTTTAATCATTTTAAAAGTATCTCTCTGCCATTACGACAAAACCAAAATCAGTTTATATTAAGTATTAATAAAGTATTCTTGTGTTTTATGTTTTAAACACAAATTGAATTGATTTCATCAAAGAATGCGGTCGTTTGTTGTAAAATAAGCTTAATACATTATTAATTAATTGTTATAAATTTTTTACATAAAATAAGAGAAACATATTTACATTTATACATATACATACATATCCACATAAGTCTGTTTTAAATAAAATATATTCATGAGAAATTTTATTATCAAATAAATTTTGAAATTGTTAATTAGATTTCTTTAAGAATGCCTGTAGATAGCCTGATTAAAATCTTTAAATAGACATATGATTTAAAGGCATAATTGTAGTGAGGTTCATGTAAATGGAACTTGAATTTACATAAGGATTTTTCAATAATTAGTCAAAATAAGTGTTGCTTTCTGAATCAATTACCCTCAAAGTTAAATATTGTCGCAACTGCAAAATAATTTGGTAAAATTTACATGTGTCGTTTTTACATACACTAGGCACAAGGTTAAAAATGTGTAACAAAGAAGTCAGATCTTATTGAACAAATTTATTTTCTCTAACATCACCCTTAAGATTGCTTTGCCAAAATCGTATTTATATAAAAGGCTCCTTAGCTATCAGTGTAACAATCATGGAGACAAAGGGTGCAGTCAATACTGTTAAGCAGGTGAAACTGTACACGATTTGTAATATGGAATGTTCATACGCTTCTCGATATAACTCTTGCTCATAACCTTAGTCGATATTACCTGCTCTTTATGGGCCTTCGTGAAACCAGTACCCATGTTCTGTAACTTTATTGAGAAGTTCTCGCATCCAAAAGATGAGAAAGGTTTCTCGAAAAGTGAGTAAAAAGTGTGTCTGTAACTCATGTCGAAAACTATCAAAAAAGATTACGTAGTTACGTTATAAATGTCATAACATTACACTCGAAGCCGAAGTGACATTGCAGACGTTGAGAAAGCCTGTAACACATATCGTTGACGGCGACCGAAAGTACAACCGTCGGCTATACTAAATAATAAAAAGTGCGACTTTAATGTTTGTTGTTCACAAACGAGCTTTTAAAACATTCGTTTATTTTATAAAAATGTTAAAAAATAATTAACCAATAAAAAAATGTGCCAAGAACAAAATATTATTATAATTCTTTGTATTTTGCATTATTAATTGTTTTTTAGTGTTGAAATTGTTTCTCGCCCAATTTGTATTCGTGAATTTATCTGACAGGTCAAAGCGGTTAATTTTCTCACAAAAAACAGGCGAGTAATTTTCTTACGTGACAGCTAGTACTCGCCAAAAAAAAGGACCAGCAAAGAACATTGCTCCACTTTTCAGTTGGCCATTCCAAATGAGTTCTAGCAAACTCCAAACGTTTTGCAAACGCAATCTCTGACGAATAGTTTCAACACTTGCGGGCACACTTATCACCTTTTTTTTGGCTCTGTAGCTGGCATAAACGGGTTCTTCTGCATTGTCTGACCAAACGCTGAACCATTATTGGTAGCAAAACTTTCTTGCGACTACGTGTTTCCGACTTTCGGTGCTATTTTATTGACTGCATTGATGCAGGATTTTTTTATAATTCCGATCTTTGGAAAAGAACCATTAACATTTTATGGAAAAAATAAAGACGATCGGAGAGAATATACAAGTAATGGTTTTTTATTTTTTTTTTGTTTAAAATTTTATTAAAAATCTGGAAAGCAGTTTGTATGTGGACTATATGAAGATACGGACCGATTTGCCCTATTTTCAATGGACTTTGTCCTTGCGCCAATTAAAACCTATGCACCAAATTTCATCAAACTATCTTCCAAATTGCGACTTTTACTTTGCGCACAAGGTTATATGGCCAGCCAGCCAGCCGGACGGACATCGTTAGATCGACTCATAAGCTGGGTCTACTACCAATATTTTAAGGCGTTACACATATCATACTCTCTCCACTATTGTGGTGTGGGTATAAATATTAAATGTACTTCTAAGCTTAAATCCTATTTCAGATGTCTTGAGTAGAATTGCATGACAATTCTTTCTTAAAATATATTCACCATCTTACTCTCATGTTAAGTGGTCTTTTTTATACTCTGTTTTTATAAAAGTAGTGGCTATTTAGTCAAAAAGGGTTAAGTAGTTCTGAGCTAATTGGTATATTAGGCCTTTTGTAGAAAAATTTTATTTAATGAGGTCTTATTTGCCATGTATAAAAAACTACTTAAAATTTTACAATAAATTTGCATAATCGTTCTTATCAGCTTAAGAGTCCAATTCAGAAGTAATCATTACTTCTGCTTCTTTCTCTGATAGACGTTAACATTTCATAGTTTAAAAGTACATTTATTATGTTTTTTTTAACTTATCCCAAACGCATTTTAAAAAATTCAAAAACTTCAGGGGCCGAAATTTTTAAGACCCAAGCTAACTTTTAAAAACCCTTTTGCAGATTTGCGCTACCAGGAGTTTTGTTTCACTTCGCATTGCAAGTGTTGAGGCTGTGTTTGTTTTATTGCAGAGTGTTATTCAAGCCCTTTACGAAAATTTGAACTGCGAAGTATTGCACGAGTTAGTGAAAGATTCACTGTTGACAAGAGCAGCCCTAGAGAAAAGAGGATTATCCTGACGATTTCATAGAATGTTAGAAGATCTCGATTATGCTGATGACACCTGCTTGCAATCCCAAAACATTCACGATATGGCGGAAAGATAAAGCCCGTTCAAAAGTAAGCAGAAAATTCGGCATGAAGATAAATATAGCAAAAACCAAGATGATGCATATAAATTCTTTAACCAACAAACCATTTTCAAAATAGGTTTTCAAATAGAAGATGTTGCAAAATTTTGCTACTTGGGCAGTCTACTTACAGCGATTGGGGTCTCCTTTGGTCTCCGTAATCCCATTTGGCGGTCTCCTAAAATATCGCGAAGAAGAAAACTCCAAATATTTATGCATCAAGTCTGTAATGATTTACGGATGCAAATCTGGGAATGCAGCCCCACCTGACATAAAATCCCTTCAAATTTTAAGTTACCGTTGCCTGTGAAAAATCTTGAGAATTTTATGGCCGCAAACTAAATCAAATGAGGGACTATGCGGATAACGCAACAAACCCCAAACAGCATTGAACTCCTGAGAAGAAAGTGGCACTGAAGTCATGCCATGCAAAAACCAAAGACAATAGAGGACAACATAATAAACTTCATTTAATGGAATCAACAAGGTCGTGTTAGAAGGACTAGGCAATCCTACACTTGGCCAAATGGTAGCTGCCAGAAACAACTTAAGCTGGAAAAAGATAAAAGCAGTAGTTGCGGACATAACTGAATGGAACAAATTTATTATGGCCCTATGATCCTTACAGGATCGACGGAAACCCGTTTATATATAAAAATGTTTCCTCGGCAAAGAAAAAATGGAAGATCTCTTTTTGATTCCGACTAAATATTTATTCTTTAAAAAATTCTCTGGAACTGATCTGGTTTTTTGTAAGGCCAAGAACGCGAGAATGTAAACCTGCAATAGCCGAATCAAATGACTGATTTTTAACCCAGTGTAGGGATATTCTTTCTATTGGCGGATCTTCTGAAGTGCTGTTGCTAGTAAATAACAACTGCTGTATTTCGACAGTGTATTGCGACCTTGTCTACTTTTTTAAAGTCCATATATGTATGATCACCTTTCGATTGTTAAATTCTCAAAAATATGGCTACTTTAAATCTGCCAATCGTTAAGAAGGGTACAAACAAAAGCTTTCTTGTGTTGGTAGATCCAATAACTTTGGAGTGAAGAGTTAATATGTGTCGATTTAGAGCGACGTCTCCAAATGAGGTGCAGAGGTGCTGCCTGCATCTTTCGTAGAGAAATTTACCAAAAATTAACCAAGTATTGCGTGATACCTTACACATTCTTAGACTCATATGGATTTTTCTCTTGGTATTCTTTGCGATCTCGCCGATATCTTTCAAAACAGAAAGACGATTCAAAAAAATATTTTCTTTAATATTGCCGTTATATTTGTTTCTTCGACGAAAAATCCTGGACTTTAGATATTCTTATAATTATGCTTAAGGGTCCTCTCTTATATTCCATTTTTTAAATTTAAAATTTTTAAAAAATATTGAAATAAAACTTAAATAATGCTTTTACAACACAACAAGTGACTGAACTTGTAGTAAAATTTATATGAAAATTACTCAGTTTTTTGAGTTTTTTTTTTATATAAATTTTACTACACGTTCAGTCACTTGTGTTGTGAAAACAGCACATAAGTATCATCCAAATGTTTTTCTATACTACTTATTTTTTCACTCAAACAAGATTAACGTATAACTAAACAATTTCATTTGAATTACTTCACAACCAGAGTGTAACGTTTTATACCATTTTGTTTTCACACAATAAAGTGTAAAAATAAACACGAACAAAAAACATTTTCCATTTTTATTTATAGCAACTAACTTAGTAACTCTTAAATTCTTTTCCTATTTAATTACCTGGGTTTTTAACCCATTTCAAAAGATAATAGACAATTTTAAATAAAAACGACACACACTATAACGAATTGTTATCCAAAAAATTAGTGTCAAGAGCCACCATAAAATACGATCATTAAAATTTACCAGGGAACCATAGAAAGATATACCAACAAACACATGCACAAAATATAAAAAAAAAACACACCTGCATATACACCCGACAAACATAAACAAACAACACAAACACCTTGTGAAAAAAAATTGTATAAACCAAAATGTGAAACACATTGCAACAATTTAGCCAAAAGCCAATGTGTAAAACTACCAACGGGGTAAAACGTGCAATTAAGTCGAAAAGCAAATCGCACAAAAAACAAAAAAAGAAAACCCAACACAACAGAAACGAACGAATGAACAATTTTTAAATGACAAAATAACATTTTTCGTATATCAAAGAGTTTGCTCTGGTAGCGGGTTTATTTTTTATCTAAATAACAAAATCTTTTTAAAAATAAAGAACAACAACCAACAAATGAGAAAAAAAGTACAAATACACATAAACACATATACGAGCTCGTTAAAACACTTGTGTTTACGTTAAAGCTAGAGAGAGCGAGAGGGTGAACTTAAGAACTTAAATTTTACCGTGTTACTGCTGCAAATACTGCTAATGGTTTTTATGTGAGATTTTATGTGTGTGTACGTGAGACTTAATATGTATAGATTGGTATGTACATAAACATACATATATAAACAAACTATGCTCTGGGAGCAACAACAAAATCAACTAAAAATGCCAAACAAGTTGGCAGCAACAACATAAAAGCCATTTTCTCAATGTATCCTTAATTAAGGTGATTTCCGTTGAACGTTTTATATTTAGCAAAAAAAAAAAAAACAAAAAAAAACTCAAGAAAGATAATTTTTCTTTTTCGAAAAGGGTTTTAATTGCGAGAAAATGGTGGGATATACATAAATAAGTAATGTATGTTTTGAAATACCCTGTTTCCTTCGTTGTTTAAATTGGCTTTTATTCTCAGCGTTTCTAAGACAGAAATAGGATTTTCAATTTAAACCCTTCTTAAATCCCATTACCAAAACCAATTATATATATATATTTTTTACAGGGTGTCGCAGAATGAGTTAAATGGTTGGAATTCTTTATGACTTTTGTAGTCATTATTTTTTCTTTGTAGGCATAATGCCGTTTTTACAACTTCCCGATAGCTTAAAGTAGACTCCAACCGATCTAATAAAAAGTGCTCCATAGTAGATACCATGTTTCAAAGCTTATTAATAACACTGTGCTCGAAATTTACACTTTTTTAGACAAGCTGGGCACTTGGCGTTTTAACATAATCGGGTACGCTGAATCCAATGTGGCTAACTGTTTTTTGTAGGTTAGCTCTTATTTTCGAGATATAACGTTATTTCGAAAATGGAGGAGGCTGCACAGCGAGGGCTGCCAGATAAATTTGCCGAGAAATCGTCAATTTCCTGAGAAAAAAGAAAAAATCGTCTTTTACGTTTCGAAAAATCGTCAAAAAAAATCGGACATCTTAAAATTTAGTTTATTTTAAACAATTTTTGTTCGGTTTTTGTAAAAAAAATAAACATTCAAACAAAAACATAGTTACTTCATGCCCAGCTAGCACGGAGTCTCATGAAGAGCGTCTTTGATCGTCGATGACCGGATTTTTAAATTTTAGAAGATTCTTCACACGAGAAAAACTGTAACACAGCGAAAGGAGCTTCTTCAATCGTTTAAGACTTGGGTAAAGATTATTTAACGAGTTTTGCATGTCAAGAATCGTATAAGACTCATGTAGATATTATATTACTACCCGTGAAATGATTGTTAAAAATATGATTTATACAGAGAGTCGTAAAAGGTGCATTCGATGATGGTTTGACGAAAGATAAACAAAGTGTAACATTGTGGTTTTTGTACTCTGTAAATAATCATTTCAAGATTTTCTTAAGACTTCTAGTTTTTGAATAAAGCGCCCTCAACGCTTTGCAATTGGTTGAACCTATTTTGACAGCTCGTTTAATAGAGAAGTTTGCCGCTTTTGTTAATTAGTTAATAACGGCAATTTAGCTATTTTTGGTCAAGATTAGAAAACGAACGTGTAATGCTTTATTCAGAAGTTGGAGACTGAAAAAATCGTCACTTTTAAGAAAAAATCAGCAAATCTGCACTTTGCTAATTCCAGAACCAAAATCGTCGAAATGACGATAAATCGTCAAATCTGGCAGCCCTGTGCACAACATATATTCGCGTAACTTAAAAACGGTTAAGTCCATTGAAATTACTAAAAAATCCGAAATTCCGAAATAAAATTTCCTTTAAGAAAAGTAAAACTAATTTGAGCAGTCGTTTTTGAAATATAATTTTTTTTGAAAAAATAATTAATTTTTTATTAAAATTTCGAAATTTTTTTTTTTTTAAATTCATAACAAATTTAAAAATGCAGCATGACTACTAATTGTTTGCAGACATATAAGAAACAAAGCTGCAAACAAAACAAGCGATAAATGATTAAAATCTGTTACCAACTTTTCATTTTATTCACAAAAGCTTTAATTAATTTAAGAATATCATAAAACGCAATATTTTTATGGGAGCTCCCCTAAAAAGTGGTGAGAAGGTGCAAGTTTGCCTCGAGAAAATGTTTAGAAGAACAATTTAATTGAGGTCGGGCATACATAATATCCCACTAGGGGCGACTCCAAAGCATTTATGGGACTTTTCTTCAGTATATTTCTAGTCTGCATTGAACATTTTGTATTGGAGCCCCCTTAAGCAATGTAGATAGCGGGTAGGTATGTTTGAAATAAATGATTTATATTAAAACAAAGTAGGGTTGGTCATTCATTTGACCCATCCAGGAGCATCCTAGGCACTGCAAGGGCCAAATTTAAGAATTTCAACCATACAAATATGGCGATTGTATAAAATGCTTAAATTTGGTCCCTGCAGCGCCTAGGATTCCCTTTTATAAAAGTACTGGTCATATTTCTTAAAGGCAATTTGCGGAATTTCGGTTTTTTTAATAACTTAAATAATATAAGCCGTTTTTGAGTGACGCGAATATATGTTGTGCAACCTACACCATTTTCGAAATAAAAAAAACGATTAGCAGCATTGGATTCAGCGTACCCGATTTATGTTAAAACACCATGTGCCCGGCTTTTCTAATTTTGCCATCTAGCACAGTGTAATCAATGGATAAATAAAATAGTTATAAAGCTTCAAGCCCATTTTGCGCCATCCTTGACATTGTGTGTACAAAATATGTTTTGTTACCATGGAAGTTTTGGGTATAATAAACGTAAATCTTACCATGCAAATAATAGGACTTGTGCAAAAATGAGTGTAAAATGTAGCCCACAAGGGACTAGGACTACTCTAAAAGTAAGCCAAACCTATGGAAAAAACATGGTCTATTTAACATTACGATGTCCTAGGGCAGGACCATATAACACAGCTTTGGATTGAAAAGGAGTAGTCTTAAAACTACTCCATTGTATACTTATGAGGATTAGTTTTGAAGTCGTTTAAAAACGAAAACATGTCGTTAAAAATAGATGGAATATCGTCTCACTACAAACACTTTTTAACAATTACATGGTCCACGCTTGCATTACTTTGGACTTGTCCAGGAAGTAGTCTCTTTAATCAAATGTATCAGGTGGTCCAATATAATTTGCAGATAGAAATATTCCAGTAAAAAATGGAGCTTAGTGGAAAGTCAAATTTTATCCTTTCGTATATCGGTGTAAATAACCAGGATATGGCTTTATTTTTGTCTTTAATCTAACTTACATTTTTTTTATTTTTACTGGCTTCTTCGTGGTTTAATGTATGTGAAAAAGGGGCTTTATTTGGAGGCGTGTCATAAAAGCGCAATTTTAAAAGCTTAACATACTAAGTTTTAGAAAGACTTTCTTGGCTTTTAAAAAAAAATTGGGCATCTGGAAAAAGTATCCGAGATGGCACAAGTGGCGCCCAGAATTTGACGTCGGATTAAAAAGTCACGAAAAGCAATCCATGATATATGATATACGATATGATGAGATCGGAGTTTAAATGGCAGCGCTACATATAAAAAATCAAAAGGCCTGCATTTGGGGGTGTGGCAAAAAAAAATTGTTTCTGTTTTAGAAACTTCATTGGCATATCTTCAATTCTGGGGGGTGACTAGAACAACTTTTTTTTTTATGGAGGTCCATTCGGTCTAATGTGATATTCATAAAAATATAGCAAATACAACCAATATAACGCATCTACTAAATTTAATTTAAACTTTATATTTTGAAATTTAATCTTGTGTTAAACAATAATATCCATTTTATTGTAATAAATATTTAGTTTGGATTCAGGTATAAAGCAAAATTCAATATCCAAGAAAACAATTGTTTTTATAATTATTAATTTTACCATTAAACTAATTAAATTATAATTTAGATAACAGCAATACACCAAATGAAGACAGCAGAATATACTAAAAAATCTAAACAAAACAATAAACAAATCTCTTAGAAGTGCATATGAAATTAAGTTTTTCCATTAACTAAAGTTTCACATACGTTTCTATTGACATCTTAGTACAGTCAAATTAGCTGCGTTTCGATTTACCGGGGTTTAAATAAAATAAATACGAATTTACGGGGATTTTCAGTTTATTAACTAAAACGATGCGATTCCTTTGACATTTTCTTTTTTATCCATGTAACAAACTGATCTTTACCCAACAAACACGGAGGTTTGATTTCAAATTGAAAATGATTTGAAATCAAACGTTTTCTCAAAAGATCATAGCGTTCTCAACAAAAAGGGGAAATTATTTTCAAATTGAAAAATGCCTTTATTTTCAACTTGCTTTCAAACGTAATTCTCAAATATTTTTCAAATGTGGATTATAATACAATGTGGAATAGAAATAAAACTATTTAATTTTTAATTTATTTAAATAAACTTTTAATATTTTTAATCAGGATCAAGT
This sequence comes from Pollenia labialis, assembly GCA_949318255.1. Classification (NCBI taxonomy): domain Eukaryota; kingdom Metazoa; phylum Arthropoda; class Insecta; order Diptera; family Polleniidae; genus Pollenia; species Pollenia labialis. Next base: position 136,876,430 of record OX439139.1, read on the forward strand.
TCATCAAATTTAATTTTCATTAAATTATTTTTATGAAGAAAGGAATTTTACAACATGAAAATTAATTAAAATTGTCATTGATAATCATTCATTCTTGACTGACCTGACGTGAGATTCGAACCCAGGCGGCTGGTTACCATGACATGTTCCGATCGCAACCACTCGATCTCCTCAGATGGATTTGTTGTCTTCCACTCGCAGCCATCGACGACTGCTGGCGTCAATAGTCAAATATCAATCCTTAAACCAAATTGTATTTATAACCTTTGGTAGATCGAAATTTGCTTCTTTGAATGATTATCCATTTTTTTAATTGATTTTACATGTTTTTCCTAACTTCTGTTCTTTCCGTACTTATGTCAAGAATTCTTCTTGAAGTCCAAAGTACATTTTTTTTGTGTTTTCATTTCGTCCTTCTTTTTCTTGTTGACCCTTTTCAGCACAACTTGAAGGACAAATGTACACATAGAGCTCGTGCCCTAGCTTTAACAATATTTAGAATTGTGGTTATTTTGGTAACCAGCCGCCTGGGTTCGAATCTCAGGTCAGTCAAGAATGAATGATTATCAATGACAATTTTAATTAATTTTCATGTTGTAAAATTCCTTTCTTCATAAAAATAATTTAATGAAAATTAAATTTGATGGATTTGAGCCTAATTAAAAATATTAAAAATTTGGATTAAAAACCATAAATAGTTTAACAAAATAACCACAATTCTAATTATTTAAATAAACTTTGAGATAAACATTCGGTACCATAGCTAAAAGATGAAATACTGTTCTTTCCGTCCTCTAATTCTTAGAAAGACAAAATACTTGGCTCCCTTTTATTTTGAGGATTGTAGCACCGCGATCGTTCAACAAACTTTCTTCACTTTCCCGTTTTATTATTTTTCTTTTTTTTCGTATTTTTCATCATTGTAAGTTCTCACAAATAATTTTTATTTTTCGCAAGAAATTAACTGTTCACTTTATATTAAAATTTACTTTTAATAGTAAAACACATGTAACCACAAGGAAACAAATTTAACTTTAATCGCCATTTTTAATGCTCACATTTATTTTTCGCTTTAGTAATGCCAAGTTTATTTTTGATTTGATTTTAACATTTGACATCAAATTGGTAAAACATTTGGTATCAAATGTTTATTTTCAAATCATTATCAATTTGAATTTAAATGTTAAATCAAACAATTGAAAAAGTTTGAGAATTGCGTTTGATGTCAAATGATAAAGTCATTTCATATCAAAGGTTTGACTTCGTGTTTGTTGGGTAGAAAATAAACACGCACAGAAGCAAAAACCCACACAAAAAAATAGCAGTAAACAAAATATCATTCTTTCCATGCTTACATATGTTGTTTTAATTACGAATTTTAAGTGGTAGTTAGCAAACAATTAAGATTTATAAGAGGCAAAGAAGATTTTATTTCAAAAAAAAAATTACGAATTAGTGAGGGGACCAAAATGTATGGAAATTTTACGAATTATCGGGAATTACGAATTATCGGGTTTTCACTGTAGTATTATTTGCCAACTAAAGTACGAGTGCTGTTATTTTTCATTTTATTTGAATACATTTTTTTCGTTTTGATATTTTTGGCAACTCTGCAACACACATATACATTTCATTAATGTTAACATGCATGAAGAATGAGTGTATATGTTTTTGTATTATTTGTTTTCTTGTTACTGATTTTTGTCCCTCCATTCTGTATTTGTTTACTGTTGTTGTCATTGTTGTCAGGTTGGTGTGGCGGTGCTGTTTGTTTTGACCTCAAGGGTCTGGTTGATGTTGTGAAAACTGCATCATTGTATGTGCCCGTGGTTGATGCTTGATAAACTTTAATTTTTTTGGTCATTTTATTTCTAGTTCTCTTCAGTTAGAGTGTTTTTTTCTGGGGTTCTTTGTTAGATGTTTGTTTTCGAAATTGTTTTGACAAGTTATTTTTTTGTGGAATTGCATAGAGATGCGGGAGATGGAAAAAAGCAAATCATTTTGAATGTTTTATAATTGAAGAGGAATTTTGTTGGTAGTTGTGGGAATTTACATGAAAATTATTACAAAGTATATTAATTTTTCTACAGTACTTTTTTTTAATAATAATTGTATAAAAATTACTGGATCTCAAATCAATCATACGCCACAAAGCCAATTTATAATCAATACTTTCTTAAATTTTCCTTAACATTTATTTTCTTTTAACTTTCTCTTATAAAAACAATGACATCTTTTTTTAAAGCCATAGATTTATTGCATTTAACTTTATGCCATATTTTGTTCAGCATATTTCCATAAAATCAAATTTGATCTTTTATTTTTCAATTTATTATGTTCAAAATTGAATCCTGAATTGAATTCCATCACCGCAAAGGAAATTTACCACAAAATGCAATTGTATTTTATACAGAATGACAATTACAAACATTCTCACACGTATAGTTGTAAGGATTGACACAAATAGCAGGCCTTTAAAATAGTTTAATCGCTATATTTAGCTTTTCTAACTTTGTGTTCCCATTTAGATTTATTATAAGAGTTTTTTGACAAAATTGTATGTACATATATATAAATGTTTAAATAAAACATCTTAAAAAAACTCTCTCTGTAATAATTGGTTAACATACTTTTCTTATGGATAGTTTTGAGTTTTGAGAAGCTTTTCTGAGCTTTTTAAAGTTGTATGCAACAATAAATTGGGGCTTTTGTACAAATATAATGTAAATGTGTTTTAAAAATTATTATTAAATCTTTGTCGCTTGCAAAAGTAGCCTTTTTTAACTTTTTAATATAAAAAGTTTTCTTGTTGGAGTGCTTTAAGCTTTCTAGATCTTCCTAAAAGTAGTACGTGCTTCAGACTTTACAATACTGGTATTGTTGTTTCTGCACGTTCAGACGTTACATATTTTGTTGTAAGCCAACAATTTAAATATAAAACTTAAAAATTGAATACGAAACATATTAAAGAGTTACTTCAAATTGTTGCTTGTTTTACATTTCGTGCTATGTTGTTTACCCCGCAGTCCTCTTTACACTCGTCGTCATAATATTCTGTTTCATGAGATATATAAGCGACGTGTCGCATATTGGGGCAAAGTTCTTTGTTTAAAAGCTTTCGTCATACATTTTTGTATATATTAAAAGCTTTCGTCATACAATACGACGAAAGCTTTTTCAAAACATCAAAGTTTTTTTATGCTCAATAACTTTCTCTAAGCTTTTTGTACACCTTTTTAAATATTGTTAAAAAGTTCTTAAAATTTTTTTTAAAAAGCTGTTATCAAAGATTAATATAAACCATAGTTAAAAGCTTGCTTTGTTATTTTTTTAAATAAATAAGCGGTAGAGCTTAGTTTTAAGCCCAAAATACACTGATCAAAGTACTCATCAAGCATTGTAGTAGTATCAGTGAAAATGTATTTGTATGTCTGACACCGACAACGCTTGATGAAAAATCAAAAAATTTAGATATGACGGCGAATATTACGTCCAGCACACGTAGACGTTGAATTTGTCGGCTGGACAAGCATTTGACAAGGGTATTTGGCCCTTTAAAAGTTTTCTCCAGTTATATGTAACAGAGATTTTATTTTTTAAGTTCCTTACTTTTAGTATTTTAAAAGTTTAATTAATCTAAGCGTAAACAACTATTTTTAAAATTATAATTTAATTTAAGTCTAAAGGAAAAGTTTTTGAAGACGTTTTATGAACTTTCTTCTCAAAAGTGCGTTTTTAGTCAATTTTTGTAGAATAATTTTTAAACTTTTTTTAACATGAATTTTTTAGTTTATTAAGCGTTTTGATGTAACTTTGCAAAGCCGTGGTCACAAATTTTTTTACATATTTTTTTACAGATTTTTTTTACCATTTTTTAACTGTTTTCATTACTGTCTCACCCCCGATTGCATCAAGTTTAGTTAAAACTTACTTTTACTTTAACTTCCACTTAAAAATATGTTTTGACATCTATAACTGATAGTTAATTATAACTAAACTTGGTGAAATTTGAAGTCAGTAGTATAAAATAAATCAAAAAGTTTTTAATAGAAATTTAATTTTCAGTAGATTTTGCAATGAAGGCAAAAATTCTACAACATGAAATAAGCTACATTTTTTTTTTTGATAAATTTAATTCTTGACTTAACGGGGGATTGAACTCGGGCCAAATTTTAATTTTTCGAGAATAACCACATTCCCCTCATCAGAATTCGTTGCACCAGAATTCTACCGTTTGAATGTGTTTCCTTTTAAGCTTTTAACTCCGACTAACATTCTATTCTTTTGCATTCCTCCTAAAAGCAACAAACAACAATTTTAATATTATAATGGCAAATATGGATAACACTTTTGCACAGTGGGTGTAAACACAATACCAAACAAAAAAACCGTAAAAGTAAAAAAAAACACACACACATACGCGCAAAATCTAATAACAACTACTACCACTAGTATAACAATAAAATAATAAATTTATATACATAAAATCCTATACAGAAAAAAGGAAATACAATATGAATAAAATAGTACTCATCGTCTGAGTGGGACTCTCTTTTTCGTACTAGTTCTAGTTTTTATTGGAGCTGCCTTAGACGTAGAAGAAGGGCAAAGAAAAGAAATCAGAGACTGGGAAATAAAGAAAAATAAGAAATGCAGGAAATGCGGTTGTTACATACAGAAATAAAGTTCAAATGTATTTTATTTTATTCAACTCATACTCTACAAAATCACAATGTTGCAACAATAGAAGTTTCAACAGAATGAAAAAGGTGTTAAGGAAATATTAAATTATTGTGCTGAAAATAAAATAAAGCACAATTTTGTTTCTTTCTTTTTTAGTAATAATAAAAATAAATGTTGTAGTTTGTTGCTTGCTGCTGCTGTTAATGGTTCTTACTGCAACATAGTTTGTATTTTATTTTATTCTTGATTTTTTTCTAGGAACTGCAGTTGAGTTTTGTTGAAAAATTGTGTCAAAAAAAAAACCAAATTTACTTTGTTATTTATCTCGAGAAACACTCGAAATTAGGTTTTTAGCAAAATTTGTGCAGGCGGATTTAAAACAAAAGTATATTGTCGGAATATTTATTTTCAATACAAAATAAAATAGTTACTTCATTTCTAAATATTTTCAAAACAATTGGTTTGATTTTGAAGATAATTAATTTGTTATTGCTTAAAAGATTCGTTATTGCATAAAAATGGGTTAAAGTTTAAAATTAGGAACTTGAAAAAAATTCAGTTTGCAAAAAGTATTAAATTTTATCGAATGTTAATCCATTTTTCATAAGAATTTATCGATATTTATTTCCTTCTATAAAAAAAAAGAATGTAACGTTTAACTTAGTTGGGAAGTTGTTTAGTAACACCAAAAGCGGATCGAAAAATGATGACAGATCAACCTAAATATATAGAATAAACTGTTATGGCGGTGGTTTATATTTGTGTTATAAAACATATACTGGTACATGAAACTGCATTTACAGATTGTTTAATAAGTGCAAGTCACGAGCAAGAATCGAGAAGCATAGAGTATAACAGTATGAGAGTTAAAATAAAAACGGGATTCACATTGGAGATCCTATTCATAATAAATATTCCAACAAACTTGCGACTTTATTATAAGACAGACGCGTTTAACTATATCGACACATTGTTAATAAACGTAAAAAGAAATGACAAAAAGTTGACTAACTTTGCTTGAGTTATAAATAAGTTAATACGGAAAAAGACCCGTTAAAAAATATATGTTTTCCGAAGTTTCTTTAAGAAACATAGCGCCCCTAATTGTCACTCTCTTGGGAGTGACCGAGCATGAATCCTTTGTCTCCTAGTCGACGCAGTTCACTACTTTCATTTTACACCAGGTATTTCACGGCAATGGCTTTTGGACACCTGTTCAATGCTCGCTAGAGTAAAAAGGCGGCTAAGTATTTAACCTGAATGGTCGAATTACGACTCTGGTTAGTAGGAAGTTTTTCTGAAACTTAGCTTCTGTAGACTACCCTGATGGCCGGAAGTGGCGTCTTAGGAAGTAGAAGGAATGCAGTTTTTCTCTACCTTAGAAACACTTTATACAGTAACCTGCCTTAAAGTTTTTCAGGCAGCCCCAGCCCATGATCGAATGCGGAAGCAAAATACGCTACCACATCTCAAGTCAACACTATTAGCGAAACCTCAACTGTAAACGTTTAAAAGATTTACAATTTATGTGCGTACCCTATTAGCATTTGGAAGATTGTTTTATCAAAAATCACCTCACTTAGTCTTCCTCGAGTACGTATGGCGATTAAAAACTGATTAATCACTTGCGCACTTGAAAAAAGACTCGAAAATGATTCGTTCTTATGCTTCAAAAGTAATTTATTGAAAATGCAATAACAAAACATACAGCAATCGATAATGGATCATACAGGTGTTTAAAATATGACTGTTTTGACTTTTAAACTTTTATAAATTGATATACATAAATATTATTGAAAAATCTGCCAAATGGAAAATAATTGTTTTCCTTAAACTAAATATTTTTTATAATTGTATCACATCCATGCCATTTACAGCATTGTACATATAAAATAAATAAATAAAAAACCGCATAATAAGAAAGCTCAAGCGAGACTTTTGGGTTTATTCACACGCAAAGAAAAAACATGGTTGTGGTAAACATATTCTAAGAGCAACATATTATGATAAGATTCATGATTGTAGTCACCATATTACGATTGTTATTAAATCATATTATGACCAAATATGTTCGTAATATTACATCATAATATTTTTCCCTTAACCATATTGTTATCCTGTTAATCATAAAACGGTTAGAAGTTATAATATTACTGTCATGGTAATCATAATAAGATAAGAAGTAATCATATTGTTGTGATGGTAACCATAATAAGTTAAGAAGTAATCATATTACTGTCATGACAATCATAATAAGTTTAGAAGTAATCATATTATTGTCATGGCAATCATAATTAGTTTAGAAGTAATCATATTATTGTCATGACAAACATAATAAGTTTAGAAGTAATCATATTATTGTCATGACAATCATAATAAGTTTAGAAGTAATCATATTATTGTCATGGCAATCATAATAAGTTTAGAAGTAATCATATTATGATGCAAAGTGATATGAACTGTTATACATAAATTTTTTACATCATAATATGATACAACTTTAAACATAATATTTTTATTGGGAAAAAATACTTATGATAAAATAAAAAACATAATATAGTTACTGTAATCTTTTTGTCGTAGGTCGCAATTATTTATAAATTATTTTAGTTTTCATTATTTTTCTCTTAAAATAACACAAAACTTACCAGTAATGGTTAATATTTTGCACCAATATTTCACAAATTTTTCCACCACTTTAAGATTATTAAAATTTTTTAGCAAAGATATTTTATTTTGTGACTCTACAACCCTTTTTTAATGTTTTTTCTTTATTTTTTTTAATTTCTTGTTTATTTTAATGGTTATTTTGTTATTTCTTTTTTAATATTTTTCTTTATTTTTTTTTTAATTTCTTGTTTATTTTAATGGTTATTTTTTTATTATTTAGCCACTCACTAACACATAATTCGAAACGTTTATGTAAAACACGACACAACTGATACAAAATTATTTTACAAATGGCGATACCAAAATATTATTAGAGTAACGATATTTTGATTGCATCTTAAACTTATTATGATAAATGTATATAAAGTTATCATGTTATGGCTATTAAATATCATGTTATGGCTGTGAGTAATATAATATGTTTTGAAAGTTATCATAATTTAGTTGTTAGAAAAATAATTATTTTTCGGTTAACAATACTCAAATTTATAATTGCGATAAACATTAATATGTTTACAGTAACTATAATATTGCTGATATTTAATAAAAATAACAATTATTTGTGTACAACAACAATATATTGTTATAATAAACACAGTGTGGTTGCCGTAACCATGCCCAACCATATTTTTTCTCTGCGTGCAAGTGTTCAAGAGTGCACCTAGGTGTGAGATCAAAAGAGAAAAAAACATGGTGCAGTAGTTTTGCCGCGGTCTGTTTTAAAGTCAATTATTTATATATGTACGACTAAAAAATTAGTCGAAAAAGACTCGCAAGCAATCAGAAATATGACTAAAAAGTGACTCGAAAAAGACTCGCAAATCATTAAAAATATGAGTCATAAATGAGTCGAAATTGATCAGAAAAGCGGGTAATAAAAGACTCCTCAAGAAGAGTCCCGGGTGGGGTACCATTTTCTCCCGAGAAAACAATCATTTATGATCAGAAAATGAGCTCATATATGCTTATTTTAATTGTGCAGAGGAGTCATAAATGACTCGAATATGATTAATTTTTTCATTAAATGCTAGCTGGGGTACTATTTAGCTTTTATGTTTGAATTGTTATAAAATTAAAAAAATTACTTGTTGTAAAAAAAAAAATAATGTTTTATTTTGTTATCTTTCCCCTTTAGCCGAAACAAAAAATAAACACACATTATGGCTCAGGTCAACATAAGTGGAACTCCCTACAAAGAACGTTAAGTTGATTTCAGATGTATGTAGTTTTATTTTAATCGGGTAATTTTGCTTCTTTTTAAGTGTAATTTATAATTTTGCTGTTGGTACCACAGTGTTGCCATACCTTGTGTAATTACACATATTGTGTGCAATTTTCACTTGCATGTGTAATTAGTTGCATGTGTAATCAATGTGGAATTTTAGTTAAAGTTCTTTTGTTTCATTCATTTTTGACAGTAAAGATATTGTTTTCGAACATCGAATTTTTGTAATTTCTTCAGTTTCAATTTTTTTTACACCCTCACTTTTTTAATTTTCCATCTTCACGAGCAATACTCTACTGTCATATTTGATTGCTAAGGCTAGGTTTATACTATGAAAGTTTTCTTTCAGAAAGTCTGAGTTCATTCGTTAGAGCGGAGAGAGTTTAAATATGATTTTAATTTTTTTGACATTTGTTTTTGCGTTATTGAATAAAAAAAGTGTGAACATTCTCGATATTATAGAATTTAAGAAGTGAGTTGTAACGTTACTGACTGACTCACCAACTGATTCATTATCGCACAGCCTAAACGCCTGAAGCTAAAAACTTGACATTTGAACCAGAGATTGGTCACACCCCAAATCGATTTACTATGATGGGATTTTTGGAAATTCGAATATTTAGGGGGTATAAAAGGCAAAAAATGCGAAAAATCCGTAAACTTTTATCTCCAAAACTAAAAGAGATACAAAAAAAATGTAATTCTCATCGTTTTTCTTTAGAAAAATAAGCAGACAGGTGCACGCAGAGAAAAAACATGTTCATATATGGTCACCTCCAACAATACCATGTTTAAAGAAAATTTTTAGCATATTATGGTTAATATAACCATATTACTGTCACATACAACAATATTATCTAAACATGTTATGGTTTAATATGACAATAATTTGTTTTTAAATTAAGAGCAACATCGTATGGTTGAAACCCAACCTTGTTATTATAAGTGTTACCCATATTTTAGTTATTATTAACCATAATATGTTCGGAGGCAATTATAATATGGTTGTGGCTTATTGATGCAGGACTATTTTTACCATAATATGGTTGTCGGTTACAATAATAAGGTTAAATTAAACATAATATGTTTCAAATTTCTTTAAATATAGTTGTGTTGGAGGTAACCATATTTAAACATGTTTTTTTCTGGGTGTGTCTGGTGCTTTTTTGAAATTCGGCCCTATGAGGGAGTAAACAGATAAAACCTAGTAGTACTTAGTACTTTTTTGCCACCCCATCTATCTTTTGAACCAAAAAACAAAGAAACAAAGTTTATACCACATTCGTAACTTATCAAAAAAATACAAATACTGATTTGGTACTTTTTTGAAATTCGAACATTTAAGGTGTGAAAATCGTAACTAATTTTGGTACTTTTTATACAAAACATTTTTCTCCATTCATTGACAGATTCGTACTAAATTATAGGCTGCCACTGCAATACTGAAATTTTTGATAACTAAAGGGGGAAATAGTACAAAGATAAATGCGGAAAATTTGATAATTTTGTTTAGCTACTATTTGGTTCTATAACTGACATTTTTTTTTAATTATCGTTAATATTGGACCTTAAAACATAAGATTCAACATACAATATTCTGAGTGGATAAGAATCTATTGAGGCACTGTATGGTACTTTTTTGTTCTTTAACTGGTACTTTTTGAATTTCCGTTAGTATTGGTCCTAGAAACATAAAATTCAAGATGCAATGTCCTGGGTGGATGAGAATCTGTTAGAGTAAACTTTTTGTTAAATGCTTGTATTTTATAAAATATAAAATAAATTTGAACTAAATATTGCGCCATATAATCAATAAGTTTGTTTGAATCAAACAGGTTCACCGATAGCAAATTTTTAAATTGTATGTTGCTTCGGAGTGTACAAATACATTTTACTGCTTATCTTAGGGAATAAATACTGCTCCTGGATACGTGTCGTTATACATGTTCATCCAGTTCTTTCTTACTACAGAAATTAGCAAGCTTTGCTCTTTTATAAAACTAAAGATTTAATTGCCAATGGGGTATATTATTTAGGGTTTGCATGGCGAATTCATTCTCACAGCTAATTTTACGATTGGTTTTTGTAATTTTGCTACAAATGTGTAATTTGGGCCACAGTCATATGTTATTTCCGACTTCTTCATTGGCAACACTGATCAAAGTCGAAATTACATATTACGTTATTAGCGTATGATGATTATTAATTATAAAATTTTTGTTACGTATACTGCACATTTAGGAGTTCATTCTGAATTGGGTAACTGTTATATCATAAACTTTATCGTATTTAAAATGAAAAGTATTACAGATGTCCTATAATAAAAAGCCACTAGAGCTGAAACACCCCTCGCGTTCTTTAATTTTTAAAAATTAGTTCAAATTCACAACATGTTTATCAAAAAAGTTTATGAACCACAACGCAAAACTAAAAAACAACAAATGACAACTTAAAATTTTTAAGCACATGTGTGACTAAATTTATTAACAATTTGTGTGTGTTTTTTTTTGCAACGAAAAATAGTTAAAGTTTTTGTTGTGTTTATTAATGTGTTAATAAAAAAACTTTCTTCTTGAAATCTTTAAAAAATAAAACTAAAACTTTTTCAAATAAAATAAGTTTTAGTCAAAAAACTTTTTTTGTGATTTTAAGAAAAAACTATTACAGTAATAAATAAGTAATAAAATGAATAAAAGATAAATACACTTGTTATAAAAACTATTTAGAATTTGAAATATTGTTATGTCTATATTTATGTGGTGCTCGTGTTGTAATTGCAATTAAGAAATTGAGTAAATTTTTGTAAATTTTGTTTCCATGGTAAAATTATTCAAAAAATTTAAGGCACAAACTTCAATAAAATTATCATCCTGAAGGTTTAAAGAACAAATTTTTCAAATAAACTTTCGACAATCCAATAATTATGTGCTAACAATATTGAGACTTGTTAAAAATCGTTCCCTTCTTCAACTCTTTGTGTAAAGTTTTGTTTAATAATTAAAAGAATTTAACAAAACTTTCCTGAACATTTAAAATGCTGTCAAATTAGTTATTTAAATTTCCAATGTCTTATATTTAATTTAAATTTAAGTTAAACAAAATTTGCTGCAGTAAAATTTCAATAAATTGTACTGCTTAGTATCGCCTAATTTGGGCCACATTTTTAAGCATGTAAGAAAGAGTGAGAGAGAGAGAGGGGGGGTTTTATTAGATTTCTTTGTTTGTTTCCAAATTTCCCTCGTTAACAACTCAATGAAAAACTAAATTGAAGGACAAAGACGACTACTAAAAAGACTTACGTAAAAAATAGTAGAGCAACAACAAAACTTTTCTTTCAAATAAAAAGGGATTCGAATACAACTTTTGACATCAATAGAAATCATAAGCAAAAATGGCATAAAATTAGTTAAAGAAAAACTGCCAATAAATAGTTTAGGACATTGGGATGAAAAAAAGAAGAAAAAATAATAAAAAAACCAATATAAAACATACATCAATATAAACAAGACGCAAATAATACCCAGTAAACATTTTTGGTCAAAAAGTTTTTTTATAAAATAATACAACAGCAACAATAATAATTAATTTATTTATTTAATTAGAGTTACAAATACAATTAAAAATTATATTCTAACTTAATTAACCGAGGAAAAGTAACTTAAGCCTTTAGCCAGTTGTAGTGAAACAGACCAGTCTCTGGCGGGATATCAGTATCGGGGCCTTTATACTGTCGATAAGACGATGCTTTTTAAATTTTTGAGTTTTTTTGAACAAATTATTTGATTTTAAATGCATATTTCTGCAAAACAACTAAGACAAGTAGCACTTTAAAAATCAGATCATAAAATTTAAACATGGCAGTTTTGCTTTGCACTACAGTATTGAAATGTGCTCTCGTTAATAAATCTTGCATGATTTATAAATATTGAGATTTTTCTATAAATTTTTGTTAATGTTCGTGAGAATAAAAGAAAATGTTGCTGAAAAATTTAGGCTTCTTCGAACAAAATCCATAAGAAAAGTGACTCCAACATTGTCTCACGCTATTCCGCTGATTAACAGTCTTCGAAGATTATTAGAAAATAAAATAAATAAATCAACGGAGATTGAAAATAGAGTCCAAAAAATTGAGTCTAATTTAGCATTAGTTCTGAACGAAATATTTGAGGGTTAGGAGGATAAAGAAGCCTATTTATTGTTCATCTACAATTCTTGACTCTCAATACAAAGCTTGAATACTTCAAAAACAATCGACTCTTATCGTATGAAAAAGTCTTATTAATCTACCTAACATGACTCTAAATTAATTCCGAAAGTGCTCAGGAAATGGCCACTCCTAGTAAAAGTTCTGAAAATATCTGGCGTTTGGACCGATTGTTAAAAAGAGAAACCGGAGAAAATGACACCCTGTCCATCCTAAGCTTTAGTCCTGCTAAAGAAGATACCTTAGATCTCGTAATACAGGGTGGCCCAAAATTACCGAAGGGGGTTGAATTGCTTATAACTTTTTTATTAAAATTTTTTTTTCTTTTCTTTTCTGTATTTTGTAAAGAAGCCTTGGGGAATTTAAAATGAAGCAGTACTCAATTGAACAACGTGCCCAAATTCTTGAGCTTTATTTTTAAAGTCAACGACATCTTTGGTGAACGAATTATTTCGCATACAAGTGATTTTAATTGGGCTCCGCGTTCACCGGATTTAACCGCCCCAGACTGTTTTCTTTGGGGTTATTTGAAAGGAAAAGTCTACATAAATAAGCCTAGAACCATCCAGCAGTTAAAAAGCAATATACGCGACGAAATAAACAACATAACACCTGAAGTTTTATGAAATGTTATGGAAGATGTATGAAAGAGCACGAATTTGCGAAGCAGAAAATGGCCACCACTTGCGAGATATTATTTTTCATAACTAAACTAAAAATATTCCGCATTTATATACTGTATTAAAAAAGAAAAAAAAATATAATTATTTCTTAAATAAAAAGATATAACGAATCCAAACCCCTTCGTTAATTTTGGGCCACCCTGTACTTTAAGAATCTTTGAACTGTTTATTTTCCGGAACAATGAACAATTATACCCGAACTTAAAGAAAATTGTGCAGATATACTTAACTTTACCTTGAATTCAAATTCAATTCGTATGTTTTTAAATCTTATTAATATCATTTAAATCTAAAAAATCTCTTAGGCCCGTTTTAACAACTTTCCAATAGCTGAAAGTAGACTTTAACCACTCTTAAAAAAATTGTTCCATTATTAAAACTTTACTTTAAACTGAAGTGAGCTATAAAGTTAATACAGGTTCATCCTACCTGGTAGCGGTTAAAGTTAAGTTGTAATAATGGTACCCTTTTTATACGGCCGGCAAAATGCTACCTGTAGCTATCGGTGGTAAGTTGTAAAAACGGGCGTTACACTATTATTTTATATTATAAAACAATTTCTCTACTTGAGTCTTGTTAAACTTAAATTCAAATTACTATGCATGTCTGTATGGACGATATTTCTGTTTTGAATATCGATATCGTATCGACAAAAAGGCTTGTCGGTACATCCCTTCTTAAAAAAGCGAGTTTGCATATTCCTTAAAGGTTAAAAGAATTCGAAAGTCATTATTCAAAATGGCAACCGAGACAAATCGCCAACGAAAGTTTGTTATTTTGCGATACAATTTTACCGATATCAGGTTTTCTATATAACTATAGTTCAAGTGTCGATAAAAATTGATAATATTTTTTTTAAAAATTGTTGCTCAAAATTTTCACAAAAGTGTGAAATTTGAAAAGATTTATTCGTTTTAATTATTAATGATACCATTTGAAATACTTGACATTTTTGAAAAACCTCTATTTAATGTATTTTCGAAATCGAATCAGTTTTTGCAATTTGTTTTCGAAAATAAACTAAGAATACTACAAACAAAACATCAAGCAAATTGTGTTGACTAAAAAGACTTCATTTGTGTTTGTAGTAATGTGCGTAACTTTCAAAATATTTATTGCCTAGATCGACTGATTGTCACTTTCTGGGTCGATCCAACGATGTCCTTCCATCCGTACAGCTGTCTGGTTGTCTGTCCATGTAAACTTGTGGGCAAAGTACAGGTCGCAACTTTGAAATAAATTTGACGAAAGTTAAAACAAACGTTTCAAATCTCATATGCACGAAGAATGTTGAAAATAATGAGTATCGATCCGTTATATTACATGAGCCCCATGAGCCTACTTATGTCAGTTTTAAAATAAAATAAAATAAAATCTTAAAATGCCTTTTTGCTATATGAATCGTGTTTTCATTTTTTTTAAATCAGCCTATATTTGACCATATCTCCTATATAAATACCACTCCAGAAATGACTGCCCATAGGTACTAGACATGGTACACTCTTATAAAATTCCATATATATACTATGAGGTGAAGGATATTAAATGGTCTGGCCTAACCGACAAAACATTCTAACTTGTTTTTAAGAAGTAGTTTTGACCTAAAATCCAGCGCAATAGATTTGGTGTGAAAGAGTTATTAGCCCGTAATATAGATCAATTTACCTACAACATTTTGTTAATGTTTCTTAATAAATCATTGTTATTCCAGTTAAACAAACTTTGACCCGACCATGCAGTAGGCTCTTCTTTCAGTCATGTATGTACGCGATACATTCCGGTGAAATATGTAACAGAATGTGTGTATTTTCATGAAATTGGGCAAATATTTATTTTGTATTACTAAACATTACCAAAGTAATTTTGGGGAATACGAAATGTTAAATTAACAAGATTTTGTTTGTTGTGCTTAACATTGTTATTCTTGAAAAAACACGGAAATTTACTGTTGATGGGATAAGCTTTTCCTATGCGTAATTCACTGTTTTGCTAGGCCAGATCATCAGGAAACTTCATCCAAAGATTTTAGAAAAACTAAAGATATTAAAACAAATAAAACTGTAAAGCGAATAAGAATTATGAGCACCAGTTTTACTTGTAACAATATCAAAGCTAAAACAAAAACAACAATTAACAATGAGTTTATCTTTTCTTACATTCCCCACTACAATTGGTTGGGATTCTTCCAACAAATATTGTAGTTGG
The DNA here is from genome assembly GCA_949318255.1 of Pollenia labialis. Lineage (NCBI taxonomy): Eukaryota > Metazoa > Arthropoda > Insecta > Diptera > Polleniidae > Pollenia > Pollenia labialis. The sequence continues at coordinate 136,892,100 of OX439139.1, forward strand.
AAGTAGGTTAAGAAAGAACAAAATTAAAACAAAAACAACTTTTTTATTGTTTTCGCAAGAAAAAAATAAAAAAAAATACAGCAAGTTGCCAGTTAAATTTTTTAGGCCGTGCACTTGCCAGATTATTATCAAACATTTTCATGGTAATCGGTCTATAAATTACCATAGTCCATATATAAAGTCCCCTCTAAAATATCACTTCAATGCGCGTTTAATGCTTATAAATACCACCATTGTAAAAAACAAACAACACCATAAAATTCCACTATTGGAATACACTTTGATATGCCGAAATACAGCAGACATCTAAATTAAGCAGACATTTATTTTAAATGAACAGAAATTGTTTATAAAAATTTTGGTTTATAATTGATCACATACAAATTTATACAAATTTGTACAAATTCCAATACCAAAAAATTCATATGTTTTGCTAAAGGGTATCGAAGAGTCGGCACAATCAAATATAGCATTCCAAGTTGTGTGTATATAACGTTCATTTACTACAACAACGTCATATATCAAAAATCGCAAATTTTTTAATATCACTCATACATTGCAAATCAGGTGTTTTATGATGTTGTAATTATTTCTAGGGTTTAAAAAACAGCTGTCGAAACCAAAAACTATGGAACAAAAAACGAAAAAAAACGAGTTGGTTTGACATTGACTGTTTCCTTTTAATGAATCAAAAGAAAAAGCAACATTTTTTTTTTTATTGGTAAATCTTACTTTGACTGCACTTTTAAAATGCTGATCCTTTTACATGAAGATACTGTTAACTTAACTGTTACTAGACAAATAAAATTTTGTTTTTCCATTATGTTGTGTATACATGTAAAACTCTAAAGTCGTTTCCTATAAAAATAATATTTTGAAGTTATGACGATGTTGCTGCAAATGATGAGCAATATTAGTATGTTTTTAAAGAAAAATATTGTAGCATAAAATAAAATGAGGGTTAGTTGATTGTTTTTCTTTTAGCCAACAACAAAAAAAACACACATTCCAACTAAGAAAAGCAGCAATAACAGTTTGAAGTTTTTTAAGTTATAAAAGTTACTTTTGTTACATTAAAATGTTGTAGTTGCTTTTGTTGTTGTTCTAATGTGAGAAATGTGTTTCCCAAAAAACTAAAAATTGATTGTTAATAGCTAAAAGCCCAACAATAATAAAAACAACATAAGTAAATTCTCTTATATTGATGAATAAGTTTTATATGCAGGCGAGGGTTGATGAGAAAGTTTTGGCCAAAGAAAAAAGTTTTTCTGTGCAAAAATACTAAGCTAAAATGTGATATTTAACTTCTATAAAATCACATTTAAGATACAAGGACAAACCTTTTTATACGCTGAATTTGTGAATTATTGATTGTTTTAAATAAATAAATCACATAAGCTATAATTGTTTCTATTTCAATTTTAATCTTTTCTAAAGCATTTGGGAAATACAAAAATAATATTCAAATAAATAATGAAAAAAAAATTATGTTCTCCCAAGAATAACTTTAAGTTTCTATATAATTACAATAAATTTCTGTTTCAGGTTTGGGTTCAGTCTGAAAAATCTAACGAAATTCGGTTTCGGATTTGGTCTAAAAAAAGTGCGTTCCATGGGGCAGTAACAATTATGTTAGATAAATATTTAACTGAAAATTTCCAGTTGACAAAGTTTTTAAACGAATTTATTACATTAATGTATAAATTGCTAATCATAACACCTTTAAGGGATTTAAAGATGGTGCTACTCCATCGCTATTAATACAATATCTATGCTTGGAAATCTAATTGTTTATGCGCAACTTTAAATTTTATAACACATTAAAAATTTAATTCCTAATGAAATTTTTGACATTTCATCACAAATTATTATCACACTTTGGGTGTGTGTGAAACTGTAGCAAAGTACTATGGAGAATTAAAATTGTCAAGAATTTCTACGCTAATGTCAAAATTTATACAAGTCTCCAGGGCTAGTGAAATTTTATTCACCTCAACAGCGTTAAAATGTTACTTTCATGAGTACTTTGCTACCGTTTCACACACACCCTTTAATACATTTCAAATTTTCTAATTTTTGACATGTCGTTATATTCAGTAATGTAGTATAAAACAGCCTTGGGTCACCCTTAATTCTGATTTTTTCTTGGTCAAATCATATGTCCTTTAAAAAAGAATTAATTTTAAAAGAGGAAACTTTTAAACTATTTTTTTAGCTTTTAATCAAACTTAAACTGCTATTATTATGATATCTATAGCCTGGTCCTTTAACCAGAGGTCAAACAAAAACTGGCCATAATTTTTTAAGTTTAACTTATTTAGAGCCACTTTTTGGGTTTGAGATTAAAGTTAATTTTATTCTCTAATTAGATAATCTGCGAATTAAGTTAATCTAGCATAAATTGAATTTGATATTTTTGGGTTGTGGCTTAAACCATGTAGTGCTACCATACTGAGCACAAATAAATAGCAATATTTTTTTTGCAAATGTAAACTTTTTATCAAAGCAAGATGGATGTTTTCAAAGAAGAAGAAGAAAATATGCGAATTTAATATTGTTTACAAGGTAGAAATTTTTACGTTTAAAGAAAAAATATATTTATGAAAAAATATAGAAAGGAAAAATTATATAAAAGTATATATTTTATTTTTAAAATAATTTTTTGTTTATATTTCTGCATTAATTGTTTATGTTAAACATATGTATGTTGACAGTTTAAGTTAAGGTTTAAACCAGCATCAATGGCCGCTTAAACTAGCAAAAAAAGTTTAAAAAAGTACAACTCAAAAAGTAAATACGGAGATTAAAGTTAATTTAATCGCTAATCTCTAACCCAAAAAGTGGCTCTTATTGATTAAAATAAGTATTAAAAAAAAAAAAAAAATTAAAAAAATTTTAAAACTGAGTTTTTAGGGTGTACTAAACTGAGTACACTGACCTCTTAATCTAAAGTGTTTTAAAGCACTTCTAATACATATACAACGAACACTTTTATGACCTAAAATGAACCGCAAATGGTTTAGTAGGGTAGTGTCCATCTTGAGATTCATCTTCAAACATTGACCCGACGTTACTCTAAATTTCTAGGATCAACTTAAAGATTGTATCTAGTTAAAAGTTGTAAAAATCACGATAATTTCGTGCAATACAATTCAAATACTCCAACAAATATTTAGTAACGCGTGAACCAGATTCCACAAGCAATTTTCCGTTGTACGATTCTAACTGGCAGCAATAGCCACAACCCAGTTTTTGTAACCAATTCGAACTACTCATCGTCTGTAAAATATTATAGCCAACGCTAAGCATTTCGTTCGAAGAAACCCAGTTTGATTCGACTTCAAGAATTTGAGGCAAAAAGGTCAAACATCAAAGGTTTTTTCAAATATTTCTTAAAATACACTACTTCATCTTTTGCAAGCTTCAGAGCTCTGCTGAGGGGTTAAGCTCTGCAATGGATAGGATTTGCGCCAAATAAGATGTATTCGCTTTCGAAGTCTTGTCGAGTTTTCTTTGGTGCCAACGGTTCTTCGTCACTATCGTCAATGACGTCGCTGATTTCAAGATTTACGAAAACTTCTTTTGATAGGCTTGAAAACGTTATATATTCCTAAACACCTCTTCGTCACATGATATGCTATTTACAGCTTCTTGGGCCATAAAATGTTCTCCACTCATAGCTAAAATCTAACAAAAAAAAAAAACTTATTTTTCAACTATGGATGTTGTCAGTGTACTCAAACGAGTACAGTCAATTTTATACTGGTCTACTTTTATTATTTTTTTATGCAAGTATTTTTTTTTTCTTGTCTGTAAGTTTTTCTGATGCGATTTTAATTTTAATAATTCAAAATTATCAAAACAAATTCAATGTTGTTTTCAATATTATTAAAATAGTGGTCATACATTCACAGTGCTTTCGAGACACGATGTCTTATAATTTTGTATCCAAAAATAAAAAAAGGACCACAAATTCTTTATTTGCTGCTGTTGGTATTATTGTTTTGAACATACATAACGGTTCATTGTTTAAAAATTCTTTGGTTTTACCTGGAAACTTATAAAATGCCTGTTATACTTATTTGAGTACAGTGACTTCTAATGGGTTAAGGTCCTGCAGGCTGCTGGCGAAATTTAAGTGACCGCCACTTTTTAAGTCCTAAAAATGCTTTAGTTATTGACTTGACCGTTATTTCTTAAAGTTTGCTTTTAAAATATGTACGCGTAACTCCCGGTGCAATCACATGTGCTTTATGGCTAGTAAATAGGTGAAAATTTAAACTCTGGTTTAGTTGAACTAAACTTAATTTTATATGTAGGTTAAACTCTACGATAGATATTGTTAAATTCATATGGTCTTAATGGGAATTTCAAACGCCGAATACTTTGCGATTAAAGATATTTGATATGTTTATTAATTTATAGATTTACTAGTTTAAAAGGGAGTTAACTTAACTTAAACTGATTTATTACGGCTTACAGTTAAAACCAATGCAAATAAGATAAACTGTGCATTAAATACTAAGCATGTCACTAGTTCATCTGCATCGGTCTTATAGAATCTGTTTTAAGCCATAAAGTACTTTTCAAATTAACCCTCGTATATTTAGTAAAACGTTTAGTAAAAGAAAACTAAACTTAAAAAAAAGTTAGCTAAACAACTAATATTATTTTGTTAAGAAAAAGGAAAACTTTAATTGTTCGTACTTTAAACCCTACAAAATCCAGTACGCTTAAATGTATCAATTGTGTACTAAATATTTGTACATCTTATATGTCTAGCATATTAAACTATTACAGTGTATCTCTGCTCTTTTTTTTAAATAAAAGGGTGGTATTTTCTTAAAACGTCCATAATTCAAAAAGGGTCAAATCTGCATATATTTTTTTCTTAAACACTCCTTTTCAAAATCTTAATTAACATTTTAGTTGGGGTTTTCTAAAGTTTGTTAATGGCATGCATAGAAAGTATAAAACAAAATTTCTTACTCCAATTTCGACTTGTCAATTAAAAACATTTCCTAGGAAAAAGGGTTAGAAACTTTAATTTTTTTAGGTCAACTTCTAAAGGTCATAGTTGGCAAATTAGTTTCTTTTATTTGTTTTTAAAGAACAAGAAATTAGTGAATTTTTAAAGCAAGTTAAGCCGCTTCCAAGGCGTTTTCTTTTCTACATACCCAAATAATTTTTTTTTATCTGTCTGAGATGAAATTAATTTAATTTCTTCGAAATATTCCCTTACCTGAAAATAAAAAAAATAAGAAAAAAATGTATTAAAATTGTATTTTATGAATAAAGAACAATGTAAAATATTTAATAAATTCAACATGGGGTAAATTGTGGTTACATATGAAATTCCTTAAGACCTAAAAACCCTTAAATATTTTTACAATTTCCATTTTCATATTATTAAAAGCAACAAACGAAAAAAGGATTTTGAAATCTCAATTGGCAATGAGGAAAAAACACTCAGACATTTATCAACTGTCATTTTAAACATCTGTCAAAGCAACTAAGCTCATTGAATATGAAATTTTCTTTTTCCATAAAAAAAAGGAAAATACAAATAAAAAACCACATAAATGCGAACAGTTTCATTTGCTGTCTATAGTTTGTAAGACATTCTGTTTATTTTGTTTATATGTTTGCCCATAATCTTATAGGTCTATCATTAGCTTATCCCCAATTTCTGATTTATCAAATTTACATGTGGTTTTAACAAAATTTTGGCCTAAACAAATGACCTCTACTCTAAAAAAAATGTAAAAAGAAATGCGAAAATGATAAAGTACCAGACGACAGAACAAAAAAAGAAAAAAAAAACAAGTTTTAACATCAAAAAGGCCACAGAAGGAGGATAATAATGTTGCAAATAAAATGGCCTACTTGGAGAAAATTGGACATTAAATTTTGGTTAAACTTGGTTGATTTGCTTACCAGTTTTCATTTAATGTTCTCATTTCTGGAATTAAGAGAAGTGAAGAGAATTTGTTATAAAATGTTTTCCGCCATAAATACAAGACAAAAGAAGTAGGAAATTATAATCGGGCAGACCCGGCCACTTGATGCCCTCCACCACTTTTGGATATGGCAAAATGATTTTCGGGAGTGAATCCTATTTGGGACCTACAGCAGCACTACGCTTACCAGATTCAAATTTGCAAAATTCTTGACATTCACTAAAAATTCTTGATTATGAAAAGAGTTCTTAAAAAATAAAAACTTTCTAAATTACGCCTACGACTGCTTGATAATAGATGAAAGGAAATAAGTTCACGTTCTCTTTAATCTATTACCAAACAGTCGTATGCGTATTTTAAATACGCCAAACACAATAATGGTGAATATTTTATAAAAATAACACAATTGTTAAGAGACCGAGACCGGTTCAAATTAAAAAAATACAAGCAAATGAACTCACTATTTTCAATTTCTGTAGGCATTTGTTCTGAGTCAACTGTTTAACGTTTTGAATTATAACCCTAGGGGGAAAGAAACTAACACTTAACTTGACACGTGACAGTTCTTAAGTGGTAGGAACCGGTTCTAGTTCTAACACATTATATGAAGGGGACTTGCCACTATTACATGGCGATGTCCTAGGAGGAGGAGAAACTACCGAAATGGACACATACAATTTTGGGTTTAAATGATGACTGTCGCAGATATTGTCCTGAGTGAACCATGTTTACCTAGTTACATGACTATTTTAGAGCCCAGGTATGCTAGCTGGTAGTGAGCTTGTCTATCAACGCCGGGGTTGCGGGTTCAATTCCCGCCAGAGACAGAGAGCCTGGCGGGATTAGCTTAGGGAATTAAAAAAAAGTTGTTTGTCATTAAACTCCTAGAGTAACTACTCTTTATTATCTACATATTATCACCAGTTAAGTGATATGTTCTATTTTCACCTATCACAAATTGTGATTCACAATTCGTTCCTTTATAAACTAAATAACTGATCACGGGGTAAATGCTTTAAAACCGATTGATAAAAATTTCACGCAGGGTAGTTCTGATTGAAGATACGGTATTCTGTTTCAAATGAGCATCTCAGTGTTGCCAAATAATCAGTGTTAAACAAAGGAAACGAAGTTTTGTTTAATTTTTAAAGAAACAGCTAAAACTGCTTTGTTTAAGGAAAAGTATAAACAAATATAAAAAATAAAGTATTTATGGTTGGGCTTTAAAATATCGTGATGAAACATATTTCTTCTTAAATCTTGATGACCAGTAAAAATTCTTGTAAATCAAGCCTCAGTGGCACAGAATTTATTAAAAAAATATTATAGGGGGCTGTATGGGGTACGTAGCCTTTTATGTTCCACTGGATCTAACATCACAAAATAATCAGCCTTATTGTGGTTGTCGTTTTCGTAAACAAACGTGTCGTTTTTTGTAGTAGATTAAAGAACACATGTTGTGTATTACTTTAATCTTTTACACAGTCGTATACGACAACGACAACCACAATAAGGCCGAATGCTACGTGCTTAAGATTGATATAAGAGTTATTTGTGCCTAATGCTATCCTAAAACCAACAGATATATGACATTAATACGTATTCAAGTGACTTTCGAGAGGGTGAATTTCAAACCGTTCCTTAAAATTTTATATTCTAACAAGCTGTTTGGTCCAGGCGCTGCTCGGAATTTTCCAAAAAAAAAAAAAATAAGAAATTAAATACAGGAGAATTTTTTCAATAACTAAAACCCAGCACTATCTACCGGGCCAATATTTTTTCAGAAAACTTGTTTTTGTTTAAAAAATAACTTTTGTAAGTTTCAGCCAAAGCAAACCATACATTAAAAAAAAATTTCAATATCACGAAAACAGCGCCACATATCGGGATTAAGAAAAACATGGCTCCGGACTAAACAAATTTCTTGTCCAAGTTTGGTGTCAATCGGTCCAGCGGTTCTTGAGATTAAGAAACACATACAACGCACAAATGTTTTGTTAGAGCAGATTTAGTACAGCTATTTTTTCTAAAGATAAAAATGCACTTCCTAATGTAAACATTAGTAAGTTTTGGTGGCTCACGGAATGAAGCCGCTTATTTTTCTTTTTTATCCTTTGACTTCATATTTTGAATAAAGCAATGTTTTTATTATTAGTTTCATTGCACATATATAAATCTATAATGATAATATTATTTACTTAGTATTATAAAAAACATATCTAGATTTAAAAAATACAGAAACAAATATAATTATTTAAGTCTAGAGCGCCCGTCAAGGGACAGTGTATGTTTATAAAATAAGATGTATGAACTATTTGTTTATTTATAGTATAAATACAATAACTAATTTTCAAATAAATAAACATTAAAATAAAAAAAAAAAAAAAGAGATGTGATAAAACAACTAGTTTTTTGTGGTTAATTGAACTTTTTGTGATTTTTTACCCCAAGTTCGTCCTAAGGTCAACAGAAAAGGACAAAAAAGGAAAAATATACACTCGCAGCAAGATTCATCTTCATATTCATGATGCCCTTACATCAGAATTGCGATATCAATGTTATTACAAATGTCATCAATAAGGCAAAAAGTGACATTAATACAATGACGAACAACATCATACAATTTTGTCATATTGTCATATTTCGTGCGGCATTAATCACCAATGATTAATTTCTGCACTGCACGTAAGGGACAACTAATGCAAATTGTCGATGATATTTTCAAAAAAGTTGCGCGTGATGACCGTGTGCATGTCATTGACATTCACCTTGTCGTCGAAGACAGCTTACACGACGATGTCGCCTATAAACCTCTACAAATAAATAAAAATGTACAAAAGCACATATTTTTTAAACCATACTTTAGTCTTTGACTTCTCATACTTGGCTGACTAATTTTCTTCACTTTGCTCCGGTTGTTTTTGATTCATTTCGTTATTTAACAGTTATTTTTGTTTTTTCATCGTTAAAAAAAATGGATGATTTCATAAACGCACTGTTGCAATGCAACACCAAAGAAAAATAGCTTCTTAAAGCCCACAACTTTTCTGTAGACAATGTCTTGAGTTCATTATTGCATGGTCACTGCAAAACGATTGCGAAATTCGTGCATTGTTTTAATTTGTGATGCCTTGTCAATGCATTGGTTTTAAGTGATGCTTTGCAATATTGCGTTTATGAAATCAGCCATTATTTTTGTTTGTTTAGAAGACAGCTTACATGACAATGTCGGTCATATTGTCGTTAAAAAAACTTCTTCAAAAGACAGTGCACCAGCCAATGTTGAGTATTTTGTCGTCCACGACATTTTCTTCAAAATTGTCTTCCAGAAATCCTAAAACATGTCGTGCATAAGTTATAGACGACAATGTCGTCGACGTTAGTTTTACCAACTGGGTTGTCATGGTACTGATTTTAAAATACATCAGTATCAATTTTCTATCAGTGTAAAAACAAATGTACTCAGGTATTAAAAAAGCCTTGACAAAAGTACGAAAAAACAGAAGTGAAATATATAAATATATAATAAATTGCAGCAAATTTCGATCCACCAAAAATACCATTGATTTATTGATTGATTCTCGATTATAGACTAAGCTGTCGCTTTGGCGGTAAAGTGGATTATACAAAGAAGATACGATACGTGGTTGTTCTCGAAATGGCGTTGCAAATCCGACCCAATTTCAATATATTTTAAAGCAACCAAAATTTAATCTCAACATGCCTTCTGTTTTAAATTTTTGTTTAATAAATATTATAAATAATTCTAAAAGACGTCATATGTACGAACGTTCTAATTACATTTGTTTGTGAATCATATATTCTTTCAAATTTAAATAAATCTACGTACAACTGGAATGACCCAAAAAATATTTTTGAAAAAGAAAACCTTATATGTATGTACTACATGTGTACTTCACCATTACCAATTTTTTTTTTTGATTTTACAAATCTCGAAGCGGAACTTGAGAAATTGTTTAATTATTAAAATTCAACTAAATCTTAAGAAATAAAATTTTTATATTTATATTTTTACTACCTTTTGTCAACAAACCTATTTCAATCAATACCAAGAAGTGGAAAAAAATATCACCTTGTATAAAATGTCTTACCGGCGTTCTAATAATAAAATTTCTTTTTTGACGAGAACAAAACACAAAATTAGAACGCCCTTCTTTTAACATCTGACCAAAAGTTTGCTCTTCAAAATATACGCAAACCAAAAGCCCGTCTTTACCAGAGATAATTATTGCGACATATATTGCAGTAAATGTCAATATTATGTTATCTTAAATGAAGACAGCAATTTTTTTATATATTTATTGCCGGAAATTTATGTTGCAATAATTTTTCGTCCATTTTTGTTGACAATTATTACTAACATAAAACTTCAAATTTGGTTGTTAATTGAAAAAAAGCAAAAATGAAAAAATGAAAAAATAGTATCAAATTGGGTGTTAAAGAAATTTAATTTGTGAAATGGTAGCAAATTATAATTTTAGTAAAATAATTAAATTAAAAAATTTAAAAAACGCTAAAATAAAATAACAAAAATTATTTTTATTGATATACTTTTTTTCTTATTCGATCTTTTTTATTTAAATTTTGCTCCATACCAACTATTTTAAAGCTTATTAATTATTGTTTTGCTCTACATGCCACTCTTTGGCGAATGCTGCAAATTTCTCATACATAAACGTACAAAATCAACTTAACTCTTGTTTTGGTTCATTGCCGTAAAAAACAAGTATTTAAAGCGAAAGCAAAATAAAATGTCAACAAGAAAATACATTTTGCTCTTGCTTCGCATCACTGCCGTAAGAAAAATAGAAGTAAAAGCAAAACACAATGTTAATTACTTTATACACAGCTGTTAGTTTACGTATGCAGCACAAAAAGCTACTTTTTAGAAAAATTTTGAAAATTGGCGTATACAGCACAAAACAATAATTTTTACTCTGATTAAAATACTATTAACTTCTTCAAAACATTTGCCAGAAGCAGTGGGGAAAATACAAAGAAATTTTATCGGGTATATTTTTAGAAAACTTTATGTAAATCTTCATTATCGTTTTCTTTACTCCGATTTTTGGCATATCCGCCAAACCAATAATGAGCTGACAATGTATATATTGGAAAAATTCAAATTTCACATGTTAGTTTTTTTAATGTGAAGACTTGTTTCGTTATATAAATTGAGACTTACTTAAAATCATATATCGCACACTAAATCACAAACAGCCACAATTTTAAATTTATCAATATTGTTTTTTTTTCATTTAACGGTTCTCAAATAAAATCTATAGTGACCACGAAAATGTTGTTTTCTTCACTGTCTTCTTTAACATTTCAGAAACTTAATTTGATTAGGAAACTGCAACCATGTTTTCTGACTCTCCTAAACATTTTTGAATTTGAAGTTCATCTTCAGGAAATTTAATTTTATTGAAAAAAAAAAAAAAAAAATTTTCATAATTTTGTTATGGTTTTTTGTTTTTTGTTTTTTTATAATAAAATTAAATTTCCTGAAGATGCTAACCAAAGGTTAGCGAAATATTGAAAATAAATAATTAAATATTAAAAGACCTAGAGCTTAATTTAAAAAATAAAATATAATTTATTTGATAAGAATAATTTTTAAGATCTACAATTAAAAAAAAAAACAATTAAGTATAGAATATCATGTGAACCGAATAGAAGTTTGATGCATCACTAGCAATAAAATGGCAGCAAAATATAAAGAAAGTTGCCATACTTAAACACAAAATCGCCAAAAACTGTTAATAGTAATAAAACTTTTAATGTAAGTTTATGAATACAAATTTTTAAAAGAGTTTTATTAGACAAAAAGCGTTTGATAGTTATTACATGCTTTAAGCTTAAAATAAGAACTTTTTATGAATATGGCTGTTAATCTCTATTTTTCTATTATTTATTTATTTACATTATAATGTGCATGACACAATGTTGCTTGTCTTGGCGTGAACGCAAAGAATTAAAAATGCAACATTCAATGCTGCTTTTTATAGCAGACTCTTGAAACATCCTTTTAAAAGGATTTGTGCCTTATTAAAGAAAATTAAGGACAGATACTAGTTTAACACACTCAACTCTACATATAATTCATTAAGACGGATTAATCATATTATTATTAAAAGGAGGATTAATTTCCAGAACGGTATTGGTAAAAATATCTTTAAGGAATCTTTCGTATTGGATTGTATTTTTTTTTTTTGAACATATACAACATCGGAGAACGAATTTTAATTTAAAAAACAATCCAACAAATCGATTTTAGTGAGGCGCCCTAATGCATATTTCTAATGATTTAAAGTTTATTTTACGGATTTAGCCTCAGGCTAGTTGCAACAACAAGCACAATACATATTGATAACTGTACAAAATGTATATCAGAAACATACATTTTCATCAACAACATAAAAGGTCTAATATCCTAAACAAAAATTCCAGGATTTTGTTTTGGGAAAAAGCGAATAAAAAATCTTCTTAAAGTCACCAAAGTAAATGACTTGTGTTAAATTTAAAGAATTTGATGCACTGAAGTAAAACTAAACAAAGAATATTTTTTACCAAAAGATAGAGAGAGAAAGTGTGAAAAAGTCCTTTTAGGTTTTTTTTTATCAAGAAAGTTGGAAAGTGTGAAGAAGTCCTTTTTAGGGTTAGCTTTATGTTCACAATTAAGCCTGTAAATTTGATATTGTTTTGTGTGTTTTTTATGTGTTTAAATTTCTAAAAAAAAAACACGTGTAGAAATGTTTTTTGTGATATTTATGCTGGTGTTGTACAAGCTTAGTGTGTATATTGACCAAACTTTTTCAAGGGGAAAACTAAAAACGTAAACTACAAAATTTTCCAAACCCTTTTAGGCGATGTTTATTATACTAAGCAATCAATTATAATTTTCGACCTACTAACTGATGTACCTAATGAAGAGATACAAGCGTTTTTTTTATATAAAAATTCTATTGCCAACATTGGAGTGTAAAAGTGAAAAAGTAGGTTCTTCTACATCTTACAAATTAATAATTCAAGTCTACGGACGTTTTACGTAAAAATAGAAAAAATTTATTAAATAGTTGTAAAGAAGAAATTTCTTCAATTTAACTTTCGCTTTTTCGTTATTTATAAAATAAAATTTTAGTTAAATTAATAGCAAAATTGGTAGAATTTACTAATGATTTTACTTATATTTTATTTATTTTGAATTAATTATTTACTGTTTAATTACTTTCGCTTATGTTTACTACTTGTTTTATTGTTTGAAATGAAAGCTTGCTGAAATTGACTTTTATGCAATCTTCAAACACAGCGTAATTTTTTAAGCAAAATATCCCTTGAAATATACTAGCCTTATGTCCATATCTAGTGAAAAACATATCGAGGGCCTATATTCAAAATCCTCTATCTTAAAAAATACAACTTTTCAGGAGAGCCAAAAAGTGTTTTTTTCTCCTATTAATTGAGTTATTAAAATTCGGTATTCTACAATATTTTTTAAATTAACTACTGAATCTCACAGATAATTGGTTCATAAAATTTTGCATTATTGGGGACTTTATGCGAGATAGAGGATTTTGCTTCTCAAAAATATTCAATATGTATGTATGAAAATTAAAAGATAGAGGGTTTTGAATTTTAATAAAAATAAATTATTTTGATTTTATTAATGCCATCTGTCGGTGTATAACCTGGCTTATTTAAGATAAAGGCTAATAATACAACATAAGATAAAAAAAAATAATAATTAAAAATATTAATCAAAAAGTTATAGCAACAATTTTTTTTTTGTTTTCGCTTTTTTAAGTTTGTTTGGAGTTCGACTGGTGCAAATGATCGTAAAAATAATGGTATTCCGGTGGTATAACCCTCTTCAAATCTTGTAAATTCTTCCACTTATTTGGTTGAATTGAAAGTGGAGCAGAATAAAGAGGTTTTGGTTCAATATGTTCTGTATAAGGTTTAATACGAACAGGAAGATCAATGTGATCTCTATCAAAATTTAATTTATATTTAACGCTACCATCTGGAAGATATAAAAGAGATCTTAAATTAGACACTGTAGGATCGTTCTTTACTTGTCCTGGTCTAATTGAAAAAAAACGCAAAAGTTTGTCATCACTGTAATTGTTAAAGAAATCATAATTTAAATATTCTGCATCAAACGGCTTTTTCACGATCTCATTGTTAATTTTAACAGTCGTTCTGGCTTCTGTAGTGATTCTTACGTAATCGATTGGCAAGTGTATAGACTGATTTTTCAACTTAATCTCTATCTTAGCATGGGCACTATCGCACTCCATTTGCGTATGGCCTTTCTCTAAGAACTTCTGTTCAATAACTTTATTATTTTTAGCAGCAAAATTGGATAGAGCATTAGATAAATAATGGTTACGATTTTGGTAGCCACAACCATCCGAGAAAATTGTAATTGGCAATGAATCTGATAAGCAATACGTTTTTAAATGATGAATAATGCAGGAAACAAATACCGACGCTGACAAATCACCATTGATTTCGCTCCACCAACAGTTTGTGCACTGATGAGTACTAATATTATAAATAGTAAAATTGTGTACCTGAAGGCGTTGCTTAAAGTAAATTGCTGAAGCATTAATATTGGGACACAGTTTTACTGCTTGAGCGTCCATTGTAAAAACGTGACGTACACCATTCTCAGCTGCAATTTTATCAATACTTTTTTCATACTGTGCACGATTTTTTTTTAAAATGTGTTGATTATATTCATCAGCTGATACTTGTTTAGCCTTAAATCCGACACAGATATCGCATTGGTCTTTGCGAGGCATAAATAAAGCCAAATTCTCCTCCTCAAAAGATTTTGAAAATGATAAAGTAGAAACGGCCTGAAAATTTTTCTCTGAGCAGTAATTACAGTAATCTTTATATATATGTGCTTTGGTTTTAAATGTTGCTCCGATGTATATTTTGTTGGTATCCTTACGACAGTAGTGGCTTTCCATTTTATCTAATTGCTCAAAATATTCTTTTAAATGTACTGCATTTTCAGATTTTTTAGCATTAAATGATGAAATTTTGGGTTCTTTTACTTTTAACCAACCTTTTACCATATCAACATTTACTGATAGAGTGGAAAGAAATATGAAACGACATACCTGTAGAGATTCCTGGTTGAAGGTTAAAGTAAATTTAAAGCTATTCTGTTTCTTTGAATTCTCCACTGTACAATTTTGTTTGGCTTTGCGTACGACGTGGCTTTTTACAAACACTTGCTTAGCTTCCCAGGTCATATCCAAAACGTTTTAAATATATAATCTCTGGTTTCATGATCAAACTTTTGGCAGTGTCTTAATTTGCTTTTTCCGCAAAATGATGACGAACACGAAACTCCCATTTTTCTTGGTGGTTTTTTTGAATTTTGTATGGAAAATCCATCAGTAGTAGAAAATCCTAAATATTTTTGGCCTTTCATTCGCTTTACTGAGTTTTCCTTTCGGAAATTTGATGTAGGATTATGTTTCCGCTTAGTTGTTTTGCAAACGACCAGATTATTGTTGATTTTTTCGTCTTCGGAATCTGGGTAGACATGATTTTTGTTTTATTGCCGTTTTAATTTATTATGTGACAACATACCTGATATCCGACCGTCCTCTATATCTTCATTTGATGATACATAATCGACTGCTATACGTTGCAAGGAATTGAAAGCAACATTATTTTTCTGTTCGCACTTAATATAATCAATATCAACATCAGACATTTTGAACTGTTACAAAAGGTTATTAATAAAATCTTATTTTAAACTAAATTTTAAACTTACTATTTTGTAAGTTTATCACGCGATAATATTATTTTAATTACATACGATTTTAAATATCCTATAAATTACTTATTTTTTGACAATAATATCATAGATGACACTTTAAAAGAAGACTCTTTTTTTAAGCAAATTCCTACTTTAACCATTTATTTTTATGTCATGGACATTATATTTTCCAAAAACAAGCATGTAAAATATTTTCGTGGTAATTCAGCTCAGAATCGGCTTTCGCTATTTTGATAAACCATTAAAAATGTCAAATTCATGTTCAGCTTGCAAAAAATAGTAAAAAACATGTATTGGAAGAACAACTTGTTCCAAAAAATATTTGAAAATTAATTATTAGAAAAGATAGAGGGTCTTGCATTCAGAAAAATAAATTGTGTAAGATAGAGAAAATACAAAAATGCAAATAAAACAGCAAAAAAAAATATGTTTGTAATGAAAATCACACCATACATGAGGTTTGTTTTACTGAACATTTTACCATTAAAAAGTCATTTTCGTCAAAATCAAAGATAGAGGGTTTTGAATATAGGCCCTCGATATATAAAAACATACACATATCAAGAGTTACATAAAATCTAACCAACACAAAAGATTATTCGTTCTGATGAGCATTGTCATACATACCAACTTGAAACCAAATGGCTTTCTAAAATGTGTCCATTTGTTTAAAACATCAGAAGTGTATTTCGATTGTCACACCTCATGCAGTCGATAATTTTTTGTTGTACCCCAATGGCTTTCAACTTCCCACAAGATAAAGTCCTGTAGACCAGCTACAATTCTATCCTCAATTCTTTTTTCTAGAGAATCGTAATATACACAAGTATGGAATGAGCAAATTTCCATAAAAAAGGAACTTGTATATATTTTACCTAGTTTTTGTTCCATAATTTGCTTTATGAGTTTCTTCCAGTTTGCTTTAAGTAGTAGTATTCCTAAAAACATAAAATTTTAGAAGTTTGTACTTCTAAATAGTTTTTTATAAAAAGTTAAAGCTAATAGAACGAGTTCTAACCACGTTAATTTAGAATTCTTAACATGTTCTCGCTTTTGTCGCACAAACTTAACTGCTCTTTTTTATCTGCCTGTTTTTCAAACAAAATAACAAATTTCTTTTAAAAATTTATCTTGAAAACAAAAACGAATTTAAGTTTTTTTTATTGTTGCTTCAATATAATACTCGGAACACAATTGTATCGTGCGTTGTTGAAACGTAGGACGTATCCCCGTAAATTTCTACCATCAAGCTTTAATTACCCACAATTCCGTCGTAGACGTATTTTGTTTTCTATTACCTTTAAAAATTATTTTTTTCCATTATTCAATTTTAGATTCCGTTAGTAATTTTGAAGATAACTATTAGATTTTACGAAAAAAAAATTAGTTAAATTCAATGAAATTTCTTCAATATTAGGGGCATTATTTTTATAAGGCATTGTTTTACTCAATCTTAATAAAAACAATATCAGTTCTTCAAATCTACAACACTTTAATGTATTACATCACATTAGTCAATTTTAAGAATTTTTTTTATTTAAATTAAAACAAATTAGTTTATTTTAACGAAATTTCTTCTTTCAAAATTTTAAAAAATTATTTTACACCTTAACTAAAATTCTTCATATAAACTAATATTTATTTCTCAATTTTCTTTATATAAACTAATATTTATTTCTCAATTTTACGAAAAAAAAATCGTCTATTTAAACGAAATTTTAACCAATTTGTATTAAAAATAGCACTTACGTGGAAAAAAATTAACAAAAATATGTAAGCCTTTAACTGTGCAGATGGTGGTAAATTTTACCCTCCCTTTTTATTTTTTTAAACTACTCTCTTCCGTTGCGCTCAATCAATTTAATTCTCTTAATATCTTCTCATATCGCGATCCTTGTTATTCACTTGTGTTTTGGCTGAGTTCGACTTAGCACAAGCGGAGCTTGAGTACCTGTTTTGAATAAAACACTTGATGCTCTTATTTAGGAAGTTTATAAAGATTTAAGGAGTTACAGAACAGAGCGATATATTCCACTTCATTCATTTTTATTTATACCCACACCACAATAGTGGAGAGGGTATAATGCATTTGCGCTAATATTGGTCCTTAAGGTAGGCCGATCGACTCAGTAGTACTTTCTGAGTCGATCTAAAATATTCGTCCGTTAGGCCGGCAGACTTGCTGGCTGGCTGTCCATGTAACCTTGTGCGCAAATTACAGGTCGCAATTTTGAAGATAATTTAATGAAACTTTATACAAAGGTTCTGATTAGTACAAGGATCATACCTTTTAAAAATGGGGTTAGGGTCTTTGAACCCACTATCAAACCAATTTTAATGAAATTTAAAACAAAGATAGATCCATATTTTTATCGACACATTAGCTATGCTTCTTTTTAAAAAATGGGATCACGAGGGGAGATACACAGAAAAAATTATTGCCGAATTATTTTCAAACAAGCGATTGTTTGAAATTTTTTTTAATTTCTACAAATTTTTTTACTGATTCAATTAATATTTTTGTTTGATTTTTATTTAACCAACAAAAATGTTGACAACTTTTCAAAAATATAATATACGCGCTATTGGTTTAAATTTTTCATAATTTTGTATGAAATATTTAAGGCTCTTTAATGTTGTCGTTTTTTGCATTTTTTATTTGATCGTAAGCAACACTTCTTTATGTGAAATATAAGAACAACAACACAAAACACATACAGTTTATTTTTGGACGCTTTAAAAAAGTACAACAAGAAGAAAGATGATAAAATAGCACGACGAGCTTATTAGTAAAAAAACAAAAAAAATAGCAGGTAAAAAAAGGTTTCATTCTTTTTTAAACAACAGAAACAACAACAACATTATAAGAAACAAAATAAATTTTTGGTTGGTTTCAAAGTTGGAAAAAAAAGAATGAAAAACAAAATCCCGTATTCAATTTTTGAAAACTGTTTACTTAAATACCTACATCAAATACAAAAATAAAATGATGACAAAAAACATATCGAGTCGGTCTGCTGCCGTTGTTTGTTACATTTCTTCTTCTTTAGCCAAGGAAAGGATACAGCAACAGTGAGTGATGAAGAAAAACATTGTGTGTATAAACAAGACTTCGTTCAAAAATTATTCCAACAAAACATGTGTCTTAAAGCCAGCCGCCGCTCTGCTTCTGCCTTCATCATCTCTTTCAGTGATAGCTTGGGTGCGCGTCATTGCTTGTGCAAAAAATTTTTGTTTGATTCAGCAAAATTATTTGTTTGAAATTTATATGAATTTCAGTAAACTTTTTGTTTGATTCTGTAAATTATTTGTTTGAAAAAATCAGTGTTTTTTTTTAGTAAACAAAATGCAAATAAATTGTTTGAATATGCGAATTTGTTTGTAGGACCGATTTCAGGCAAAAAATGTTTTGATACTACAAATTTTTTGTTTGAATTCGAAAAATATTTTTTTCTGTGTAGGGGGCAGTTTTTGCTTCTCAGAAACTATCAAAAAGATTGAAGGAATTTAAAACATAGGTAGATCTTTATTCACTCTCGAAAATTTGTTTTTAAATAGTGTGGTGTTGGGTATCATATGGTCGGGCTAGACCGACTATACTTTCTTACTTATTTTTATTGTATAACTGAAAGCAATCCTACATACCAAAATATGTGATGTGCGGTTTAATAATTATTAATTATAATCGGCGACCTCTGGAAACGGCCAAATAAGTCTACACTGATTTTATTTAACTCGAAGTCTCTTACAGCGCCTCAAACAAATATAAATAATTGTTCAAATTAGATTCGCAATGAACTTAAGAACAAAGCAGATAATAACACTTAAATTTCAAGTCATACAAAAAAAAATTAGACATATGAAAAAAGAAAAACTTAATTACAAATTATTAAAAAGTTTTTTTAACTGCCCTCGTGAAAGACGACGCACAGGGATCGGTTTTAATATGATTTGGTAAGTTATTCTATAATTTCACAGGACTAATGAAAAACAATCTTTGGGACGATAAATAGCTATAATAAGGAATAATCAGGTTAAAGCGCCAGCAGATCTAGAGAAGCATATTTTTTCGAGAATATAATCAGGTTCTCGCAAAAAAATTACCCTGAGAAGGAAAGCTAATTTACGAATATTTAAAAGAACAAAGTCAAACTGCATCCCAGAATCTGTACTGAGTACTGAGATATTCATCATATTTCCTTTTGTGAAACACATGTCTGGCATTGATCGCTGTCTGCAATGTATATTTTGAAGCTGGATCAAGTTCGCCAGAAACAATAACACCGTATGCTTCAGTTCTACAAGAGTTTTTACCTGTTTTAGTTTTATATCGCTAGAAATAAGTACTGATGAATACCAAAGTTTTAGTAGAACATTATGCATTCTAATAATGAAGTAGCTAACATGGCCCTTGCAATTAAGTTCAGAGTTAATAAAACCACGACTTTTCACAACCTCTATATATTTTATAACATAATTTTACATACTAATTTCAGGCAAGGTATTTCTAGGGTATCTGCTTACATGTATCGAAAGAGCTTGAGTTTTTGATTTGTCTATTCAAAGATTATTTCTGAAAGACCATTTATAAATCTCATTAAGATCCTCATTTAGACGAAAAACTTAGTCCTCATCAAGTCTGCATATAAATGAATGGTGAAGTTTTTACCATAGTGAACGATAGCATTAAAAGACATGGTTTAAAGTATAGGGTCAAGTAGTGATCCCTGTGAAACTTTAAATAACACAGGTTGTAGTGCTCAGAATGACGACTTACTCGTTGGCATGCAGAAAAAATGGAAAACCATCTTCAATTAACGTATTTGTTACAAATTTGTACTACTAAAGCCCTAATGACACCTACTTTTGTTCGTCCTTTTTTAATCTGAGATTGAAAGAGTGAAATGCATGGTTAGAGAGGGACAAATACAAAAAAAATAAACAAATTTTTTTTTTAATTTTCACATTTTTGGGAAACACGCGATAACACCCTCCTCCTTTGAAAGCTCTAGCTGGTGTTTGAAGTTTTTGCCTCTGATATGCAATTTTTTTTGTACACAATTTTATTGATATTCTGCTTGCTAAAAGAAGGTGTTCCTCTTTGTGATCTTTAAATAAAAATCTCCATGTGTATGTTTCAAAGATTACAAAGTTGAGCGGCTATTTTTGCAGTAGTACGAGGATGGCAGGAAAAATTTCCTAAAATCATTGTCTAAGTTCACATCTTTTCCAGCCAGGCACTTGCTTTCTGAGCAGATGTTGAGTAGCATATTTTGTTGAGTGATTTGTTACAAAGCTGGTTTGGTGAATAATTTTTCTCTTTATAATTTTGTTTTTAGCTTAGTTTTTATTTATTATTTATTAATTATTTTTCAACAAAGCAACAACAATTATTTCTTTTAAATGTTTTATATGAGGCTTATTTTTTATGTTATTAATACTTAAATTGTTTGTAAGTACACTCCCAATGATACATCCTTCCGTTTTCTCCCTCCCTTTCTATTAATATTAAGTTTTTTAAACTTTTTCTTTTTTCTTCATACAACATACAAAGTCGCTAACTTTTTTTTTAGATTGTTTATTCCCTTAAAAGAATTTTTCTTTTGATTTATAGTAATTTGTATGCATTAAAGATTGTCATTTGTTCTTTTCATGTTCCTGCAATAAAAAATCCTTGTCTAGCCATTAAAAACATAATGATTGTTTCCGTTTTGATAAAGAGGCATAAAATTCTTCAAAATGGAGATGAAAAAAAACACTGCCAGGTTTTTGGTTAAAAAAACACGAATGGCAAAAAGCTTAAATAAAATACTTTATATTCTTGAGAGGTTTTAAAAGGTTCACTTTTTATTATTTTCTTTTAACAAAGTAAAAAAAAGAAGCAAACACTTTGAAATATATGATTTGTTTTTTGATGCTTTCATAATGTTTTTAAGAAATTTTTTAGTGGGCGACATTTTTATAAAACGTTTTGTATTCTTTGTAGTTTTTTTCTTTTTTGCTATTATAAATCTGTAAAAATAAATGATTTGGAATAAAGTGGAAAAGACATGAAAAGTAGCAAATTGTTATGCATTATGAGTGTGTCATACATTTGACACTTGACAAATGACATTTTATTTACGCTCATACTTAACCAACTGACCTCACTTATGAATAACAATTTTTCTTTTGCTAATGTGTCTTTTTCATTTTGCTTTTTTGTTCGTTTCCATATTCTTAAAGCGTATTTGTGTGAGAGTATTTATTCATATACATTTCTTGTTGATGCTGTTGTTGTATGTGGGGTTATTATTAAAACATATGGGGTATTCTTAGAGTAATTGGATATGGTTGGATATTGGATATTACTGAAAAATTCAATATTGAATTAAATTTTCAAGTTTTTAATCAAATTTAATTTTCATTTTATTATTTTTATGAAGAAAGGAATTTTGATATTAAATGAAATTAATTGATAATTTTTCATTCTTGACTGACCTGATGCTTGTACCCAGGCATTTTGCGGACAGGTTACCCTTACATGTTTCGATTGCAACCACTCAATCTCTTCAGAGGGTTTGCCGTTTAACACTCGCAGCCATCGAAAACTGCTGGCAGTCAATAGTCAAACATCAATCTTTAAACCAAATTGTTTAAAGATTGATGTAGATCGAAATTTGCTTTGAATGATTATGATAATTATCTATTGATTTTACATGTTCTTTCTTACTTCTGTTTTTTCGTACCTTTTGTCAAAAATTCTTCTTGAAGTCCAAAGTACATTTTTTTATTTTTTCATTTTTTTGTCTTTCCTTTTTCTTGTTGACCTTTTTCAGCACAACTTGAAGGACAAATGTAAACAAAGAGCTCGTGCCCTAGCTTTAACAATTTGTTTAAAATTCAAAATAATTTCTAATGCTTATTTAAAAATATAAATTTAAAAGAAAAACAAACAAAAAATAAATTAATGTAAAAATATAAATATACATATACATATACATATGTATATGTGACCTTCTCCGAGAAAAGGTACCAGATTCCATTTAAAGTCCACAACCCGTTTTATGACACACTAGGCCCCTTTTCTCGGAGAAGATAACATATTCAAAAAATTCAAAGGCGCCAAAATAAACTTCTTGGAATAATATGTGCCATTTGGTAAAAAACGATGATCAGGAAATATTCGGTTAAATTTTCGCGAGTCATTGGCTGGACGTAAAATAAAGTATCAGAATAAGAATATACATACTTATAAATAAAAGAAAGTGGCCAAAAATAAAGAAATCAAACTGATTTTTGTTTTTATAAAAAACAGTCTTTTTTCTTCAAAATACCTTTTTAGTGACCGTTTAAAAAAAAATTTCAACGGCAACGCTGCTGCATGTGTTTTGTGAAAATAAAAATCAACGCAAATATGTTCATATTTTAGTATTGGGAATTTTTTTCCTCTCAATACTCACATACGCGTATATGTACTTGCAAGAAATGTATTCATATTCATATGAAAAATAAAAAAATTCTTATTTATTCATTTTTCAGCGCGCGAATAAAACAAATAATTAGGCATTTATTATTCATGATAATTTATTATGAATGGTTGAATTTTAGTATTCATTTATGAATATTTCTGAACATATCGCACCCTAAATACTAAAGGGTATTAACTCAAAATTTTTATTTTATCACTTTTTGGAAGAAATCGACGCATAATATGCATATCTACCCGCTGTTAAACTATCATGCTATTTTGTCTACTTTTTGGTAATGAAAAGTTTTGTTTAAAAATCCTTTTTCATATGCCTGTAATGTAAAATTAAAAATTGTTTTGCTTCTACTGAAAATTTTAAAATTTTGAGAATACCCTTTAGTATTTACGGTGCGATATGTTAATAAATGGAGAAAAGTGTGCTGTAAAAAAGTACAAAAAAAGGTATGATTTTCACCCCTTAGACATTCGAATTTCAAAAAGTACCAAATTTATATTCGTATTTCATTTGACTCTCTTATCTAAACTTCACCTTGTTATTATATTATTTTTATTTACAAAAAAAATTATAAATAAAAATAATATAATAACAAGGTGAAGTTCAGATAAGACAGTCAAATGATGGTATACACTCTCGAGGTCATTACCCACCCAACCATGCTATATATTAATGGTATTTTTTAGATAAATTACGAAATTGAAACATTTTTATTTCTTTGTTTATTGATGGTTGACAAAGAAGTTGCAAAATACCGGTTATTTTCTCGTTTACTTCCCAAAGGGTCGAATTCAAAAATAGTACCAGACAACTGTCTACTTATTTTTCCAATGAACAACAATAAGTATTAAATTTTTTTATCTCGCTGAGCCCCTCAGATTTTAATAAAAAAATATATTGTGTACTCTTCTGTAAGTAAATACCTTTAAAATTGTGTATTTTTGTGTATTTGTTGAAGTCGGTGGGCAAACGGAGGAGAAAAGGTTTCTTAACTTTTTGAAAAGGAGCTTCTATAGGGGCTATGGGAAGTTCTTTATTTTTTTTTAAATTTCCTAAGCTCATTTGTTAAAAAAAAATAAAGCCTCGGCCAATTTCGCTCTGTCACACTTTAACTGCAATGATGTCATTAGTTTTGATCTCACAAGAAAACAGGTGGTCTTAACGAATCTGACTTCATTAGCAACACTTCTTAAAAAAATCTCCAATTTTTTGTAATTCGCCCATATGCTTAAAAACGTTCTTCTTTTCCATATATTTCTAATAATTTCTTAAGGTTGCTTTATTTACTTATGCAAGATAGTCTTTGACATTCTTGGCATTTTCTGTTGATTTTTCATATTCTCATATTTTAATATGAAAAACGTACGCATTCATATATCAGAACTAGTGTTTTTCATACGGCATATCAAGGAAATGAAATCCCGTAATCCCTCATATATTTCGGGCAAAAAATTACGGAACATTTTTGAGGGATTGCCGGGGATTTTTTTAATTAATTATGTCAACAGCATAAACGACTGTTTTAATTAGTTTCTAAAAAAAGTTAATATTTATAAAGGAGATGTTGACAAAACTGAAATATTATTTGGGGTGATTTTTAGTGCTGCAAATAGTAAAGAAACCCCTAATTTTATTCAATAAACATAATTTTCTTTAAAAACTACATTACAAGTTTTTAGAGGAAGTTGGAAGAAGGTGTCCCAGAGATTATATTATGCTCTTTTTATCAAAAAGCCAACATCCATAGAACGTAAACGTGTTTGTCATTGACAGGACTTTTCTTAAATTAAATTACAAAAAGGCTGTCAAACTATTCTGCAAATGCTTATTCTGTGCTAAAATCCAATTTTCAAAGAAATATTTTGTAATACACATTTTGTTATTTGCAAGAAAAAACAGTGGCCTCGAGCTCGATTAATTTTTATGTATTTAAAATTGGAAATGTTAAACAATAACAACTTTGATTTTGTTAAAATAATTTAACTATTTTGGTTTAATGACAATGCTGTTGGCTTGGCATGAAATATAAACTTTAAATGCATTTATAAACTTAGAAAATAGACCTCATAAAGCATTTTGTTTTTTTTTTGTTAAAATAAAGTAAATAATATTTTGTATCGTTTTGTATTAAGTGGGAATTTCCAGAACTTAACGGGAAATTGACATATAAATCCCCCTTTTCCCCGAAATGAAAAAGTTCACGAAAAGAAAAACTCTAATCATATCACATCTCATCGCGTTCGTGCATAGTAAAGCAAGTCGAGAACGAGGAAATGATATGAATCGAGGGAAAAGGGGACATTTACAACATTATAGAAATAGAAAATGAGACAACTACTTGTTACTAGTTAATGTTGTTATTGTTTATTTGACTTCCACTACTTTAACTTTTAATACAAACCCACACACACACATATATACACATTGCCCTACTGCCACTGACACTTTCACTCAAACACAATCACGCGCTAACACTTACAAACATTTTACCTAAAGCATAGTTGTAGGTTACAACAAGTAGAGTGTAACTAATGCGCATTTAGCTACACAAACAAACACAATTTATACTAAAACAAATTCTAATTCTAAAAACAATTACTACAATATAGTGTACATATGTATGTCTGTGCGTTTGTGCACATGACTTTTTTCTATTTTGTTTGTTTAAGAACAAACTGGAATAAGAATGTGTGTTAATGTGTAAGCTAACACTACCCAGCGGGAAAAAGAAGGAGTACGAAGGCCTTCTAGAAGGCCTCTGTACCCCTTCTTTTGGATGTACAAGGCCTTCTTGCTCCATTCCATACTCATATCTTTTTTACACGCGTTGTCATTGCGGAGAAGGCCTTCCGCTTTCCTTTCTTTCGCCAGGGCTTCTTAAAGGCATTCAAATATATGGCTCTTAGAAGGCTTTCCAGAGAAGGACTGTTAAAAGGCTTTAGAATAAAAGTTATCTTAAAGGGTTTTTAAGAAAGGTATGTTAAAAGGCCTTTTAATTAATGGTTCTTAAAAAGCCTTTCTGACCATCCTTGTAAAAACTGCATCGGTTCTAATGGAAATTGGCTGACCATTTTCATTCGCATCGCATCGAAAAAAACATCGATGTTTTTTTACAGTGTCCATCCCAACACAGAACCTTCTTCTTCAATGAACAAAACACAACTAAAAAGATTTACATTATTGTTTTTACTTGGTATTTTAATATGTATGTAACTTTATTTTTATAACGGGATCTGAATTCTTTCGCTTATGCTTTGGCGAAAAAACAGAACAAAAAATTTTACTCTTTCTCTTTTTAACATCAACTAAAAAGATTTACGTTATTGTTTTCATTTGGAAGTTATTTTATTATGTATGTTACTTTGTTTTTGCGTGTGCAAAAAAACAAAACAAAAAATGTTACTCCTTCTTTTATCGCTTCTCATAGAAGCGAGTGTGGAAGGTGTATCTTATCTTTTATACCAAAGAGCCGAGGCCTTATATGAGGCATTCTTTAGCAGTTACATAAGAATAGTAATTAAATCAAAAAAATTTTTAATCAGGCCTTCAAAAAGGCCTGAAGTAAGAAGGTCTTCTAAGTTTTGCCGCTGGGTAGTTTTTGTTAGTTTAAGTGCTCATAAATACATGTGTGTATGAGTGAGTGTTTTTGCTTTTGTTTTTGTAGCACTTTTGCTTGCACCTAATGATAATGTATTCATGTCAGCTTATGAATTATAATTATGTATTTATATTTTTACAATTTGTATAGTTTTACTATTTTTTAATTTGACTTTTGCTCTGCTCTTGCTGTTGAAAATTGTACTTTTAACTTATAAAATTATTGTTAACAATCAAAAAAAGTTAAACTTCTATGGCCCTTTTTCAAAACTTTCCGATAGCTACAGTTAGGATTTTGTTGGACGTATAAAACGTGTTCCTTTATTAAAACTTGACTTTAATCTAAAATGAGCGTTAAAGGAAGGTTTATCCTGGTGTGTTAAAGTAGAATAACAAATAAATAAAAACCTTTAGCTATCGGTAAGAGGTTAAAACGATACTAAAAGTTAAAACGAAATTTGTAAATAAATATGTTTTTGTTTCAAACTTTCAAATTTGTAAAAAAACCTTTAGATTTTTCAAATTCATTGGAAAAAGTTTTCCTCATGATCTGGCCTAAGCAACCAGTGAAATGCGCATACAAACTTGCTTATCCTCCAACAATAAATTTCCGTGTTTTAAGCCGGAGACTCTGCAAGGAACAATAAATTTCAGTGTTTTAAGCAAGAGACTCTGCAAGGAACAAACAAAATTATTTTTTTGAATTGAACTCTTGTAATTTATTTTGCAGATACAATTTTTTGTTTTAAACTCTCACCACCAAAAAATATAAAAAAAAGTGAAAAAACATATCAAAAAAATCATCACAGACCAAAAAAAGGATATGTATGGCTGCATATACTTGACGTGTGCAGACCCAAAATATTCTGTACATAAAGCTGAATGAAATTGTAATATAAAATGAATGAAAATTCAGTTAAAAACCGGTCAACTTATTTTTTTATTTATTTTTAACGAAAAGTTCATTTAATTTTTACTGCAAAAAATTAACCCAATGTTCCGTAAAAACAAATAAATTTTCAGTTATTTTATATAAATTAAGTATCAAAAAATTAACTAAATATTCCGTAAAAAACAAAGGAATAGTCAGTTATTTTATTAGATTCAGTCATTTTCGTTTAATCCACAAAAGGGCCGAATTTCTAAAAGATATCAGACAGACACCTGTCGGCTTGTTTTTTTTATTAGAGAGAATATTATTATTTATCTACCCCGTTGCAGACGTTTGTTTTACTTTTGTTTTGCTGACCCTTTGTTACGGAAATAAACAAATAGAAAATGGGAATTTTTAAAACAAAACAAGCAAATAGTTTTTTGATAGATAACTACAAATTCATTTTTTGGTAGTTAAAATATAAAATATTCCTTTGTGTTAACGGAGTTCGCGGTGAAATGAACTTATCGTTAATTTAAATTACATTTTCATTTAATTTTACATAAAGAAGAATTTAACTTAATCAACGGACAGTTTTAACTGCAACTGAAAATCGGTTTTAATATGCACTTAGTTTTTTGAATAACTGTTGAAATCAGTGAAAAATAATTTTGCTTGGAATTTTTAATGTTTATTTATTTAAAAATTACTGAATAGAATACTTCCGTTATACTAATAATATTTTTTGGAAATCCAGCCTTTATTTTTTTCTTTGTAAATTTGAGGCTTATTAAGAGAATCTGCAAAAAAATAAACAAATTTATTTTTTTTATTGATCTCTCGTAATTTTTATTGCAGATACAATTTTCTGTTTTTAAACTATCACCACCAAAAATATAAAAAAATTTAAGTATGAAGTATAAAAATTTTGTCTTTTCATTTGTAACATATCAAAAAAAATCATCACGGACCAAAAAAATGGACAATATTCTGTACGTAAAACTAAATGATATATTACAATATATTACAATAAATGAAAACTCAGTTAAAAACCGATCAACTTATTTTGTATTTATTTTTAACCAAAAATTTATTTAATTTTTACTGTTAAAAATGCAACCCCATGTTCCGTAAAAACAATTGAACTTTCAGATATTTTATATATTTTAACTATCAAAAAATTACTAGATATTCCGTAAAAAACAAGGGAATTTTCAGTTATTTCATTAAATTCAGTAATTTTGTATAATACAGAATTTACCCTTTTACTCCAAAAAGAGCCGAATTTTTAAAAAATACCAGACTCCTGGCCAGGGGTCATATTTTCAAACAAAAAAATTGGCATTATCGGTACTTTAATTTAAAAAAATCGGCAAACAAAAAATAAAACAATAAAAATAAAGCAGGCAAATTCAACATTAACTGATGTTAATAACAAACAAAAACTTTAAAATCAATAAAAAATAAACGTTTTACAAATAAATCGTAATTAATTAGGTACAAAAATGTATATGGGCCACTGCAAAAATTTACGGCACCTAGAAATTTTTTTTTATTTATTTTTTTTATTTTTTTTGGGCTGACATCAATTTTGAGTTGCGTGTGTATAAACCGATATTTGAGCATGTGAAATCCGTTCGGGTTAATCATTTTTATTAAAAAAATAAAAATTACAGGTTTTGTTAAAATTGAAAAAGCATACTTCAATATTTGTAAAAGCTTCAATACTTTTTAAAATACACTGAAAAAAAAATAAAAAAATTTTTTTTTATTGTGTATGCATATAACAATTTATTTAAAATTGTTAAACATTTTACAAAATTACGGCCAGTATTAGACAAAATTTGCAATATTTTGGAAAAAAAAAACTATTTGGTTTAAGAGATATAACCATTTAAACTTTACCACTCATGATTTTTTTTACCAAATTATATATTAAGATCAGTAATACCTTTAAAATGGTTAGTTTTTCTGAGTTAAGTAAGTATAGCATTAATATATTTGTCAAAACTTACTGAGATATTTATTCTTATTTCCCATAACATTTATTTTTTTTTATATTTTCAGCAAAGGCTACTATGATCATAAATTGTTTCGCTTCTCAGTTTTCTTTTAACGATTTTCAGGATTTTTAAAATGTATAATCTGAAACCAAATCAAATATTTCATACAAGGATGCTTTTTGAGGTTAGAAACATTTTGTTTCGTCCATAAAATTTTATATTCTTAAACTTTTTTGGTGCGTTTTCAATTTTAGTATCAAGCTTAGTAAAGTCTTATATTCGATGTACGCGGAATTGATACAGCGTTTTAGTTGTCACAAAGCGAATTGTGTATGGAAAAAAATGACGCTGCGCGCGCCAGGGTTGAAAGCAATTTTTTTTGCAATCTATTTAGATACCTAAACATGTTTCCATGCCATGTTTAAATATAAAAAAAAGCTTGAAAAAAAATTTGTTTTTTTGCAAACATTTTCAAAAGTTCATAACAATTTTGCGTTAAAAAATTTTAAAGTGCGTTTTCGCCTCGGAATTGCCCTTAACGTAGTAACTCACATCACGCAATACACTCGCCAACTTAAAAGACAATTCAGATTGTCAGACGCAAAAAAGATAAATTTTTAAAAAATTTACGCTAATTTATTTTAAGTTTGTGATGTCCGTGATACGTTATTGGTGCGCTGGCACCAACTTGATATACCTCAAACCTTCGGAAAATTGTAAACCGCCATGTAACTTTTCACCCAGCAGCGATATCAAACTAATTTTTTTAGTGAATATATCCTCCAAGTCTAGTGACTATATTTTGTATTGGGTTGTATCTGAAAGCTAAAAACTTTTACAAAGAAAACGGAATGGATGAAAAAAATCTTGCAAGTTTCAAGTCGTTTTTTTAATTTTTCGAATTTAAGATGACCACCAATTCTTAAGGTGAAGACTTTTTAACGAAAATCTTTGCACCTCATATCCCTCAAGTCTTGTAATAATTTTTAAAATGAGGAATTCCTTGCAAAGATTAATTTTGCAGGATACATCAAATTTAGTTTTATTTGGCTAAAAAAATTTTTCACCTTGGCGGAAGAGTGTGAAAGCGCTATAATTTGTTGGACATGCACTAGTAGAATGTTCACACTTAATTCTAAATTTTTTCCCAAAAACTTTTTGAATTTACTTAACTTTCTAAGAAAAGATTGGCTATGGGATGTACCTGCATCATTTTCAATTGCGCCTATAACATCATTTTTGTATTTAAATTTTTTCATGAAAAGTGAATATGAATTTAGCTTGCCTCAACTTTTTTGTAAGTAACATTCTATTTGCAAGCTCAAATAAAAAGTACTTTGTATTTTTTAATTTAACATTTTTCTTCTTTTTTCATTCTTAAATACAACCAATTTTTAAATTAAACCTTTGTCAAAAAAAATTTTGATATTTTCTTTTGTTTTGATCACTATCTTTTATTCTAAATAATATATACTAAATAATTTAAACAAATAGAATATGGGATTTTTTTACACAAAACAAGCAAATCTTTTTTTTTAAAGATAACTAAAAATGTATTTTTTGGTAGTTTAATTATATTAAATAACTGGAAATTCATTTGTTTTAACGGAATTCACGGTTGAATTTCTGACAGTAAAAATTAAATGAACTTTTCGTCAGTTTTAATTACATTTTCATTTAATTTCACACACAGAAGACTTTAACTTAATCAGTAAAAATCAGATTAAAATAAATTCGCTTGGAGTTTTAAATGTTTATTTATTTAAAAATGACTTAACGGAATACTTCTTAAATAAACCTGTAATAATATTGTGAGTGCACATCAGTGTTGCCAATTTGACATTTTTCATGCTAGATCTAGCATTTTTTAAAGTCATTTGGCATGAAAAAAACTGATTTAGCATCTAGCATTATTTAAAAATTTCTAGCATTTTTTAGTTCTTGTCGTATTTTTAATATTTTGCATTAATGTTTAATTTTAATACAAATATCAAAGAAAAAAATGAATGATTCTAACGATGAATGTAAATGCTCATTAATGTGTATAGATGGGAGGAGAGAAAATATATCCAATTGGTAAATTATGCTAGGGAAAATAATTGGTAAAGGATATGTGGGTACAAAAATTTTGTAAAAATTTAATATTTTGATCAACATTGACTTCACTAATAAACACATACCTTGTTCACATGTTTAAATCAATATGCTCCGGTTTATTATTGTAGGTTTAGTGCTATTTAACCAGCTTTTTAGTATTTAACGACGTTTAAAAAAAAACGAAAAGTAATTTAAAACTAAATTAATTTTATTGACAGTTAATGATTGCCATATTCATTTGTGTTTTATATATACCCAAATAAATTCCCATAAAAGGAATATTCCCGGTATTTACCCAAACATCAGATAAATACCCTGCATAGTTCCATCTATATTTATGTGAATATAAATAAACTGAAATAAAAATCAAGAAAGGAAAAAAATTTAAAAAATTAGTAAAAACTATTCAAAAAGTTTCACAAGGATTGGCTTAAACACTTAAAGTAAAAAGAATGGGCGAAGGAAACAGATAAAAAACCTTTTGAAATTACTGCAAATGTGATATTCACCCTTATCGTGGTTGGCGTATTTAAAATACGCCTGCGACTGTTTCGTAATAGATTAAAGAGAAGGTGAACTTATTTGCTTTAATCTATTACCAAACAGTCGTAGGCGTATTTTAAATACGCCAACCACGATAAGGGTGATTGTTTCTAAATTTGTGGCCTGAAGCAACAAGGAAGCACAAAAATGCTACGGGCATAATCCAAAACCATCCAGTCCCTTTTAAAAGAACTTGTTACAACTTTCAGCATAGAAAAAATTCAGAAAAAATAGAAAGTCGACTTTAATTAAACAATTCGTTCAGACAATTAAATATTTTACTAATCTTGCCCCTGCAAAGGAATTGATCATATCAATTAACGGATTTGTATTTTCGAGTCATGGGATACAAATTAAGTCATTAAAAAAATTAATTGCATAAACAAAAAAATACACCACACATTAAAAAAATCAATTGCAGCAAACAAAAAATTAATTGAATAATTATTGTACTCCAATTAATTATTTAATTGAATAATTTTTTGCAAACATTTTTTTTGTGCAGAGGCGGTATTATGTTTAAGTGCTGCGCACAGTTCAATTGCGCTTGTCGATAATCTGATAAACCTTTGTAAAAGGCAATTTGACACCTCATCGCGAAAGCTGAAGGACAAAATGGAGAATTTTATAAAAAATGTGCTTGGCCCTTACTTTAATGAAGATTTTTCTTTATTTTTTATAAAAATTTTTTTAGCATTTATTCTAGCATTTATTGTAACAAATTCTAGCATTTTTTCCTCAATAAGTTTTGGCAACACTGGTGCACATACATATGTGTTCTAACCTTCTCCTCTAAAGTTGCAATAATGTATGTGAGTAAGCTGTAGTTTGTGAATACGTTTTATTATTAAGAATCTGTTCATAATTTCGAGAAGCCTTCATTCAAACTTCTTTTGTGTCCATACATCATCTTATTATGTCGGTATATTGATTAAATTAAGCCTTTAAACAGCTTGCCGAATTTTGTTGGAATCGTTCCGTATTTGACAATAGCTCCCACACATATTTTACACCCGAAAACATAAATCCCCCTCCCATAAATCGCTTTAAGACGAGAAAATTCAACTCAAAACTCGAAAATTGAAGTCGGTCTTTCATTACTTTACTTTTGTACTTTCAGTATGTTGAGTTAAATTCAATTAAAAAACAAAAAAACTTTAAAAGTTCATTAACATAATTTTATTATAAAACTTCTCGTTTCTAAAAATTACATAATAAATTTAGTATGTTAATAAAAAATTAAATAAAACTAAAATGAACTGTATAAAAAAAAATTTTTTTTTTCTATTTGTAGTTATTTTTTTGTTGCATGTTGTTTTTGCATAATAATAAATAGCTTTGCAATAATTGTTTATACATATATAAAACTGTTATCAGTTTGGATTTTGTGGTCAGATTATAATATTTGAAGCAGCTAAGTTTCCGTTCAATCTTAAATTGTCATTTTCATCACATATTAATTGTTTTCAAATAAATAACTAATTATTTATAATTGAAAACAAACTAATGGTAATGATTTAATAAACATGGTTACGAAAAGTAACATGATGTAAACCATTTAAGAGCTTTCTTGCAAAAAGTACATCCACATATTTACAATATTGGGACTGCGTTTGGAAAACTTTGTTTATGTTTTTTTTTTTCAAATAAAATAAAATTTCGACTATGAAAACCTTCGTAATACTGACATTCAATAGAAATTCATTTATAATTTTTATGTTCTATATGTTATGTTGACATTTTTATTGAATAAATTAAACCATTGTGCGACTTATTGTATACTATAAGAAAAAAATGGAAATAAAACGGCGAATATCATATACAATAATATTGCTAGTGTATGGGCCGCTTTAGAAAGATGGTGAAATAGCGTTTACATTTACATTTGATTTATAGTAAATTAATTTTGGATTAATTTTAAAATTTTCCGTAAAATGTAATAGTTGTCACTTTAAAAAAAATATTTCAACCGAAAAAAATTCAAACTACATAACAAGAAAAGTACGAAAAACATTATTTTTTGTACCCAGTTTGTTTTTTGAATAACAAACAAAAAAGTAAAAAAATCAAGTTATTCGCAAAATATAATAGTAATATAATAATAGTACCAAAAACGAATATTATAACCCACAATCAGTTACAGTAATTTTTTGAGTCTTTTAATAAAACGTTTTACTGCTTAAACCACAACAACATTATAAAAAACTAAATTTATTTTTGGTTGGTTTCAAAGTTGGCAAAAAAAAATGAAAAAATCCCGCATTCTCTTTTTAAAATCTTTTCAGTTAAATACATAAAATTATTATAGAAGAATAATGACAAAAACCATATCGGGTCGTACTGCTGCAGTTTTTAGTTGAGATTACTTCTTCTTAAAGGCTCAGTTAACCGGGAGTAACAGTAACCTTACAGATTGGGACGTACTATCTTACTGCTAGCTATAATCGTTATAAATGCTTTACATACAACAAAATGAATCAGCTAATTTCCAACGTTACTGTTACTCCCGGCTAACTGAGCCTTAAGCCAAGGAAAGGATAAGAACGACGGTGAGTGAGAAAAAACATTGTGTGCAGCTAAACTACAACAAGGTACATACAGACAAGACAAGAAATTATTTATCCCAAAGCCAGCTGCGCCACCGTATGTCTCGCCACCTGCTCCATCTTCTGCTTTCATAAAGAGGAAACTTTTTAGTTTTATTTAGTAAGTGATTTGCTTTACATTTTTAAGAATTTCAGTAAATTTGTTTGTTTGATTCAGCTTAATAATTTGCTTGACTAATATTTACTAATAATGCTAATATTATTTGTTTGTAAAAATCAGGGATTTTTTCAATAAACGAAATGCAAAATGAATTGTTTGACTATGCAAATTTGTTTGTTGTTTGGATCCGGCAAGTTTTTTGTTTGAATTGAAAAAATGTTTTTTTCTGTGAATATATAAAAACATATGCAAAGACTGAATTAATATTTTTGTTGTTAATACTTTTTATGTTAAATTAATATTTTGTTAAATTTTAATAAAAATATAAGCAGAAATTGCAAAAATAAGCGATTGATAAGAAAAAATTTACTTTAAAAAAACTAAAATTAAATTTTAGCACTATGTGTCATCACTTTAAATAATTTTTATAATTTTTTAGCTCTTCTTTTTTTGAAGCCAGCTTAGCTCCAAAATTTTTTAGGATCTGGTCACACTGTATGTATGCCAGAATTTTTTCACTGAATTCCTTTTTAATTATGCAATTTATCTCTAGAGACCTTGAGCGTATACGTGCTTTTATAATATGCAAATAATATTCAAAGACGAAAGATCACAATGCTCTAAGCCAGCGATACACAACCTATACTATTACATTTTACGATTGTACGTATTAAAAGAAAAATCAAAAGGTGCGGCGATTTTTTCTTTTTATTTCCGAATACAGTGTCCTGTTTTTTAAATAACTTTCAATTAACCCGAATTGTACCAGAACTTTTTTGTAAAGAATTTAGTTTTGGTTGACATAAATAATGTAATAAGGTTCTGATTGATGTAAAAAAAAAAATTTTCCGAACAGTCCGATATGCAGAGTAGAGAAAACTTGTGTGTCCATACGGCTACACGGGTACAAACTAGGATGGTTTTTTTTATAAAAAAAATTGTATTAAAATAATTATTTATTTTAAATTTAAATAAACTGTAAGTTATTTTTTAAGATTTTTGACAAATAAGTCGTGCTTTGTAGGTTTTGTAGTATCATATAAAACATTTAACGCATTTGTTAGATGCTGTTCGACAAGTTTATTTGCAGATTTCCCAATCACAACGTTTAACATGGTGACCACAACCATCAAATAAAAATTGTCGCTTGGCTATTCCTTCATGTTTATGTTAACCGATAACCTGGACGTTATGGCTATTTTTTAAATTTAGCCACGAAAACATTAGTTGACACCATTTTATTCTTCTGTATGATGTTCTAAAAACGGATACATTTTGGTTCATTCGTTTACATCGAGCATAAATTTTTTATAGTTTATTATTGATAAAGAATCGTGGAAGAAGCATGACAGTTATGCAGCTCCTCTATTGTAAATGGCATACGTCTACTTTTTAGTATGATTTCACAATAAACTTTTAGTTGTTTTGGGCATACATCATCAGGAATACCTTGAAGTTCGATTTTGCGTCACCTTTTCCAAATAATAACCTTTATTTTCTGGAGGCACAAAATAATGTTATGCACATTGTTTTCTCCACCTTCATTTACACTGCCAAACTTTTCAATATAGTGCAAACCCATTTTTTCTTGCACCAATTTGCTTTTAAATCTTCCA
Source organism: Pollenia labialis (assembly GCA_949318255.1). Classification (NCBI taxonomy): domain Eukaryota; kingdom Metazoa; phylum Arthropoda; class Insecta; order Diptera; family Polleniidae; genus Pollenia; species Pollenia labialis. Next base: position 136,928,788 of record OX439139.1, read on the forward strand.
AAAATAAGTGAAGAAAGCATATTAATTTTTACTGACTTTGTACCCTAAAAAATTCTTTAAAAATGTATACGTCATAACAACAACATTTTTAAAAAGTCACAACTTAGTTTTATGTATTATTTATCGATACTTTCATGATTACAAATAAAATATAAACAAATATTCAGCAATACTTATTTATTCATCTCAAAATATCCTAATTTTTGTTGTTCTTTAATTTTCTCAAACATTCACCAACTAAACTGAATCTTCGTCATAATGAACGTTGACGCCTACCAATTCAATCTCTACGGACATACATTTCACTGGTTGTTTATGCTATGTTCACATTTGGCTTCTTAAACGCGTTTAAGCAGCTCGAACGTGATTAAGCTCTTCAAAATCGAGATAATTACTTCAAATTGACATGATTACAACTAAATCACTTCATAAACCACATAGAATCCTCTGAACATACCTCAAACCAAGGCGAATTTAAATTCGTCTTGCCTCAAACTGAAAAACGGCCACAATGAACGTACCTCTTTGACAGTAAGTTTTTTTTTCATTAAATAAAAAAAAAAGTTAAAGCATAATAAAAATTAAATGGATTTGGAAAAGAATAAAAGAAAGAAGCCTTGGAGTCAGAAGAAGGAAGAGATGCTAGTGGAAGTGTGGGGTGAGAGTAAATAATCTGCTGATGACTTTATTAATGTATTTCTTTCCATTTTTAATGTTTTCAAGAAATTTAAATTTGCTTGTTCTTTTTTGTTTATTGATCAGCTGTCTTTGCTGTCAACATAATCATCTCAAATGTAATGTGAACGGCTTTGATTAGCTAAATCAACATTTTGATTAAGCGCGTTTAAAAACTCAAGTGTGAACTTAGCATTAGGCCAGATCATCAAAATCATTTCAAAGATTTGAGAAAATTTTAAAAATGGAAATTGTTTATTCAATTAAATTGGCTTTTTAAACATATAGGCATTTTCAGCAAAAGGTAAACCGTGCCCGAAAATTTAAATGGTTTTAAAAATCTTTTTTGTTGACCGATAATATCACAAAAAAACCTGTAACTAATTTGATTGTAGTGTATTTATACGCAATCTCAGTTGTATTATAGAACAGTTGGTTGCCTTAAATTAATTTCTATTTTTCTAATTCTTACAGCCAATTTCATCAAGTTCAGTTAAAACTTTGAAAGAAATGCATTTAGAAGTGTGCTTTTGTTGTGAAATTTTGTAAGTGTAAGTTTTTTCAAGTCAATATTGTGGGGCTTTCTAATGGCTGGATCTAAAATGAAGTAATTTCTTTGAAAAGTTACGTTACTCACCTTTTAATTTACATATATATTGGCAAATGTGAAAATAAAATATTTGTGTGTTGAGAAAATTATCCGACTATGATGTTCTAATTTTAAAAGGTTTGCCGATTAGATTAGAGAGTTATAATTTGGATCTTGTATAAGCCATATTGCATCTAATGGGTTACGATGTATGGCAAAGATTGTCCATAGTTTTTGCATCTACCTATTGGCATTGCATTTAATATTATTTAATAATATTATGAGTCTTGGTCTGGTTTTCGGTGAGGACACTTTAAGGATATCGAAGTGATAAGATCTCGGTTTTAATCAGATCTGGCCGCTGCTCTTATTGTGAAGATTATTAACTCTGGCTCCATATTATAGTGTTAGCTAAAACTAACTATCTGTATGTCACAATGGTCCATATTGGTATCTGGCTGAGGGTGCGCAGTTTGCTCACTCCAGCCTTTCTAAGCTAACAATCTGTATATAAGTGTTTACAAACAAAGCCTATTGTTGCACGAGGTGTTTAAAGCAACGTTTTTAAGATCATAATTTAAATATCGAGTGTGTATACGCAATCCAAAAGAACGCGGCTAATCACAGTTCCATGAACTGCCATAACAACTAGAAGCACCTTGGACAGGGTATTGGTAAAAACTTTGCAAGGATCAGTATATGAGTTTGAGATATTTGAAACGTTTAAAGAAATAAGCCAGACTTGTTCGATAATAATTTTTACCGAAGTTGCAAAAATAAATAAATTAAATTAAAAAGGCAAACCACAACAAAAGATAAAAAGTTCAACGTTTTTGCGCTTCAACCATATTTTAAACTCATTTAAAAACAAGTTGCGTTATAATCTTTACAATCTGTATTCTCTTATAAAATAATATTAAACATTAACGAAAGGGAATACACTGAGCGACAAATGTATTATTTAATAAATTCACTAAATTCAGTTTAATTCTTTGTACTTCAAATTGCTTGTCGAGTGTATTTTACTTTTAATAATATTTTGTTTAATTTAATTAAAAAATATACTTTTAATGAACCAGGACTTCTTTAATTCAGACCAAACAAGACTCTTTTCAAATTTCTCAATATTTTGGTTTAATAATTGTTTTAAATTGTAAAGCTATTAATTTGTACAAAATACATAATTTCATCTTAAACTATTTTTAAATTGGGCATCTTTTTTATTTGCAAAATTAAAACATGTTTAAAAATTATAAATCCTACAAACAAAAATCTGTATTACTTGAGAATTTTTAAGCTAATTTTAGTTTTACAAGACCTTAATTCAAACCTCTTTAAAACTTAACAAATTAACAAAGTTATAAAACTGAATATGGCTCCATAATTTCCTTCGTCCTTACTTTTAAACTAAATAGAGAAAAGGCTCTTTTTAAAACACATCATAAAAACTAATGCTTCAAAAGGTTGAACGTTTATAGAAAATATTCCTGAGTAGTCTCTAGTTAATTAATAATATTTTGTAAAGTTTTAATTCACAATCTGTTTCATGTGCAGTATCTTTTTTCTGCTCACTCATCTACAACCAAACATTAAATATTTTCAAAAGAAAAACTATTTTAAATCAAGTAGATACCCTCTTTTGGAAAAACCAACACATTTTAAAGAACAATTTTTCAAGTACCAGTTTATTACCAGTTAAGAGGCTTTTCTACATTTCCTTTTTCTTATATTTTTATTAAGGGATAATTTAGTTGAGTTGTTATGTGAAAGAAAAACTTATTTAAATTTGTTTTTTGAGAACCTAAATACATACATTTTGGTATAAAATTAATTTGTTTGCAACAACTTGTTTCTACTTTTATGTGAAGTCTATAGAAATGTTATAATTGAGATGATGATAAAAAGGAAAAACTGACGAAAAAAAACAACAATGTACAAATAATTAACTGGGTTTAACACTTAAATGGTTTCATCAACATAAGATATTGAGATAAATTAGGAATACACAGGAAGAAAGTTTAACTAAAATTTTGAGAAGCAGGAAAACGTAGATGGTCAAGCTCGAACCCACGCGTAATAATAACAAAAACATTTTCGAAGGTGTATGAATGTGTATTTAGGACTCATGACTACTCATGGACCCGCAAAAACAGAATCATATTCTGAGAAGTGTTCTATGTGCTAAAGATTATTTAGATATTAAAATCTCGTTCTATGCGATAGATGCGTCCCAAAAAATCACATAAATTGAATTAGCATAAAACTAGAGTATCGTAAAAACTAAAAGTTCGTTCCAAATTTCTTGAAAACCGCATAAATTCAAATTTTAATTAAAAAATCAAAACAAAATCGTATAAAAAAATCAACAAAAAAATTTTGTTGGAATTTCTTTATATTTGGCCTACCCATAGTTCTAATAGATATAAATATGTTTGCGAAATATTTTTTTTTATGATGTTTATTTGGCGAAGTACGGTAGGGTAATTGCTGCCGTTTTCAAAAAAATGTTTTTTTAATTATTTTTTCGAACTAAAAACAAATTATATAAAAAAAATGTAATGTAATTCTTAAAGAAAATCGATTGATTTTCATTTGCATAACCGGAATGAACAATTTAAATCAAAGTTTTTCTAACTTAGTCCAATTTTTTTTTAACCTCAATTAGTTTTAAAGTTATGCAAATTTCTTTACACTCGTAAAAGTGGTTATAGAAATCTTGTACCGCACTTCGGCGTACTTATTATATTGTAAAACTTTTATTATGTGCTCTTAATAAGTTTAAAAACACTCATACATACGTATCGGCTATGCATGGAAAAAACTTAAAACAAAAGAAACTATAACGATATAGTGCTGCAAACTTGGTTTAATTTAAAAACGGTAAAAAAAGTTTAAAAAAGATATAAGATTTCAAAATCTGTAAAAATTCTAACAAAAAAATCGTAAATTTAAAAATCGCATACATTTGAATCCGCATAAAACGAGACCTGAGTGTATACTATATTTTTCTTGTGTTTAAGCCTTGTGTTAATACCCGGGTACCATGGTACCCACCCAAGTATAATAACATGAAAAAAAATGTATTTAGAATTAAAATTTTTAAACAAGCTTCTGGATCGTCGTTATTTAACTTAAAAGAAAGCGAATTTAGATTCTAGATTTATTTTTTGCTTCTTAAATATTAAAAAAAATTTGCTTAACCATCGCAACATGCGCACCCGGGTACCAAATACAATACAATTTATGGGATAACACAAACACGTTTTGACTGCTCAAAGAATTCAATAAACTAAATTCTGTATCAAACAATTACTTAAGTTTAGTTTCCAAAGCGTTAGTATTACAATACGGGGAAGTCTCATTTACATATCATGTGCGAACAGAAATGTTCAACTGTTATGCATACTAAAAAAAAAAAAAGTTAAAAAATCAAGTTAATACGCTTTTAAAAAGTTAAAACATTTAATTTTATTTCATAAAAATATTGATTACTAATGCATTATAGTATATGGGTACCCGGGTACCCCGGGTGCTAAACAATGTGGTTAAAGTTAGGTATACTAACACAAGGGTTAAGTTATTTTAGGGTGGTGGTTTACAAGGAACCTAACGTAGCCACATTTGTAATGAGGCTATGTGAAATAATGGGCCTTATAATTTCCAACGGGACCTGTTTTTACAATAGTTAGAACACACGTGTTAAATTTCTGTAAACTATTAACAAGATTGTAACTTCTACTCACATGGTTTACATGGACAACAAACCGTACGGTGTACCAAAGTATTGTTATGTGTTGCACACATCATCACCAATGCAAAATAGTAGTCATAGAAATGTAAGCTAAAAGTAGGTTTTTAACTTTAAAAAGGAGGAGTGTCAAATTATATACCGCTAGGAACAAATTGGGTTGTGCGTCGTAAGATCGTAGGACGTTACGCCGTAAATATCTAAAAAAAAACACTTACCCTCATTTAAATCGTATAGGTATATTGTATTTTGGTTTCTATTAATAATGTAAATTGCAGTTATTTTTGCCTTCTTGTATTTCGTTTTGAAAACAATTTTAATTATATTTTTAGTTTCTAGTTTAGTTTCTATGACAATACGTATTAGTTCGACTTTCATATGTTGCTATTGTGTCCCTACGGCAATTTACAAAAATTTATAAACTTTTAAAAAACTTAAAAAGAAATTAAAACCTGTACAAAACATGTACAAAAAAAAAACCAAAAATTAAAAAATTTATATATCTATAATCTAATAACTAGACCAATATCTCTAATTAACCATAATGCAGTTCAACCATTATCCCTTCAACAATAAATTTCCGTTTCTCAATAGTATGAAATGGTAATTTAGCACATTTGAAAGAAACCTTGAAAATTAATTTTTAAACCCCAAGAAATACTTTCATAATGCACGATACGATGTTTGTTGTCATTCACAGCTTAACGTCAAGTTTTTTGCCCAACATAATTTGGCGTTTCGTTATTTCAGTAATTGAAAAATTCAACCATAGAGAGGTACACAATTAAGAGAAAAAACATTTAAATATGGTCACCTCGGACAAACTATTTTTAAAGAAAATTTTAAACATATTATGATTCATTTAACAGTATTATTGTGAGCGAAAACTATATTATGGTTGAATTAGTCCTCCATCAAGAAACCACAATCATATTATGGTTGCCTCTGAACATTCGTATGTTTTGGCAGCGTTACACTTTTTTTGGGGATATTTAAGAGAAACAGCCAAGAACAATTCAATAGCTAATTTATGAGATAATTCGGCACATTAACGACATTGAAACTCAATTGTGTCTCAGAGTCATTGAAAATATGGACCATCGGTTAGAGTTATGCCACCGAAGTCGTGGCGAGCACTTAACCTCCATTGTCGTATATCATTCTATATTAATATAAAATATTATTAAAGATTATATATATGAAAAAATTTTGTTTTATTTGCAATTAACTTCGGCCATTATGGTTGGATACCCTTTAGAAGTGAATTGCGCTAAAACAGAAAAAAATTGGACAACTCAGAAATTGTTAAACTAAAATAAGAAAACTTTAACATTTAATACCCACATAAGAAACCGGAAAAATCGCATAGGATAAACCATAAAACCGCTTTAAGCGGATAAAAATATTATAAAGTTGCAAAAATAACCCCTAAAACAGTGTTCGAAAATACACACTAAATAGCTAATAGCGTTTTTGTGGTAAATGATTAAAAAAAAATAACGCTTCCCTGCTTAGCATCTTTCGCACACAAAAATAATACTGTTTATTTAATTCTGTTCTTTGTTTTTAAAAAACCACAAACTTCCTTTTTTTTCGTTTCAGCTTATTATTGTTTGTTCGTTTTTGTTGTTGGGTTTAGCACTCTTTTGGCTTGTAAAGAAACCCAAACCTTTTTTACAAAAACAAAATACACATTCGAAAAATACAAATACAAACACAAACAAAACATAAACACACACAAGCTGCTTGTGCTGCCTGCGGTCGTTGCTAAAATTGTGTTAATTTCTTTATAAATGTAAAAAAATAAACATTATAGAACATCGAAATATAATGTTTATCTACAGTATCACTACAATTGTTCTGTTTTTTTTTTAACGAAGAACAGAACACTATATAATTTTTGTCACTTTGTTGAAAATAGTTACGAGCGGTATTGAGGGTTGTGTTCATCTACACAAACTCTAAAATAATAGATATCGTTTGTGGGTGTGCGAGTCAAACGCTAAATAATGTTCTGTTTACTTTCAAACACTACTCTAAAATAGTGAAAATGTTTAATTGCTTAAAACCACTATTTTTACAACTTTCCGATAGTTAAAGTTAGAATTTTATCGGTGTTACATTATGATAACTTAACTCAAACCTACCTGCTTTTCGCTCACTTTAAGTAAAAGTAAAGTTGCAATTATGGAACACATTTTATACAGCCGACAAGATCCTAACTTTGGCTAGCGGTACGTTGTGAAAACAGGCCTAAATGTTTTAAAACGTTCGCTTGCTGTCCTAAAAAATAAAATGCAATCGTGTTTATGTAGTAGTTTCTTAGGAAAATATCTCACCATTTCTTTAAAAATCAGTTTTTAAGATAACAAAATTTTTAAACCCTGTCACAATATTTTTAATTTATTTCCAAAACCGCTCATTACTTTTAAAAACTTTTTATCTTAGCATAACATCAATTAAATAAAGAAAGGGTAGCTTATTTTTTATCAGTGTAATTTATGTCTACTTAAAAATAAAAAAAGGATTTGCACATACTTTTACAACTGAACAAGTATTTGTATCAAAAAGTTACCCAAGTCATAGAAATTATACAATTTTATGTTACATTGAAGATTATTAATTAGGCAGAAACTTATTAGACTTAAAACCAACAAAGTATAATTAGCCGAGGATTCCAAAGAAAACGAAAATGAAATCGTAATAAAAAGCACAAAATTTTTCTACTTCATTTATGAAATAAAAAAGGGTTCCGTCTTCAGCTCATGGAATCCTAATGAGTGAAAAGTAAATGTAGCAATTATTAAAAATTATTTCATTAAAAAAAAACAACTCACATCTCATGTTTGTACAGATGTTTTTGAACAAGTTCCTCTGTATTAAGATATTAATGCGCTTTTATAGTACAAGTAAAAACGTAACAAAACTGACTTTATTTTCCAAAGTTGAAGTGGTAAAAAAACTTAATTTTCTAATTCCGCTTTATCCTTTTTTAAAAAAAGGTGTAATTTCTTAGTAGGCTTGCGATGTTTTTTAAAGAGTTTAAACGTTACCAATCAGTGGTAACTAGAATGAGTAAAAGGGCCTAATAGAAGCAGTCACAAGCCCTTCTCGCCGCATTCCATTCTTATTTTTTTTGTATACAGGTTGCCATTGGGAGCAAGCCCTTCCACACTGCCTTTAATATCAACTACGACCCCTTCCAAAAGAAGGGAGTAAGGAAGGTCACGAAAAATAAATAAACCTGAACAACTTCCTTTCCTTCTTCATAAAGAAGGGAGTAGCGAATGTGTACTGAATATTTTGGAAGGGCTTTCGAAAAGAAGTTTGTACCTTCTAGAAGTCAGGGTATCATACCAAGAGAATCTTCAGGAAAGGCGTATAGAGTCCTTCAAAAAGGCGTGCCACTTCCGGTCCTTTCAATATTTGCCGTTGGGAGTATTCATAAAATGTAAGCTTTAATTCACTAATACTTAGGCCCTTTTTATATTCGATCAAAGTCATAATTTATTTCCATTAAATCAGACTTTGATTCTGAAAGGCCATGGTACCCACCTAAGTATATTGACTTGAAAAAAACAAAAATGTTTAACTGTTAAACTAAATAATACAAAGTTAAAAAAACAAGTTAATACGCTTTTAAAAAGATTGATAATTTATTTTTTTCATAAAAATAGCGATTATTAATACATATTAGTATATGGGTACCCGGGACCCCGGGTCCTACACAATGTGGATAAAGTTGGGTATTAACACAAGGGTTAAAAGAGCAGCATACAGCGAAAAATATAAATGTACCGCTATTTGACGTGATGGGAGAAAACTTAACTCAGATTAGGCTTTAACATACAAACAAAAACATCAGGTGGAATAGTTAAATAAACTTTAAAATGTCTACCGCTATAATTATTTATATATAAATTAATTTCTTGTGCCTATAACTTAATATTAATTAAAAAAACTGAATTTGTATACATTAATTTTTTAGTCATTTTCTTCTAAATTTCACTTTAAATACAATTTATAATATGGGTGACTGTTACATAACATTTTTAACCCTAAAAAAGCCCACACCTTCATACACATATTGCTTACGTGATGCTTTGCTGGCACCTAAATAACAAAGACATAATACCCCAATATTATGTACACGCAAAGAAAAAACATGGTTGTGGTAAACATATTCTAAGAGCAACATATTATGATAAGATTCATGATTGTAGTCACCATATTACGATTGTTATTAAATCATATTATGACCAAATATGTTCGTAATATTACATCATAATATTTTTCCCTTAATCATATTGTTGTCATGGTAACCATAATAAGTTAAGAAGTAATCATATTACTGTCATGGCAATCATAATAAGTTTAGAAGTAATCATATTATTGTCATGGCAATCATAATTAGCATAGAAGTAATCATATTATTGTCATGGCAATCATAATAAGTTTAGAAGTAATCATATTATTGTCATGACAATCATAATAAGTTTAGAAGTAATCATATTATTGTCATGGCAATCATAATAAGTTTAGAAGTAATCATATTATGATGCAAAGTGATATGAACTGTTATACATAAATTTTTTACATCATAATATGATACAACTTTAAACATAATATTTTTATTGGAAAAAAATACTTATGATAAAATAAAAAACATAATATAGTTACTGTAATCTTTTTGGCGTAGGTCGCAATTATTTATAAATTATTTTATGCAATTTTCATTATTTTTCTCTTAAAATAACACAAAACTTACCAGTAATGGTTAATATTTTGCACCAATATTTCACAAATTTTTCCACCACTTTAAGATTATTAAAATTTTTTAGCAAAGATATTTTATTTTGTGACACTACAACCCTTTTTTAATGTATTTTTTTTTCATTTCTTGTTTATTTTAATGATTATTTTGTTATTTCTTTTTTAACATTTTTCTTTATTTTTTTTTAATTTCTTGTTTATTTTAATGGTTATTTTTTTATTATTTAGCCACTCACAAACAAATAATGCGATATGTTTATGTAAAACACGACACAACTGATACAAAATTATTTTACAAATGGCGATACCAAAATATTATTAGAGTAACGATATTTTGATTGCATCTTAAACTTATTATGATAAATGTATATAAAGTTATCATGTTATGGCTATTAAATATCATGTTTTGGCTGTGAGTAATATAATATGTTTTGAAAGTTATCATAATTTAGTTGTTAGAAAAATAATTATTTTTCGGTCAACAATACTCAAATTTATAATTGCGATAAACATTAATATGTTTACAGTAACTATAATATTGCTGATATTTAATAAAAATAACAATTATTTGTTTACAACAACAATATATTGTTACAATAAACACAGTGTGGTTGCCGTAACCATGCCCAACCATATTTTTTCTCTGCGTGTATGTATAGATCTAACGGTATTGTTAAATACACATTTGTACGTACAACTCTCAATCATACTCAGACAGGTATGTGTAACCATAAACCATTCAAAAGGTTAACCATTAGCTGACGGAAGTGTTTGATTGCCATGGTAAAAACTATAGTTATAAAACCTTTACGTCAAAATTAATTGAGCCAGGCATGACAACGAAAAAGGACGCATACGTATACATACAGTCTTGCCTTTACTGGCTACATTGGGAAGCATGAAAGCATTATTTCCTTCCTTTTAACACATACCTGTAGAACACCTTGGAAAATTCAAAGATACTCTTAGTTTTGAAAGAATGAAAACAAACATAAGTATCTGTGTATATACAGGCACATTTTGACGGTATTTTTGTTATAACTTATAAGTACGGACAAGATGTAAATATGTTTGCTGTTTGTTAAAAAAAAACATATGGTCTACTTACATTCTATACAATCTTTCAGATTTTTGCTAGTATGTGTGTGTGTGTTTTGGTGTATACAACAAAAATTTCTTTAGACTTCTTGTATGTTGACAAATTAGTGTTACGTGCTGCAAACCGTAAGAATTGTTATTTTACACAATAACACGCACAACATCACGCTAGCAGAATGCTGTTCTTAAAAGTGTGGGTAAATGAAAATATGTACTTTAATTTTTTTTTGTAATAAAATCATAATTTAATATTTTTTTTCATGAATTTTTTAGTTTAAAGGTAATAAGTACTTTTTTTAAATTATTTCCACTGTGCACTTTTTTTTGGAAACCTAAACCTTAAAATTTAATTTTTACAATATTGTTACGTTCTTATATTAATGGCCTGTTTGACTGACTTTGTTCGCTTAACTTACATGTAAAAAAAACAATATTTGATAATTTGTTTTTGTTTTAATTATAATTTTAATTTCATGCGTTAGCGACGAAATTATTTGCTAAGACTTGAAAGCAAAATACATAAATGTCGTGAGTTACCTTTATAACATTGCTTCTGTAAAAGTCAGATGCAAAATTTCAATTAGAGCATGCTCTATTTTCTTCTAACAAACCATCTGACATCAGCTGTGCCAGAAATCTATGCCGGGAAGAAATTGGCAGCGGCGGCAAAATATTGATAATTTTAATAGAAATTATGTACATATATTTATAGATGATGTTTCATTATAATATCCCAAATTGGTATCTTTAAATTTAAAGAAACAAATTTTAAGACGACTGAAGTGCAAATAAAATTTTTTGTGGCGGCAGTACGCTATTTTGAAACCGAGAACGACTTTGGTTCTGCAATAACTATGAGAAAAAAACAGAGACAATGTCAGAAGCAAATGACATGTACGTTTGTGACCAAAGGTAATAAACCTAATGTAAAACGGCAGCTTTGACAGACATGCACAATAACATGTGAATTCCAAAGATGACAAGTCAGATGTAAATAACATGCCGTGTATATGCTCCTTAAAACTGACTACTCTGTGCTAGATGGCGAGCTTTATTTCTTCCTAGTTTTAGAATAAAAGCAACTTCATATTTACCTTAGCATCTGGTATACTATTTCAACTGAATGGCTTCTTTTTAACATATTTGCAACAGAATTAACTCTTAAATTATCTCTACTTTCTTTTACTAACACAATTTCAATTAAACTGTAACCAACACTAGAACTACAACTAAAATTATTTCTAAACTTACTTTCGTAACAAAATCATTACAGAAGTTATTTTCCTATTTTAAGCGAAAAGTAAGAATAGTGTAATTTATTTCACTAAATTTTGTTTTATCAAAATGAGACTAAGAAGAATGTATATTCGAAAAAGCCGAAGCATCATATGACAACTACACGAATTGTGAGTACTGGATTATGCCTCTTTGGAACCTTTAAGGATGTATGGACCTTACAACACAAAATTTTGTTAAAAGAATTAGATTGCAATTAAACAGACGGATGGACAACTTAGATCGACTCAGATTCTAATTCCAAGTCGATTCGTGGACTTATATACGGATCAGATTCTATAGGCTTCGTTACTCTTACGTAACCGTATCCCTAGGGGAAAGGGAACTAGCACCAAACTTGTCACATGACAGTTCTAAAGTAGTAGGGACCGGTTCTAGTAGACTGCCACCTTTTTGTCACTTTGTAACAGCTCTCTGAAACAACCTTAAAGAAAATTTTGTTTAAAATAATGCCTGTCCCAGATACTGTCCCGAGTGAACTACATTAATATGAAATATCTCCTTCATATAAAGTAATAAAAACAGATAGCATCAGCCCGCACAAAAGTTTTGTGTCAGTTACCTTTCCTCTGCAGTAAATTCACATTAAACACTTTATCACCATTCAGTTCATATTATTATAATATTATGTTCATATTATAATCCCGTGATTAGAGCTTTAAGGACAATTTACACAAATTTCCCTCTGGGATACGTTTCTTGCCGTTTTTCTTTCCAGACTTATAATTGGGGAATTATTGTCATTTCTTTTAATTTTGATAACATTGGTATGATTCAATTATGAATGGAACAACATATCTACCAAATGGCGGCCGCGACCTCGGCGACACACCTCCACCCACCCGATGGTCCAAATTTTCAATGACGCTGAGGCATAATTGAGGATCTATGCCGTTAATGTGTCGAAATATCTCATCCTTTAGCTCTTGAATTATTGCCGGCTCAAAGACGTTCACCTTTTCTTTCAAATAACCCCAAAAAAAGAAGTCCGATGGTGTCAAATCACATAATCTTAGCGGCAAATTGACCTCGCCACCACGTGAGATAACACGGACATTTAATTTGTCGCGCAAAAGAGCCATTGTTTCGTTAGCTGTGAGGTAAGTGGCAACGTCCTGCTGAAACCGCATACCGTCCGCATCCATATCTTCCAATTCCGGCCATAATAAGTTCGTAATCATCTCACGAAAGCGAACACCATTCACAGTAACTGCCTGACCGGCCCCATTTTGGAAAAAATACCAGCTGATGATGTCGCCAGCCCATTAACCGCACCAAACAGTCACTCTTTGTGGATGCATTGATATTTCGACAATCACTCTTGGATTATCATTCGCTAAAATGCGGCAATTCTGCTTATTGACGAATGACGAATGACTAAAGATGATTTTCTTCGAAAATTGATCATCCACTGTTGCCATTTCTTACCACCATTTTGACCATTGACGACGTTTGGAATGGTCAAGAGGCTTTAGTTCTTAAGTCAGTTACACATTGTAAGCGTAAAAATGCAAGTCTTTATTCATCAGGTTCAACAACGTCGAGCGTGAGAGGTGTAATTGTTGGGCACGACGACGATTTGAGGTGGGCGGCTCTTCAGCCACACTATCACGAACAACGGCAATATTTTCTGCAGTACGAGCTATACGAGCATGCACTGTTGTTTTCACATCTCCCAAAGATCCGGTTTGCTCAAATTTTTGCACGATTTTTCCGATTGTACGCACATTTGAACGATTAAATTGACCGAAAAAATCACGAAGTGCACGATATGCATTTTGATTTGAACGGCCATTTTGATAATAAGCCTGAATAACTTTAACGCGTTGCTCGATTGTGTATCTTTCCATGTTGCAAATTGAGTTAGTCTAAAATTGAGAAGCGTCAAATGAAATGCAGAAAAAATCTTGCCGTTTACGTGTGGTTCACGTTCAACATCGGCCCTTAATATTTAAAATTTATATAAAAAGGTACTCTCGGAGCGGTGTTTATACTACGGTAAGTGCGAATTTCCGAGTTAAAAGTTAGTCTCAAACACTAACTGATTCAAGAATGTTAAACTTGAAATAATCCGAATGTCGATTGATTCTATCCTAAACACTTACCCCATTTACTTTATTTTACTACCCACCTGTCGTTACACATATTTGTTTCGCCTTTCCTGGACTCTTCGCTTTGTTTACAGAAAATATTTCAACTATAATTTTAGTCCCAATATGGCGTTCGTCATCATTCTACTTTGAAAATTTGATGTATTTAACTAAATAATTTTAACAAATAGAATTCGAGAATTGTTGCTCTTAATTTAACTTTTAAACATGAAAATAATGTATGCTTTCCTTGTTGTACAGTTCAAAACAAGCAACCCTTTTCTTACCTTCTTTTGTAGAATTGTTGCAGTTTTTACAACAAACTTTTACAAACACACGCGTGTGCGCGCATATACATAGAATATAGAGTGCCACGGCCAACAAAAAATTCAAGATTTTATTTATGTACTTGATTTAAGAATTTTAAATTTATTTTAAGAACAAATTTTCCGGGATTTGTTTTTGAAATAAATCCTTTTTTTTGGATTTTTTGTAGATCTTTCGTATTTTAACTATTAAGTACGACTCATACTAAAAGAAAGTGGAAAAAACTTTTAATTAGCACACTTTTTCTGGTAGCAGCATTTATATAGGAGCCAGGGTAAATCATAGACCGATCTTCACGAAATTTATGAGTGTCATTTCTAGTCCTATAAAACTGTGACGTACCAAATTTTGTAATGATATCATTATTTATTACGGATTTAGGCCTTCTAAAAAAGTTTCACACCGAATGACAAACTAAGTATACCCTCTTCACAACTAATTGTGGTGGAGGGTATAAAAACAGGTTTGTAAAAGGTTTATGTCAATATGTATGTGTACAAAACCTTTTACAAAACAGCTTTTTTTTAAATAAGGGAGACATTCTTTAACAGTCAACCCAATTGAGAATTTTACTTTCTCTTTTAACTCGAATAAATAATAATACTAATTTAAGTTTTTGCATAAATACCAATACATATATGCGTAAATATATGCATACATATGTTATACCACACCAGTAAATGTGCGACAGTATGTGCTTACTAACTTTCTTATTTCCTTGTATGCCTTTATAAATCGTCTGACATGTCATTTAACTATTAATCATATCTTCTCTATCGTTAATTAACAATTAATAGCAATTTTGAAACTGTTAAATTTATCGTCTGTCATTTTGTAACACATATGAGCACACTCACACCCAACATGGTTTACTTTCCAGAACTGAACCACATTCACACATTCTAAATTTTTTAAACACTTCAATGACTCATTTTTCGCAGCATTCTAAGGCATTTTAATGTTTTAGGGTTTAAAGAGAATTTATATATTTTACTATTTTTGTTTATTTTCTTTTACATGACTTTGGCATTTATAACATTTATTTCGTACTTACCAGTATATTATTTATGGTAAATCTTAATTCTGCCCTGGGTCTTGATGGTGGTGTACTACAGTTAGCACGCAATACATCACCCGGCTCGTAGCGTGTATGTTCTGTAAAAAGTTGTGGCCGTTTATCAGGAAATTCTAAAAAAAAAAGAAATAAATAAGTTAAAATAAATTTATAAAAATGTATGTGTGTATGTATGTACAATTAAACTAAATTGTTCAGAGGGTTTTATTGTTATTTCAATGGGATTTAACGCAATAAGCCATATTTGTAGGCGGAATTCAAAATATTTGAATTGTTATTTTGGGTATTAGAATGTTGGAATGTTTGTAATTTTAACACCTTTAAATAATTTACAGAGTTTTTTTTATAGGGCATTATAATTTTTCAAAGAAGAACTTAAACAGGATACCCGATTGAAGTGCTATAGAAGGGTCGATCGCCATTTTAGATCTATTAGTCAATATTGCGACCAGAAACGCTGTTTAACAAATTATTAGTGAGACTGTTTTCATATTTAGTATTTTTTGTTATACCTACTTTCAAAAAATCTTAAAAAATGTATATCAACTTCATATAAAGCGTGTTTTTTTTAGAGTGCCACAGCTTTGAGTTGGCATCACTGCATTATTTAAGCATCCATTTAACAGCTGATAATTGATTTTTGTTTAGTTTGCTTCGAAATTTAATTATGAATTGACTTACACCAGAGCAACGAGTGCAAATTGTTGGAATTTTTAATCAAAAAAAAAGAATTACTATCAATGAACTCGAAACAGTTTATCCCATTATAGGCCAAGACCATTAAAAACAAAAAATATTGAAATTCATTTATTTGTTTATGCTTAACTACTGTAAATAAATATAGAAAAAACAAAAAATAAGAAAAAAAAATTCCTGGAAGTGTGTTTTTATGGCTTTACTCGGACGAGTACAGTGGCGTCATGGGTATGCTATTTTTTTTAGTATAAAAATTTTTAAGGCATACTTTTTCAACACGTAGAGCAACATCGCATTGCTCAAATACCCATCTGTTCTGTTATGACACTCACGACATCGTTGCAGATTTTTTATCCTTTTAGGAAAGAGGTTTTCACCGCTAGTTGCAACACCAGCAGCTAGCGACCGTTTGGAAACATTCACTTTCTGGGTATGGATTCGCAAATAAAATCGAGCAATATTGCGTTGAAACTCAAGCAAGTGCATTTGAGACCTGTTTGCAACATGATCTGAAGGGTTAGGAACGTTGTCCAAAAAATCAAGCACGCCTCGGGATCCAAGAGGGAGATTTGACCTTTCTACACTTATACCTTTGGCCCCACAGTAGGTATCGAATTGGTATAAATAACCGGAGCTGTTCGTTAGCATCATATTTTTAAAACCAAATCTCACTGGTTTAATTCTTATGAATTATTTTGAAGATTGGCTACCAAAAAAATTGGTTTGATGAATTTGAATATCACAATGTCTCCTTGTCCACTTAGGAGCTATTTTGCTTGATTTTGAAAACTTAATTGTCTGTCGCAACTGCTCAAGTGGGATATAATCGTCTGTATCACTGCTTAAAAATACTTCGACTTCAAATGGTACATAATTTGGCATGCGATCAAAAAGAATATCCTCAGCATTCCTGTCCTCTTTATTAGCGTTATAGTCTGATCGAATAATAGTTATATCTAAATTGTTGTGAACATCTTCATTTAGCTGTTTAAATTTGTAAAAGCTTTACCATAAAAACTTGACTGTTTGATGGCTTCAAATTCCATTTTGGTCCAAGAAATTTTTTTTAAAAAATTATACATATCAAGCCATTGTACTCGATTGGGTACAGCGATTTTGCTACTCACTTTGACAAATTGGTATCAAATGTTAAATTCAAATCAAAACTAAACTTGTCAATACTAAAGCGAAAAAGAAATATAGACATTAAAAACGGCGATTAAAGTTTAATTTGTATTTCGTGGTGAAATATGTTTTAGAAGTGAACGAATTATTTCTTGTGAAAAACAAATATTATTTGTGAGCAATTACAATGATTAAGAATACGAATTAAAAAATTAAACGGGAAAGTGAAGAAATTATAAGTTTGTTGTATGATCGCTGTGCTACAATCCTTAAAATAAAAGAGAGCCAATTATTTCGTCTTTGTAAGAATTAGAGGACTGAAAGGATATTATTTAATCTTTTAGCTTTGTTGCCAAATGTTAATGTCACAGTTTTTTTTTAATATTTATTTTTTTATTTTTATTTATGTTACACATTGTATTATTATCCACATTTAAAAAACATTTGAGAATTACGTTTGAAAGCAAAAATTGAAAATAAAGGCATTTTTATATTTGATAATAATTTCCCCTTTTTGTTGAGAATGCTAGAATTTTCAAATTCGAAATCAAACCTCCGTGTTTCTTGGGATACAACATAATATTTTTTAAAAGGAAAATAATTTTATTTCCTGTGAATGACAGAGAATAGAAATAGTGAAATAGAAAATACAATTTTACTTGAAGCCATCTTTGGACATGTATGTATATAAATATCATGTACAAATACAAGCACAAAGCGTGCTGACGTGTACAAGCATCTTCTTAACAAAATCCTCCTCCCTGATCTTTTATTTTTTTTTTCTCTCCTAAAAACTTAAGCAACCAAAGTTGAAGCATATGAATTAATACAAATGATAATGAGCCATTGAAAGTTTTTAACATGTATTCGGCTATTCCGAATCTTTTATACCCTTCGCCATGATGCGATTATAACAGAAAGTTATATTAAGGAACATCTACGCACATTGCATTGAGTACGGTTGTTTGTTTAATACACATTTCTCTATAAAAACGGCAAATCATTTATGTGTTTATTATGTGTAAAAAACGCATAACAAAATTTACACATTAAAATAAAATAAAATAAAAAATTTAAATGATTTTGTTATTCGTGCTTAATTCCCAATTTTTATTATTTGATAAAAACACTGAAATTTATTGTTGATGGGTTAAGCTACTCCTATGCGCATTTCACTGGTTGCTCAGGCGAGATCATCAGGAAACTTCATCCATAAAGATTTTAGAAAAATTAAAGATATTAAACCAAATAAAACTGTTAAGCGTATAAGAATTACAGAAACAGTTCTATTTGTAACAATATCAAATTAAGCACGAATAACAAAATCATTTTAATTAAATTTTGTATTCCCACGAAAATTATTTTGATAATAAAATAAAAAAAAAATAAACAACCAAAATTTTTTTCTAATATCACAGCTCTTTGTGGAAAAATCTGGCTGAATTTAAAAAGCCAACTTTAACGGAGTATATGTTTTATAAATATGGGCATTTCCATTTTGATGTGTCGTGATACTTGTGCCACAAAATGTTAAATAAATAAATGACGAAGTCAAATTTGTAAAAAGTGTTTTTATATATACAAAGTAATGAAGTAGCGCAATATTCAGAAAAAAAATTACAGCAATCGACGCTAAGGATTTGCAGAAGTGGATTTTGACTTGCATTACAAAACTGAATAAGACTGCGAATTGAGCAAGACGTTTTTTATAAACCCTTTTTTAGTGAACTTTGGACTAATACAGATTTATTTTTCAAGCTATAAAATTTAAAAATCTTTGCTCGTTTAAAGCAAAACTCATTTCAATATAAAAATGGACAGACGGGCATCGTTAAATTAACTTCGTCCTCATAAGGACACAGAATTTAAATTTACGATTCTAAGAGCAAATGGAATGAAAAACTAAACCTGTGGTGAAGGGTATAAAAATGAACGACATACGAGTACGAATAAAAAGCCCTCTTCAGTCTAAAATCGCAAAATAGAAAGAAAACACAAAAACAAATAATGTTTGTTGAATTTAAAATTCTAGTTTATGTCTTGTCATGTTTTTTTCTTCAAAACATATGAATGAATGATATACACAGTACAAGTGTCATTGTTGTCAGACTCAAACAACATTTCAAATAAACAACTTTATTTAAAGAGACTGAAGTTGAGTTAGGAGCATTTTTACTTTAGAGTTTATTTTTGGCATTTATTTTTTTTGTTTAAGGTTAGTTTACACGGTAATACAATGATTTACGAATTTGAAGAAACAAATTACAATAAAATTCTCTCTGTGTTAAAAAAAAAAAAAAATATAAAATAAAAGTCTGTTGTAAGTAGTTTTGACGTTTACACGGATGGTATAAGTAAAATTAAAGCAAAGATACTAAACAACCGAGTTTATAACGAATAAAGCTGATGGTGACAATTCTTAATATTTAAAAAACAACATGACAATTTCTCAAGAAGTTTTTGTAATTGTATAACAATCTTAGCATCTTCAACATATTCTGTTAGTGCTGCCAATCTTTACTTCAAAGTACACCTCTGGTATGGTGGGAATACATAAGTGCCGGTTCGCACACGTCAAGTTTGACTCGTCAAGTCTTGAGTTTTGCCAAGAGAGGGGCAAGAAATGGCATTCTCTTTTTCCTGGCTTATAAAATAAACATTTACCGACCGATTGCCATATTTTGTATCCTACTCGATACATTTTGCATACTAAATTTTTTTTCATTCTACATCTTTTTTTGACATGTTATAAAACATTGTATTACCATGTAAAGAAGCCTCTAAGAAGAGTTTTTTTAAGGAATAATTCGGTTATTCGGTATGGAAACTGATTTAGTCATTTCCGTAAAAGTACGATTTTAAGGTTTTATTTAACCGCAGAATGTATAACCAAATAATATCATGCAAACAGATAGCCTTCCTTTAGCCTGTTAAATTGAAATATTGTTACGAAAGTAACTTTGGTGAAGAATTAGTTTATCTTGTCTTTATTAGTTATTTAGTATTTGTTAGTTATTTGATTAGTTTTAATTTGATTTGTATTTGTCATCCAGTTTCTAGTGTAAAAATTACTGTACAGAATTTTCTAGTACAAATGAAATGTTAAAATTGTTATGTGTCATTGTATTTCAGCCCCACTGTAATGTATTGCTAAGCCTTAAAGTATACCTTAGTTTATTGCTGTATTATAGGTCAATTTAAATTCTGTGATAGACAATGTTAATAACTTTAGATGCATAAGTTTAATAAACAAAATAGAGGCAATAGGTGAGCGGCCCATACACTTGCAATATTTTTGCATATGATATTCGCCATATTATTTCCATTCAGTCCTATATTATGCAATAAGTCGCACAATGCTTTCATTTATTCAATAAAACGGTGAACATAACCTATAGGAATAACATTAACAGCATTGTACAATGTTGATAACACATTTCACTTTCTTTTCGTTGTGCAATAAAAATCAAAAGTCTTTTGATTGTTATCAATATATTGTGCCACCTTCGAATATCACATATAGATTGCCGATATAATTGTACAATTGAACAATTTTATTTCAAGTGTATGAGCCGCTTAAGAATACAGAATACGTAAACGTAATATTGGTGCATTTAATAATTACTCATACGCACTGTTCATCATTAGATATGGGCATTTCCTGGGGTCACGAACGTACGTTCGTACGCTTTTGATGTACAAATAATATAGAAAACAAAACTTTTCCTAGCATTTTTTTGCGATTCGTTAGCATCTGGGTCTATGTTTAGTGCAAAAGATGGATTTCATCGAGTTTAAGTTGTCATAATGATAGTTATAAACATGTGGTCACGAACGTACGCAAAATAGAAGTAAACTTTGGCTGCCAATAGGGAAATGTAAAAATATGCAAAATGGAACGGAATATTCAAAAGTGAATTATTTATTTTAAAAGTGTATTGATGTAGGTCTCTATCCAGTTAAGTAAGAATAACCCTCCTAGGTACTCAAAACAATCCTGAATGGGATTACTTTCGAAAATCAATCCCGGAACTTCTTGAAATAAGTATAACATTCTTCAATCAAATTAAAAAAAGATAGCACTTTTCGTTGTGTTTAACCGTTCGGCTTAAACACAATTGATAAAAGGTCTGGCCAGACTCATGTATACCACGAAGGGTTAAAAAGTTAATTTGAACTCTTGCTTCTCATTAAGTTTATATTTTTGGTTAAATATGTACATAAGATTTCTAAAATAAAAATCAAATAGGGCACGATGTTCTTGTTTTATAGTTCTGTAAAGTGTAATACGGATAAGTATGTAGATCAATCATAATAATTTTTTCTTTATAATTTATTTTTGGTTTTTTTTCAAGCATGAATTCAGGATTAAATCAACTGTATAATACTTGAATCACCCGCATTTTGAGATTTATTTAATCTTAGTTTTACTTGAAACTCATTTTCGGGTTGAATGAATTTAATAATTCTTGAATCAAACACATTTTGATTCAATCTTAGTTTTTCTTAAATCAATCTCATTTGTGGATTATTTTAAGTATGAATTTAAAAAAAAAAATAGCAATCATCACTAATGCTGATAAAAAAAGTGTGCAAAATAATTTATTGCAGTTTTATTTAGTGATGGTGCTCTGCTGATCTAAAGCAATATTTGGTGCAGTACCCCAACTATGATGTATTTGTTAAAACCTTGAATTAAAAATATGCAGCGCATGAACAAAAATGTATATACTAAACTTGCACCATTGCTATTGAGCATTAAAACAAAAAATGAGATGAGAGCGAGAAATATGAAGCAAAAGTATTTTTAATTAACACCCTCTTACCCAATAAAAATTTTTATCATTTTGCTAAGGACTAATGGTACATTTAAAAAAATAAGCGTTCAATTATGCGCTACGCAATAAGACATACAGAACTGCAGTAAAGTAAGTGAAGGAACTCTCAACAATTTTTATAAAAAAAAAATAAAATAAGAACAATTTTGATTTTTAGTTGAACTGTTAATTAATTTTTAATTTTTGATATTCTTTAATTGGGCTTGAGTTCATCAAATTTAATTTTCATTAAATTATTTTCACTGAGGGAAGGAATTTTACAACTTGGAATTTTTATTAAAATTTATTGAAAAGTTTTCTTGGCTGAGCTGGGGTTTGAACCCAGGTTGATCTTTACATGTTTCAAGAAACACCACTGGGGTTCAAACCCCAGCTCAGCCAAGAAAACTATCAATAAATTTTAATAAAAATTCCAAGTTGTAAAATTCCTTCACTCAGTGAAAATAATTTAATGAAAATTAAATTGGATGAACTCAAGCCTAATTAAAGAATATCAAAAATTAAAAAAAAAATTAAATTTCAAGGGCTACGGCATTCCCTTACTACGAAGCAGGTTTGTAAGGGAGAATACTTAAAAATAACTGTATCAAATCATTCAGTGTGTAAGGCTGATCGCTACATACAACAATTTTTATATGCGCTGAATAATACGCTTTATTTATCAAAAATATATTGGTTCAAAGTGGGAACTCGCCATATAAAATGCATGTCTTCCGTAAGCGCAATGGTAAGCGAAACGTGTTTGTTTCTCCCTTACAAACCTGCTTCTTTGGAAGCTTCATTTTTAATTGGGTAGTGTTCACGATGTGAAACAAAATATTTTCACTCGAAGGACTACTCCAAAAGTAACCCAAGCGTATGGAAAAAACCAAATAACCCAGCTTTGGATTACAAAGGAGTAGTTCTAAAACTACTCCATTGTATACACAAGAGGATTTGTTTTAACTTCGTTTAAAAACGAAAACATGTCGTCAAAAAATGAATACATGTCGTCTCACTACAAACACTTTTTAACAATGAAATGGTCCATGCTTGCATTTCATCGGACCAGTCCATGGAATAGTCCATTTAATCAAATTGGATCAGGTGGTCCAATATTATTTGCAGGGAAGTTGTTAATGTAGTTCTTTAATACACACTTATGTACATATGTATGTTCTCAACGACTGCTACAATACCACTTTCAAGTCATTTCAATTCATTAAATATTTTAAATTCATTTGGGTGCCATGCGTTTGAAAACATAAGTGTGTTGCATTACGGCGTCACAAAGTTCTCTCATCACATGTGTAAGAGAGCGTAGGTAATTGTGTTTCTGTGTGTTTGCTCAGAATGACTTACATGAGTTGAATTTTTTCCAATTCATTTGATAATTTGTTTTTTTTTTTGTTTCGTGTTTTTTATATTTTTTAATTATTATTACCGTATTCACAAAACTCCTTGTATCGTTGTATCAATTGTATGTTGTATTAAAATTAAAATACATAGTTCACTATTTGTCTTTTATACAACATACAATAGATACAACGATACAAGGGGTTTTATGAAGACGGCATATGTATTTATAATTTAATCACGCTTTGAACCAAGGGGCTGAACACTTTTCGTCATTTTCAAATACAAATATTTATAAGGACGTTGTCTTAGGGCTGTTTTTGAGAGTGGTGTTTGTATGAAATCTATGGTCAAATATTGACCGATCTCATTAAAAATTTGGAGATGTGCAATAAAATATTTTTGAGCCAATTTTAGTCTGAATACCAATATAATAAAATGATTTATGGACCTAAAGACTCTACTCAATTAAGAAGCAGGCTTGGGGCCTATATGATTTTATGGATCGATTGTAACCATTTTCAATAGGCTTGAGCCTTATGCTAAATCAAAGGTACATACCAAATTTCATTATCTTCAAAATTGAGAACTTACTTTGTGCCAAAAATCATTAGATCGATTCAAAAAGTTATTCGAAAGGTGGGTCTAACACAAGCACCCCTACTATGGTATTGTGATTATAAAAATGAGAACGAGATACAAAAGCCAATGAAATACATGAACGTGTTCTATAAATACTTGTGTTTATTATACTCAATAGATTACGAAACTACCTAAAATTGTTCTCTATCACTTTCATATTTTAAAATAATAATAATTTTAAAGTTTCTATTAAGTTTTAATTTTTTATATACTCTAATTAGCGAAGTGTAGAGGTTAATTTAGTCAATCAATTCTACAGTTTATTTGGATTCCGGTTTTACTTAAAATTTTGATGGGAAAAAATAACAAAAAAGCTTCTTTCCCCATTCCTTCAGATCACTCATATCTATCTCTATTCATCTAATTTACTTTCATAAATATAAACACACATTGTATGCCAAATGACTTAGCTATAGTCATATCTCTCTATGTTTATTCAGTTATTCTTTAAGCTTTTATTTGTATTCCGTATGTAGATATTTGATCTTGTTTTTTTTCTTACATAGAAAACGCTTGAATAAAGTTGTTTTCTTTACAACACCAACTACTTATTACATATCATACAGTCATAGAGGATTAATTTGTTCTTGCCACATACTCGTTTGATTCGGTAGCAGTTACCCAGCGGGAAAAAGAAGGGGTACGGATGCCTTCTAGAAGGCCTCTGTACTCCTTCTTTTGGATACACAAGGCCTTCTCGCTCCATTCCATACTCATATCTTTTTTACACACGTTGTCATTGCGGAGAAGGCCTTCCGCTCTCGCTTCTTTAGCAGGTACATAAGAATGGCAACGGGATCAAAAAAATAATTGTTTTGCTTTTGCTTGTGCAAAAAAAAACAATATAAAAAATGTTACTCCTTCTCTACTCCCTTCTCATAGAAGCGAGTGTGGAAGGTGTATCTTATCTTTTACACCATAGAGCCGAGGCCTTCTATGAGGCATTCTTTAGCAGCTGGATAAAAATAGGAATTTAATCAAAACAATTTTTAAGCAGGCCTTTTAAAAGGCCTGAAGTAAGAAGGTCTTCTGAGTTTTACCGCTGGGTAAGAGTTAACATACATACATAATCACTTTCAAGTATTTACTTCCTGTCGCACACACATGAAAATCTTTCAAATCTTTTATTTTTTCGTTGTTTGCTTTGTATGTGTGGATTTGTAATAAGCAGTCTAGTATTGGGATTGTTCAAATTTAAGTACTCATCACAATTACAAGCAGTTAAATTGTTTCAGCATGTTTTTTAAATAATAAGAGTTTTAAAACTAAAAAGATATGTCTTTCCTATCAGTGTTGTCAATTAAGCTAACGTCAGACTAGATTTAGCCATTTTTTATCACGTTTAGCCATGAATAAATGAATTTTGTTATTAGCAATTTGTATTTAGGAAAATTTCCTTCAATTTTTAAAAAAAAATATGTTTTAAGTACTGCATTAGTTGTGTTGTAATGTTGAACTTTTCCTAATAAATCAACTCAAATGATTTTTACAATAAACAGAGGTTTTTTTATCGATACTTTAAGTTTTTCGTTATTTAAAGATTTTCTTCACTGCCGCGGGGCAGTAAATTTTAATTATTTTATTTTTGTAAAATTCCATCCTTCATAAAAAATAATTTAATGAAAATTAAATTTGATAAACTTTAGCCTTATTTAAAATATCGAAATTTGGATTAAAAATTAAGACATTTCTTGAAAAAGTATTACTATATCTACTCAAAAGATATCTTAGATAAAAATAATTTTTTTATTAAAATATGCGCTGCCTTGATATAATAAAAGACTGGCACCTCACAAAAGCCTTACGGCTTCTTAAGCCCATATGTAACATATTTAAATTAAGAAAGGTCGCATTATTACCTTTGGATATAAAAAATCCGATTGCAAAACCAGCATCTTATTATTGAAATAATTTTCAATGTTGACATTGTATAAAAAAATTTATATTTTTAGAGAGTACGCGGGTGGTTCTAAGGTGAAATGCGCGAATAGAATCAGCGTTTTCTCTAAGGATCATGGTGTAAGAAACTCAAGTCGTCTTCTAGATAAAAACAGTGTTTTCCAAATTGAAACATGAACCTTTCTTTATTACAGAAATATTATGGGGAATATCGGTTTATTTGTAGAAAGCCACTCGGCGCTCGCGCCCCCTCGCTCTCATGCTAATCTACCTTCGCTAGATTTCCAGTGTAGAAATGAAATTTACAAGTTAAATTGATTAGTGTACATCACCGTAGTCTGCGTTCCTGCACTTAGGAATTACTATGGTAATGAACTGGCAGACGTACTAGCTAGATGGTTCGGCTTCGGACCGTTTCTCGGCGTTGCAATACCACGTGAAACGATTACATGTAGGATCACAAATTTGACGTGACCCTCCTATATAGGAAATCTTACACTAGTCGGAGGGACATCTTCAAGTTGCTAAAAGCTGTAATGGGTCATTGGTTGATTGAAATTAATGCGCATACAATAGGTATACCATACAATGCTCGTAGCCGCAGTTGCGGCCACCATCAGAAAGTGGCAACGGTGTTTTACTTTCTCTCTGAATTTTCATTACAAATGTCAACGAGACAGAGGCTGCGTCGACCCTCAGAAATAGCAAGCAGTGTTTTAATTTCTCTTTGAATATCGAGCACTAATATCCTGGACGAAGAGATACTCGGCGGCTAAATACTGACCAGTCTCACTGCGATATCGGAGATTAGGTTACTTAATATACTAGGATATTTAACATCGACGAACTGGGTATAACTCTAATTTTTCACACACTGGCATAACATCATCTTTTTGGTGAGTAGTGTGGTACTTTCAAAGCGAAGTCACTTTCAAGGTTCCACTAGATTTCTCACAATCTGTGAGACTCCACCTTAACCAACCAATTAAGCTCTGGTAATAAGCGATGCTAGATGAAAGTGATTTTTGATTTATGCCGATGCAAACTGATTCAACAAGTTGGAAGAAAATCTGCAAGTTGAAGTATTTAAATTGTTTCCTAAAAGTATGCCTCAGTTCATCCGCCCCCCCCCCCCCCTACATTATGTTTAAAAGAGTTTCTTTGAAGAATTTCCAACTTAAATTTTGCCCGTAGAAGTAGCCTTTTTCACTAATTATAATCTTTCCCCTTTCATTAATAAACTCAAATATTTCGCAGTAAATATGGATTGGGGCTTATCTTTTAAATTTCTGAGAAAAGAAGCAAATAAAAGATAAAACTATAACCCAGAAAAGTGATATGCTTTGACGAAAAAGCTTAAAATGTACTTCATTTGATATGCTCCCTTCGATCCGTTCAGAACTTAAAGGTCTTTGTGTTCAAAATGTGGCCACAGCTATTCCTAAGAATTATCGCAATTGTTATCCACATGGGCAGCAATCTACATTATACAGTCTATAACTGTGGCATCGTTATTTCCAAAAATTAAATTTAATGTGATCAAACTCTATTTTTCTTTTCGTCTAAATTTTTATCTGAGATTAATGTCTTGGCCATTTTTTATTTTTAGGTTTATGTATTTTGTACAATTTAAATTTTCATGCCATATTTCACCAAAAAAGAAATTCTTTGAACTTTAGTATTTTGCTAAATTACGATAATTACAACAACAAATAATCCCATTTGTAAACACTTTTAGACCTTTTTTGTTGTTCTAATGTTTAGGTAAATCGTCCTTTTTATGCGTAGCCAAATAAAATAAAAAAATACATTTACAATTTTCAACTAAATTAGATTGTTTGACACAAAATTGAATTGAATCAAAAAACTATCCATCCCAAAGGCAATATTTGTAAACCTTATAAAGGACACTTCAAAAAGTGTAACCAAATCATAGACATGTAGAAGAAAAAAAATAAAATAAACAATTTTTTTAAACAAAGAACAATACGTTTGCCAGCGGTCATACACTCTATATGTATGAATGTGTGTGGATTTGGATAAGAAGGTACGAAAAAGGACGACAGAAAATGCAAAAAAAAAATTAAACAAAGTTTGAATGAAATGAATGCCAACAATCAGTAAAAGAATTCAGAGTTTTCTTAGTAATCTAAAATTCTTCTACGACCATATTGAGCATTAAAAGAACACACACACACACACACAAAAAGACTTAAAAACTCAACTTAAACACAGCATGTGCGCTTACGTGTACCAAAACTATTGACGTTTTTTCATAAATTTATAAGAAAAAAAACTATCACTATTTTAAAGTTACTATGAAAAAACCCAAGAAATGGAACTGCAGAAGTAAAAATAGAGAAAAAACAGAAAACAAACGCTTGACATAAAAACACAATATTTTTCTTTTACACCTTTTCTTAAATGTAAAACCTACCGAAAACGGTTTTCTTTACTTTTCATTCTCTGCGGCATGACACATTAGATGGCGGTTGTTAAAGCCAAGAAGAGAAGGTGCTGGTTTAGTTGCTGTTCTTTATTGTAATTGTGTGTACTTTTAAACTCATTTGCTTACCTTTCATCACGTACTTTTTTCTACTTTGCTCACTTACCTTTTTTTCTATTCAAGTCAAGCGGGAAAGGGAAACCGTGTGGCAAATACAAACTTATGTATTGCAGTGCAAACACCTTTTAGCGTTTTAGCTGTTTCCTTACGTACACAGACAAAGAAAGACGTACTAGTTTTTCTTTAAAAATTTTTTTGCTGCATATTTTGAACGCAAAAAGAAATGTTTCTCTTTTGAATGGTAAAGTACGAGTAATTTTCAAATTGTTTTTATTTAACATGTAGACGAGTTTGTTTTGAAAGGACTAAAATAATAATAGTAAAATAGATTTAGTTCGTAAAAATGTACACGACAAAAGAAAACACTAGTATATATTCTATTATTTGTAAAGCCTTTGTTTAAGTCTTAACTCTAGTCTTGTCTAACATCTAGGTGAAGGGGCTTGACTAATGCCCGTAACTTCTGCATAAATAAAGCTGGTCGTGTTCGTACCTAACAGTTATATTTAACTATAGGTAAAAATATATTTCAACGTTTATTTGGCCCACGTGTTTTTGTCTTAAGTTTTCTTTTTAACACACAGCCAGAATTTTATTTGTAGAAATTATGGGCTTAAATTGTTCGTTTGTCTTAAGTTTCAATAAGGGTCCTCATGATATCGTTTATAAGTGTCGTAATCTGTGCAAACTGTGCATTTTTACGCCTTCGTAAATGAACTGTCAAAAATTGTATGAGAATTCATTTACACAAACTTGGTAAATTTGCCCAACAATTTTGTCTCGTAAACTTGCGCTGTTCAATTGTGCATTTATACAAATGATTAATGATTTTAACGTCGTTTTCAATGAAAAATCCAAGTGTCTATAAATCACAAACAATAAATTCTAGCAATAATTTCAGTAAATTGGTCTTTTGGCTTTCGTTGAGCATTTTTAAAAGCAAATTTCTCATTCATATTAATCACAAATTTAAACACAAATTTTTATATTTTTGAATTTTAATTTTTAAATTATTTTTGTATTGACGTTTCTTACAAACTGACATTAATTGTTTAAAATTACACAAAAGTAAAAAAGGGGCTTCATGAAACAAGACCAGTAAGTTTGCGCATTTGCACAAATGGCAATTTTAAGCGACATCATGAGGACCCTTAATAAGTTTGTGGTTTATAAGTTTGTGCTTTGCTGTGATACAGACGTGTATTATTAAACCCGCATGCAATTTGAATTATAAATTAATTATATTTGATTTTTTTATTTTAAATAAACATTCAGCGAATGAACGCTGAATTTTGGTAGTTTTTAACCATAATAATGGTCAACACTAACGGTATTATGTTCAAAATTAACTATAATATGGTCACTGTTAATCATATTACGGTTATTAGTTTCATCAATTTTTTCAATTTGTTTGTTAAGTGTCTAATTATAATTTTATTTAAGTTTTTATTCCTGATAGGTGTTCTGTTCCACTTTTATAAAAAATCCCCTTTGATTCACATTCCAACCTGTGACAACTTTCATTACAATTTTTTCTGTTCTACTAGTTTATTTTACGTAAATTTATGTATTTTAATTAATAATTCAAATAAAATTAATGGGAATTTTAAGCAAACCAAGTAAAATGCAAGTGACCAAAATGTTGTTGCTTTCTAATCGTATTATTTTAAATTTTAATTTAAACATACACAGCAATATTCATGAAAAGTTCTTATTTTAAGCTTATAGCATGTAATAAATATCGAACGCTTTTTTCTAACTAATAAACTTCCGATAAAAATTTGTATTCATAAACGAACATTAACAGTTTTATTACTATTAACAGTTTGGGGCGATTTTGTGTTTAAGAATGGCAACTTTCTTTATATTTTGTTGCAATTTTATAGCTGGTGATGCATGAAACTTCCATTTTTTTTTAATTGTAATTTTAATTTTATTTTAGTTTCTGAACCAAATGTTGCCGAAAGGTATCATAAACACTTTTGTTTGAAACTTTTTTCAATATACGATAAGAAAGGTTGTTCCAATAATTTGCCCCTGAACATATTCTTTAAAATCACATAAAAATATTTTAAATAATTAACCATAGGTATAACTTTAAATTGGTTGTCTAAAAAAAAAAAAGAAAATAGTAAAATGTATTCCACATGTCCATATTAATAAATAAAATTTTTTTTTTATTGTTTTTCAACATATTTCACAAAAATAAAACCAAAATATGCAAACGCGTATCGAAATGTCATTTTATTTTTGATTTAAAGAAGGGTAAATCGAACGATAAATGTTCTTACTTTATGAGTGGTTTATTAAAGGTTTAATATGCTCTTTTTTGTTTATGAATACAACTTTAGCAATTTTTTCTTAAATATGGTTAATTAACCATTCATAAGTTTTTATGAATACGGCTGACAATGTCTTAAAATATTATAATTTCGAACATATTAATGTTATTAATTATTAACCATAGCATGTTTGGAGGCAACCATAATATGGTTATAGCTTTTGGATAGTTGAATTTAACCATACTATGGTTGCCGTGAAAATAATATGGTTAAAATGTTAAAGTGTGCAGTTGTAACTTTATTTTATTAAAACATTTTATTGTTAAATTCAACCATATTTGAATTTTAAGGGATGTTTACACTTTATTGTGAAATAGAACAAAATATTATCAATCGTGAAAAAAGTTTTGTTAAAAACAACAAAAGTTTGAATGTCGCCAGTGCAGGGACCATTATATGTTTTTTGTAACCATACTTCAACCATGTTTTTCTCTGAGTGTAGTGCTTAGTTTGCTTATATTTTTTTATATTAATCTTGTTTCGGTATTTTTTGCTGTCGGATTTTTTTTATTTTTTAAATTGTATATTTTATTTTAGAATTAGTCATGCAAAATGTTGAAGTGAAATGGCTCATTTCAAAATAATAATATGTTCGTGCACTTAGAAAATATTTGTCAAATTAAATTTTTTTTTAAAAGCTTTTATACTTTAATAGTCTTATTCCTTCAATATATTACAGGAATATTTTCTATGAACTATCAAAATTTTCGTTTGTATATTTCTGTTACGAGGCTTACTTTAACTATACTTTGGCAAGCAATGAAGTAAATTGTAAAGAAAATTTTTACAACTATCAGATACCAGCAGAATGTAATGCATTTTATGGCCCATTACGGCCCTCGTCAGGAATCTTTGTACGGTGCCAAAATGTACCGAAAGCTGGCTTTTAACTAAAGCTTGTCTGCAAAGCCGGCCTATAGCCTAGCGCCAGAAATTTCTCCTCTGTCATAAAAAAAGTCGGGACTCACTAACTTATGGCTTATAAATCAATGAATGTTTAAACGTTTGTTTAGTTGAACTAAGCTTAAATTTATATGTTGTTTAAACTTAACAGATGTAATTAAGTACACCATGTATTATACATTCCATATTATTTGACATACAAATAAAATTTATTTTATTATGAGAATGTTTTTCTAATGCTCTTACACACAGAAATAAATCAAGTTAAAAACGTCGAAAACAAGGTTGATTTAAAATTTGTCGGTGGTGATTATACTTCATACGTGTTTCATGTTAATTCAACCTGATTTTATAATTGCTTGCGAACAACATTTTTTTCTTTTAAAATAACTATAATTCATGTTAATTTAACATTGCAGTAAAGTTAGAGCCAAATGTCAATTATATTGAAATAATGAATGAAAGTTATTTCATGTTGAAACAACGTGAATTTCATGTAGAAACTAATTGGTGTGAAGAAGCTTCAGAGACAACATATGCATTTATTAAAGAAAGGTTGAAAACACTTAACCCTGTAACACATGTTTAACTTATTTTGTAGTCTCCTTTGTTAACAGATCAATCAGCAGAATGGCCCGATATGGTTTTCGTCATCATTCTCCTTTGAAAACTTGTTGTACTATTTAACTAAATAAATTTAATTAAAAGAATACGGAAATTGTCTTCTTTTTATAACATATTTTAGGAATGGAAACAAAAAAAAATTAACATACTTTACTATGTATGCATATTAATTTAACAAGATAAACTTTTGATTTTAATATAAAGCATGTTTTTATGGATTCAATATTGAATCCATATTTATTTATATTTTAATATTTTTTTTCATTTTTTTTATCACTGAAAAATATTTAATAAGCGTGATTAAAGATTATTTTAATATTTTTCATTTAAAATTAATATGAAATAATGGTACATTTAAATAAAGGGCATACTTTTGCAGAAATTTACCATGATTCTCAATCAACATTTTTCCATGTTAATTTTACATTGGTAGTTTTTTCTGTGTGTACTTAAAGGCGCTTATTTTGGCAACAATGCTACCATACTTTCATTAAATTTCATACATTTCGTAAACAGTATATGAAAAGGAAAAGAAAAAAATTAAAACAATAAAATGAGAAAAAATTTATAGTTAATAATAAAACAGAATTGAAATATTTTTCTTTGTTTATAAAATGTATGAAATTGAATGAAAGTATGGTAGCATTGTTAAGAGAATTAGTATCTATGTATATGTGAGAGCATTAGCAAAAACGTCCTCAAAATAAAATTGATTTTATTTCTCGACCGCATTCTCTGGCATAATTTTATGTCAAACTGTATGAAAAACATCGTTCAGCCCCAGTTCTGTTTCATCATTTATTGCCGAACGTTTTTACTATGGGCCTAAGGATTTTTGCCTAAAATTGAAGACTCAATTCTGTTTCAAGACTAAAGCTTCTAAACTTGGGTTTTAATATCGGAATTTATAAATTTAGGACTTCAAAATTCGGGATAATTTACGTTCAAAGTTTTAAAATTTGCCTTTTTTTAATTTTAAATTTTTTGGGTAAATTTTATTTGAAAAAAAGTAAAGTGCTTTTTTATTTCCTAAAATTTGGAGGCATATTTTATTTGATTTCAAGGGCCATTTGTTTATTTTCGGTTAGTATTGCAATTAAAAAAAAATTGGATAACATGGCATAATGATCCTAAATTTTTGGGGCCATATTTGCTGATACCACATTTTGAAGCGGATGGAATTATATTAAAAAAATAATTTTTAAATAACCAATAACTTCATAATGGTTTATTTCCTTTCTTACATGCAAATAAAGTCATACGACCTTTTTCCAAATTGATGTGTAATAAGGCCATTTGGCTTTATTGCCAATGGCTTTAAGATACTGCACCTCCCTGCTTATAGGCATTTTTATATGCAATTTGCCTCTTTGTGTACACCTAATTTTAAGTAAACAATAATTGTGCATAAAAACCTCGTAGCAGCTCTATGACAGTAAACACTATCTTTTCACATTTTTTTTATTTTTCATTTAATACGTTTTTGTGTTTTTGCTGAGTTTTCTTTTAAACTTTTATGAATGACTTTAATATGCATGTTTAATTTTAAGCTTTAAGGCTAACTTCCTGCTAGCAGTCATGTTTATATTTATCGTATAATTCTAACTATTCCTTTAGATTGTATGTTCTTTTCTATGGCTTTTATATCCTTTACTTCCTTATGTTTAAGCTAAAACTAGGCGCCTACCGTTGCCGTAAGTATATCCTGAACTTTAAAGCACTACTAATGATGCAAATTGTTTATTTATCAGTATCTTATACTTGAGAATAAAGTTAGTTTGTTTCAAATACTTAATAGAGGTTGATGTCAGCATGGATTAATTATTAAAATGAAGCATTAAAGCATTAAATGGCTTTTTTAATAGAGTTTTATTTTTTTAAATTAAAACAAAAAAAAAAGGGGAAATCAAATGTAAATCTTAAATTTAATAGCAGGGTAGAATATCAGATACTGTTAGTACATAAATGACACAAGTTAAAAACTTTCGATGGAATTTTTCGTTTGCTAGAAACAAATCTGCACCCCGTTTTTTCCATCAGCTCTTGCTTTTGCGATATCGCTATAGAAATGTAAAAAATTATGGGATCTTTCACCACAAATAGAAGCATCATAACTTAAGATGGAATTTCTTTATTCAGTAAAAAAAATAAGAAACTCTTCAACAAATTTATCTTTAGGTCGTGCAAACATTGCTTCTAACTTTGCCCAGAAGTTTCCAAGATATTTTTAAAGTTTAACGCAAAAAAAAATGTATCAAATATGTAAATTTAAACTAAACATTTTAAAACTACAACAACGGGCTAGCTTTGAACCATTTTTAATGGTGCCCAACTTTTTAAAAAATTTACAATTTAGAGAAGGGCCCTGTTTCTCCAAACCACAAGTTACAAATCTACCAGCAAAAAAAATTAAAATAGCAACAATTTTACAATGTTTATTTCTAATCTACCAAGGCGAATTTACACCAGGTGACCTTATCTTGCTACGTAAGCATCAGCTGATTACTAACCTTGTGTCAAAATGTTATACCGTTCATGTGGTTCTGGAGAATATTTACTAAATTTTATTAGTTTCGCTTAAAATAATAAAATTTAAAATATTTTTAAATCATTAAATTTCAAAATAAACAATTTAAAATTAAAAAGAAAATAAAATATTTGTTTAAATTGTTTACTACTGTGTTGTATTATTTTTGACACAACGTTAAAATATTTTACAGTGTTGTAAACGTTTTCAAAATTATACCACCTTTTATGAATTCGCCTTGTAATCTACTTTATTTACTTGTAGTTTTGACAAACAGGGCCAAGATCTTAATACTTTTAAATTGTAAAAATTTATTAAAGTTTTTCTTGGGATGCAAAAAATTACTTAACAAGGTTTCGGTTAAATGTGCTAAATTCCCATTTCATACTATTGATATACTGAAATTTATTATTGATGGAGCTATTCCCATCAGATTTAAGAAAAACTGAAGATATGTATTATACAAACAACACTGTTAAGCGAATAAAAATTATAAGCCCCAGTTTTACTTCAAAACAATATCAAAGCATAAACAAACACAACAACTACAAAAAGTGAGTTTAACATTTCTTACAATCTGTTTATGTATTACTGTTGAACAGTGGGACGAAATTAATTTTTTAAAGAGATTGGTCCACATCTACCCTTTTCCTACTAAACCATAAAAAAATTGGTCACCAGCTGAGAAATTCGCAATTGAGCAAGTTTTCAACAGTCATGCAAAGTTGATATGACTTAGCCATATTACAAAGGGACTCTATAGGGACTATAACTACCGATGCTCTGACGACCATCCATGAGCGGTATAGCGCTACCTGAATTTTTAAAGGAAACATTTATACTAACCTACCTACCGAGTGGCGCGTTGGCAGTCCCAGGATCGGGTACGGAGGCCTAAACCCCTACCCATTTTTAGCAAATTGACAACTGAAACCGAAATAACTGAGAACAAATCGATTTAACTGATGACGATTTTCAGCTTTAGACACGATTTTGATTTTGAAATGTACGATCGGTCTTGAAACTAGCGAAATTGGCCCATCTCTACAGAGAGATGACAAATTACAAACTGCTTTTTATGAGACTAAGTTAAAATAAGTGGCCAGACGCTGCCGAACTCAAACTATCGAAAGGATGCACCCCATCTACTCAGAGAAACCGTCAGTCCAGCACTGATCAAACTAAATAGTCTTGCATCTCTCTAAAGTGGCCCGGAATGCTCTTGTTGACTAGAAACTAGATACCGAAAGAAAGCCGGAAAGATGACGTGTGTACAATGCTACGCATCAACCGAAACATCAAACCCTGCAATAAAGCACGATTTTTACAGCAGTCTTCTAAATGTGATGTCTGGTGTAAATCGCAGAGAAATGGGCGAATTCAACTCGCTTCTACCCCAAACAACGCCAACAGGGCGAGCACCAGAGAACGGCTTTGTGTGATTGCAAAAAACCGTATTTTATAAACGCCATTGAAAAACTCATTTGCATTCATGCAATCAAACATTCTCAACCACACACAATCGCTGCTGTTTTTAAATTCATTCAAGTAATGCACAGCGTAACGGCTTCGCGGTGGCATGTCATAACGTGCAGTGGCATAGTGTCCATCAGAAAAGTGACACAACATCCACGGACGTTATGACACTTTGCAAAGTGTCATAATGTCCACAACGTATAATGCCAAAAATTCTTGCAAGCGAGAATCTGAATAAATTTGGAATAATAGCCGGCCTTCGGCCGGGCTAAAAGATTTTCTCCTCTATGGTATAACAAACACCGGCTGCGATAACGAAAGATTATCTGCACAGCCGGCCTTCGGCCGGGCTCAAGGATTTTCTCCTCTATGGTATAACAAACACCGGCTTCGCTAGCTAATGCTTCTCAGTATAATTGTTTACACAAGAGGGTTAGTTTTAACTTCGTTTTAAAACGAAAACATGTCGTTAAAAAACGAAGACATGTCGTCTCACTACAAACACTTTTAACAATGACATGGTCCATGCTTGCATTACATCGGACCAGTCCACGGAGTAGTCTATTTAATCAAATTGGATCAAGTGCTCCAATTTTATTTGCAGAGATAAAGCAAAGTCATACACTCCTAATCATTTACGTTCTTTGTTGTCTTACCGAGTGGACAATGACTATTTGAATGCAAAAGCATAAGAATGCCTTCGTTTTGAATTGTGTTATGGCGTGCGCATCACTGAATACAAACAAAGCACGTTCAATCATCAAACTCACACATGCACAAATAAAATGTTTTCGAAACGATGTCAACATTACTAACGTTGAACTTTGTTTTGCAGGCATAGAATTGAAGTTAATTTAAGCGTATGAGTAAATCAAGAAAACTAGTGATTTTTGCAGTACTCTGGCGAGAACCATCATACAGTGAGCGGTTTTAGAAAAAATGGAAAAAATTCTAGATTTTTTAACGGTTAAGCCGATTGGAATACATTTTGAGGTGGCAATTAAAGAGTTGTAGTCGAGTTTAAGTTCTGAATTTGGGGTCTAAACACTTAAAAGGAGAGGTACCTTCGGTTAAAACGATCCAGAATTCTCAATTTTATTCCGGTTTTAAAAATGTATCAGTCAACTGCCTTATTTTTTAATTTAGAAAATCCAGAACTATTTCCATTTTAATTCCAAATTATCCCACAGTGCATGACTTTCGCTGTACAGTGGGCTATTTTGAGAAGAATCCATCCATGATAAATATTTCTTCATCTTTTATACGGAATAACAAAATAAATATAAAAATTGAAAAAGATTAAAATAATACAATAAAAAGAATTTCTGTTACTGTTCGTATTCATGAAAATATTTCAATTTAAATAATTTTTTTCATTGTTGCAAACTTTAATTCTTTCTACCAAAGTCACAGTTTTACAAAGGACAATACAATTACGAATATGTATACGAAACAGTTAAGAAGAAAAACCATGTAACAGTTATTAAAAAAAATCCACCTAAAGTCTAGGAAAAATAAATTAAAATCAATTTGGAGACACAAAAAAAGTTAAAATTATTTGCCACAGTACCTCCACGTTGACAAAGGAACTTATCTGCAGACTCTTAAAAAAAACAGGCAGTCTTTTTTGTAGTGAAAAAATTAAGTCCTTTTATACCATTTTTTCTTTTGTTAGTTTTTCTTTGCATATGCACAGATGAGTAAAATTTCATGGTGAATTTTTCATTGTCATGACAGTAAAAACAAAAAAAAAAAACAAACCCTTTTAATAGGAATAAAATAAGAAGTAAAAAAATCTATAAACTTACCGACAACTTGCATTTGAGCATATGCCGTGGCGGTTGAAAATAATGGTGCATCGGCTGTTACTTCACAGGAGAAAGTTCCTGATAGACCAAAGTTCACATTGCGTATAACAACTTGGGTGGCATTCGAAGCACTTTCCTGTGAAGATAAAAAAAAACAATATGAAAAGAATAAAAAAGGAAATTTTAAATTAAATTAATATTTATTGAAAAGAATAAAAAAGAAATAAAAAAAAAATACAAGAATTGTGATTTTTAGTTGAACTGTTAATTTTTAATTTTTGATATTTTTCGTCAGGCAAATTTAGAACCACCAGCTGGTTAAAGATTGATGTTGGCTAGCAGGCACCGCAGTGGTGCAGAGGTTAGAACGTCAAAGTATTCTGATGATAGAATGTGGTGATTCTTAAAACATGTAAATTCAACCCGAGATCGATCCCCAGCTCAGCCAAGAATAAAAATTATCAATATATTTTAATAAATTTCATGGTGTAAAATTCCTTCCTTCAGTAAAATTAGTTTAATGAAAATTAAATTTGATGAACTCAAAAATATCAAAAATTACGACTTAAACTCGTAAAAGGATGAATTAATTTAGAAAATTTTTGTAAAATTTGAGAAAAATGAATTTTAAGGTCTCAATTTTCTCCCTTAGCCAATATTACTTATTATAATTTCTCTATATTATCACATTTAAACTTTTGTTTTTTATCTTTCTTATTATGTTCTGTTGGGGTTTTTTTACTTACATCAACTTTTATGCCTGGATAATGAAAAACTTTTGTATTCGGATATTCACCAGGTGTGTAACGGAAAAATTCCAATTGACCACGATAAAACTTTACCGAATACAACGGTGCCCCCTCTATTGTGTAATGACAATGTAATGCAACTGATTGACTGCGGCGCACTGCAGGTGGTTCAATATATAAATTAACATCGCGTAATGCAGCCTGAGATAAATCTGTAAACAAAAAATATGTATTTTGAATTAATACTTTGCAAAGATGAATAATGTAAATGAGTGTTTTTTTTTTAAGGAATTATGAACACGAGCATAAATCTGCACGATTTTACACACATAAATTAAAAGCATAATTTTTTTGAAAAGAAAATTGTAGGACTATTTTTATGATTGATCACATTTTTTCACGAAGGAACTTAAAAACTTTAAAATTGCGAAACAATTCAGCACAATATGAAGCCAGGCTGCAGTAGGACTAAAGCAGTTTTAAATTAAAGTTGAAGAAAAGCCAAAAACAAAGATTGATAAGGGTTCGAGTACTGTTAGAAAAGATCAGGTAAAGTACAATTAGATTAGACTAGTGTGAGACAAGTGTTAGAGAAGAGCTCGAACTAAGTTAAAGTGGAGTTGCAGTTGAGTTAGAGCACAGTTAAAGTAGAGTAAATTTAGAGAAGAGTTACACTAGAGTTAGAGGCCAATTAGAGTATACAATTAGAGTAAAGTTAGACCAAAGCATGAATGAAGAGCAGTTAGAGAAGAAGAGTGTTAGTGATAGAGTTAGAGTTAAAATAGAGTTAAGTTGGTGTTAGGTATGAGTAAAGCCAAAATGTAGTCAGAATAAAATTAGAATGGAATGAGGCTACAGTAGGAGCAAGCAAAAATTAACTTAAAATCAAGTGATATACTACGCTTTACGTACCCTATTCGCGAATAAAGATTATTTGCGATTTACTTACTTACTAACTTAGTGCAAAGTGTGCAAACGATGCATACATTTGCACAACATAACAACAAAATGTACGTATTTGAAGTTTGCTCTATTTTGCTTCGTTTGCACTAAAAAACTTAGAGCAATATTACAGTGCATATTTGCTCAGTTGAAACAAATGTAAACAATAGCATTTGGCATATTAAACGCCATATTGTTTTTATACCCTCCACCACAATTAGTTGTGAAGAGGGTATATTAAGTTTGTCATTTCGTGTGAAACTTTTTTATTATTCATCTCAGACCCCATAAAGTATATATATTCTGGGTCCTTGAGCGATTCTAAGTTGATTTAGCCATGTCCGTGTGTCTGTCCGTCTGTTGAAAACACGCTCACTTTCGAACAACTCAAAATAAATGAACAAACTTTGTGCCAAATTGCTTGTAGTTATCCTAAGCAGTTTGGGATTGAAATTCAGCAAAATCGGTGCAGTAGGACCAGAGCTATGAATCAAAATGTGGAACCACCACCCAAAAAAAAATGATAATTTTGTTACAAAAAAAAAACATAAATGGTGGAACAAGGCACGGAATGAGATAAGATTTTACAAACATTTGTTTTATTCGACTGGAAATCACGCTGTGAAATTTCGTGAAGATCTGTCCATAATTTACCCTAGGCCCCATATAAACCCTACTACCGGAAAACAGTTTAGTACGCCTAAAACCGTAAAAAATAATGCTATCATAACAAAATTTTAATCGAAACTGTTACTTAAGCTAGTTTAAATTGCTTAATAATTTAATATTGATCTAAACCTAAAACCAACCAATTTTAATGCTGATGTCTGTTTTTATAAAGACAAATTAATAATAAATAGACAACATACAGATATCCCTCCTGAAATATTCGAACAGTCGGGGGAGGGTATTGAAGATTCGGCACAGACGAATATAGCACTCTAACTTGTTTAAGGTAACTTATAAATTGAACATTTTCGTGGGTTTTAATATAAAATAGAGAATTAAATTAAAATAATTTAAACAGAAAAAATTTATTTTAATTTTTTTTGCATAATTGTAAACAAATGCTGGATTTTTACAGTGCTGCCTAAAGTTTTTTGTGTTGCCAGAATAAATTTCAAAAAAAATAACACATTTGCATAAAAAATTAAAATATGCACTGCGAATTTACAAATTGCAAATTTGCACAATGACCATAGTGATTACCCTTACTGTTTATATGTCAATTTTCTTAATGGCAAATTCTTATTTTCAAGTGATGCCAGATGGAAAATTTATTAATTTAGTGGCACTGTATGTACATAAACTTTTTTTAAAATGAAAAATATCAAAAATTATTGTGTATTTTAAAATTTATTTGCAAATTTTTGAGTTAATTTTACTTTTGTTGTCATATGAATGTGACACATCGCAATAAAAACGTTAAACGGTTAAAAGTGTGGCAATGCTTAACATCTTATTTGCAAATAGTGCCGTTAATTACGAATTGTTTTCATAAGTTTGCTATTCGCAAATAAAAATTTAATTCACTGTTTATGCGGCTATATTCTCTACTTGCAATATATTTATTTGCGAATAAGTGGTGCGTATTAACGTAGTAATAGTTATCTTTATAAATAGAATTGTAACGTTGTTTACTGCTTCAGCATCGCACAGCCTAAACGCCTGAAGTAAACACTTTGACAGGAGGTTGGTCTCTCCCCAAAATCAATCCATTAAGACGGGAATTTTTAAAATTCGAATGCTAAGGGGGTAAAAAGGGTAAACACGAGTAAATTCGGTTACCTTGTATCTCCAGAATAAGAAGAGATACAAAAAAATGTAAAACTTAACGTTATTCTTTAAAACAATAAATAGGCAGGTGACGGTACTTTTTTAAATTCGGACCTTTTAGGGAGAAAATAAACATAGAATTTAAGGTGATATCACATTCCAAACTAATCTTAAAAGTACCAATACCAATTCGGTACTTTTCGAAATTCGAACTTTTAAGGGACGAAAGACCTAAATATTTTTGGTACTTTTTTACCAAATAATTTTCTCCATTCATTGACATATACGTATTCATTTATGGGCTTCCACTACAACATCGAAATTTTTAATAGCGAAATACTGAAAATTAAATTCCTTTCTTTAGATGTTTGTTTTACAACTTGTAGCTACTTTCTTTAATTATAGTTATAGTTAATAGTTATAGTTATTAATAATTTATATAAAATAGGATGTGTGTATGTATGTAACGTATGGACTCCAAAACCGCTGGGCCGATTTTGATGAAATTTTCAGGGAATCTTCAGAATATTCAGGCGGGTGACACTGTGACGTCTGATTTTTGATTTTCGGTCTGGGGGCGGAGGGGCGTGGCAAAATCCATAACTTGAGAACTGCTTGACCGATTTGAACGCTTTTTTCTTTAAAATTATCGCCATGGTCCAACTTAGGTTTTTACGGAAAGAAAATTTTGCCCCCCCACTTTTACGCCCACTTTTTTCGATTTACCTTAAATCAGAAAACGGCTCCATCAAGTTGACTAATTTTTCTTTCAAATGTTCGTATTAATCAACTTTAAGTTTTCATCGAAAGAAAAATTTACCACGCCTACTTTTACGCCCACTTTTTCTATTAAGCGCATAACTGGAGAACGGCTTGACCGATTTGGACGATTTTTTCTTTAAAACGATCGCTATGGTCTAGCTTAGGTTGTTACGGAAAGAAAATTTTGCGCCGCCCACTTTTACGCCCACTTTTACGCCCACTTTTTTCGATTTACCTTAAATCAGAAAACGGCTCCATCGAGTTAACTAATTTTTCTTTCAAATCTTCGTATTAATCAACTTTAAGTTTTCATCGAAAGAAAAATTTACCACGCCTACGTTTACGCCCACTTTTTCTATTAAGCGCATAACTGGAGAACGGCTTGACCGATTTGGACGATTTTTTCTTTAAAATGATCGCCATGGTCCAACTTAGGTTTTTACGGAAAGAAAATTTTGCCCCGCCCACTTTTACGCCCACTTTTTTCGATTTACCTTAAATCAGAAAACGGCTCCATCAATTTGACTAATTT
This sequence comes from Pollenia labialis, assembly GCA_949318255.1. NCBI lineage: Eukaryota > Metazoa > Arthropoda > Insecta > Diptera > Polleniidae > Pollenia > Pollenia labialis. Next base: position 136,972,001 of record OX439139.1, read on the forward strand.
TTCTTTCAAATGTTTGTATTAATCCATTTAAGTTTTCATCAAAAGAAAAAATTACCACGCTACTTTTACGCCCACTTTTTCTATGAAGCGCATAAATTGAAAACGGCTTGACTGATTTGGACGATTTTTTCTTTAAAATTAGGATTTTACGGAAAGAAAATTTTGCCCCGCCCGCTTTTTTCGATTTACCTAAAATCAGAAAACGGCTCTTTACACCAAATAAAAAAACAAAAAACATTCTCTAAGCGCTGGCCTTAAGATGAAGTAATCAATAAATATAATTTCCAATTTGCCTTAAATACATGTGTTTCTTTTTTCGTTGAACCCATATCTACACCATATGTAAGTTATTCTGTAAAAAAAAGCCTTTTTGATAGGTATTTCATGGATTTTTATTTAAAGGCCGTTAATTTCGTTTAAAGATCAATTTAAATCGTCTGGTAATACAACACTAATGTTTGCTTAGGGCCAGCAACGCGGACCGGGTCAGCTAGTAGTTAATATTTTACCTACATATAAACATAAAATTCAGCATGCAATGTCTTGAATGGATAAGAACCTGTCAGTAAATTTTTTTGGCACTTTATTTTTCTTTAACTGGTATTTTGTTAATTTTCGTTAATATTAGACCTGGTTGAATGATAATCCTTTAAAAGGGATCTTTTTGGTACGTTTTCATTATGGAACTGGTGCTTTTTAAATTTTCGCTAATATTGCACCTATAAACATGAAATTAACATGCAATGCCCTGAGCGGATGCGAATAACTGTTTGGTACTTTTTTCTATAACAACTGGTCGTTTTTTAATTTAGAAACATTAACATTGGCATATAAATACAAATGTCCAAGAAAGAAAGGGAGACGCTCACGAAGTAGCGGAATTATTCCTGGTTATATACTTATGTATATTAATGTTTACCACATTAGGTAAAAAACATCTTTTAAATATTTTTATGCACCCGCAAGAAGGTTACACTTATGTTAAAAATGTTGTAGACAACTTTTTTTTTTAGACAAATTTTGTTGAAGCAAAAATTTATCGGTTTTGACATGTTCACCGCATGGCCAATGACATTGTCTAAAACAGGCATACATTTAGCTCTATATGTTTCATGCATGTTTTTTATTTAATTCATTGTACTGGACTTTTCCGTAAATCGATCAAAAATCATATGAAGGCAATTTTTAGACAATTTTTTGTGTTTTTATCAAAAAAAAAAAAAAAATAAATAAATTCATTGTTATCATCATAATCTCATAGCCTCCCAAATATTTACACACATAAACTAAAATCTCCTTTTTTTTTTTTTTTGTTATAAAAGTGACATGATTTTCAATGAATGTAAAATACTAAAAAATAAAAAACGAACCCAACTGACTGGCAATCAGGAAATATTCTTAAAAACCATAAAAATGCAATCAAAAAAAGAACACATTTGCACAAAAAACAACAATATCTGAAACAGTGTTCGAAAATAAACAATAAATATCGCTCCTTAGTGTTCGGTAGATTTGTAGAAAACCCAAACGCTAATAGTGTTTTTGTAGAAAATCATTAAAAAATAACGTTTCCCCGTTAGTTATCTTTCGAACACAAAAATAATACTGATTTAATCAAACTCATCAAAAGATATTCCCATCATAGCACATTTAAACGAAACCATGTTAAAAGATGAGAACATTTAATTCCGTTCGGTTTTTTTTTAAATCCACTAACTTCAATGTGTTCGGTTCGGCTCATTAATGTTCGTCCCTTTTAGCTGGTAAAAAAAACCAAAAATTTTTTCCAAAATCAAAATACACATACGAAACAAAAAAACAAAAAGCCAGCAAAATAATTGTACACAAACAAAACATATACACAACACAGACACAAGCTGTTCGTGGTGCGGACGTTGCTAAAATTGTTTGTTTGTTACTCCGGTATCATTGTAAAAAATTAAACATAATAGAACATTAAAAAATAAAATGTTTGTCTCCAGTTCTGTTATTTAACGAAGAACAGAACACTATATAATGTTCGGCTCTTTCATGATAATAGTTACGAACGGTATTAAGGGTTCTGCTCGTCTACACAATCACCAAAAAAAAAAAAACTGTTCTTTGTTAAATAATGTACTGTTTATTTTCGAACACTGATCTGAAATCATTACTATTTAAATATTCATAAAAATATATAGGAATTTGTACATGAATATGTGTGCAAAGCGTTATTTATTTTTTGTTCTGGTACTTTGTTAAAAAAATGGTAGTAACCATAAATCCATTAAATTTGTTGCCACTTTTAGATGGATTTTAATCATACATACATACATACATATGTACGTACATTACGTTATACATTTTTTTCGTATTATATGTGAATGTATATATTGGTTGGCAAACATGTATTTTTTTTTAAATTGTGTAAATAACTGTAAGTTTGTGCAAAAATAAAACTTTACGTAATTTAAAAAGTAATAAAGAACAATGTGACACTCGTGTTACCATTACTGGGTAATGATCCATTAAATAATTTAATTTTGTATATTTTACATTGGAGGTTTGAAATCTTTTATTTGTAAAGCTTTAATGCTTATTTAAATTGTGTGGCTTAGTTTCATAATCAAGCAGAGGACCCATTAAATAAAAAACTTGGAAACGATTTTTAGCTATATAATAAGAGAAGGGCTAAAGCTGCCATCAAGGAAAAAAGGATGGTAAAAAATACGTCAAAATGTATATCTAATATTTTCTGAATGTGGATAATAGTACCCTGAAGTTTTTAAAAAAAAGAAAAATAAGCAAGGCCCGGATTTTTATGCAAATGCATATTTGTTGTCGTCAGTCTGAGATCAACATAAACTTAATATCTCTTCGAATCAAGAAATTTAAAATAAAATGGCATCGATTTGTTAGTGCATATTTTTGCATATTATGCTTTAAATGCATATTTTTGCACATATTGCTGACACTGCATATTTTTGGTGCATTTTTGGGGAAAAAGGGGGGAAAAATATTTTACAAAGCACATCGCGTTTTGTCGCATATTAGGAGAAGTATCCTATAACAACAATGCGGGGAAAGTGGTTGAAATCAGTTGTGTATTATGCTGAAAATTTACAAAATATAAAATTTTGGATTTATTTTAAGTCTTCAAATTACGGATTTATCTCTGAGACAATTGTAAAATTAGAGAAATCAAATGAGAATGCAAATTAAATTAATTGATAATGTCATAAATAGAATGTATGCAGTTAAGGGTAACTTAAGTAAACAAATTCGTATCAAACTTGGTAAAGTTTTTAGAAATATGAAGGACACAAAACAATAACACAAACTGCCGGCATATTTAATTTAAATTTTTACGAAAACAGCGTAGCCGAAAATGAATGTATATGAAAATGAGTATTGTTCTTAATTAATTTTATATGAAGGTTCACATATCTGTCTAACAAGTGACTTAATTAACATTATTGTTTTACTTTATATCTTGTGTTTTACTATATTTTTATTTCTGCTTTTTTGGTGTATCTTATTTTCGTTAACGAGAGTGAATTTTGAGGGGTTTTATGTTATTTTAATGTGTTTTTTCATGATAAAAAAATGTGTTAGGAAAAATTTAAAGTGCAAATATTTTCAATTTATAGCGCATTTTTTTTCTTTTTTAAGTGTATGTTTTATGCGCATAAAACTCGATTTTAACTGCATAAAAATCTCGCCCCTAATAATAAGAAATACATCGAAAGAATTTTTTCAAGTTGTTGCTTGAAATTTAGTTGGTTATTCATTATATTAGTATACCCTTCACCGAAAGTAAAAGGTCATTTCGTTTTGCAATATTGATCTAAGAATCTATAATGAAAATGTATTCCGGGCCCTTATTAGGAGCGGAATTGATTAAAAGATGTCCGTCCGTCCATCTGCCTGTTGAAATGGATTTTTACCAGATATGCTGGGGACTTGGTTGGTATATATTTTGTTCACATATTCTCCAATTAATTTTGCTTTTGAAATTCAGGTTGAGCGGTCCACAAATGAATGATATATAAGCAAAACTACATAATCCCTTGTTGCACAGAAAAAATAGAAAATCGACTTAAATTAACCCTAAGATGTCCAACGTGGTCTGGCCCAGCCATATTTGACTTGCATATGCAATAAAACGAAGGCTATGAATTCTGCAAGAAAGTTGTCCTGAATAGAATAAAAATAATTTGGAATCATTTGGATGACATTTAGGCCGAAAAAAACCCTCCTACAAGAAAAACTTCGCTAAGTGCACCTCATGGTCTGGCTGGACCACAAGTAGATTTAAAATACATTACAGGCACAAAGTTCAACTTATTATCGTCCGTTGTGCGTTGTAAAACCAAAATCAAAGCTCAGAGAAAAAATTGTTTTGGCTGGGGTTACTGCTACAAAGCTATGTGCAAAAAATAAGTACAAAATTTTGTTTGGTTTACTTATCTGGCTGGGGACAACGAGGTGGACTTAGTGATACTAAGGTTGTAGAACATCAAAGGGTTAAACAATTCGTTCAGACAATTAAATAACTAATTTTTCCTCTTCAAAAGAATTGATCATATCAATTAACGGATTTTTATATTCGAATCGTGATACACAATTTAGTCAATTAAAAATTTAATTGCATACATTAAAAAATACACAACATATGCACAAACATTTTAATTTATCTGTTTTGTTACAAAAAATTAATTGCAACAAACAGAAAATTAATTGAAAATATTAATGTACACCAATTAATTTTTTAATTGAACAATTTTTGGCAAACATTTTTTCTGTATGTTGCCGAGCTGAAGTTTCTAAATTAGGTACAAGCATTTTGGTTATCGATACACATCATTCGACAATATGTGGATAAGGTTGGAGAAGTGGGCGCGGCACAAAAAGTTCTATTTATATCGACAGAACAGTATTTATATAACTATTCTGTTCTTTTCGCACCATGGTTTAAGAAAAAGCCATATCGGGAATGATGCAGTTATTTTGTAATTGAAATTCTGTATCTCAATCATAATAAAATTCCCTTCTAATTTCATTTTTTGTTTATTTCAAGTACGAATTCGGGATTGAATACGGATAATTTAAGTATTTCGCGATTGAAAATCCTTACTTGAATCAATTTTTCTAATATGCATGTAAATAAAAGTCAACGGGCCCAAAAAGGGAAATAAAGTAATTTGTTTTTATATTTGTTTTTTCTTTAGAGTTAACAAAAAATCAACCAATTGTAGTCAGGTCTGTAAAAAAAGATAAACTCCCTGTTTATTGTTGTTATTTAAGCTTGGATATTGTTACAATTAAAACTTGGGCTTATAATTCTTACTCGCTTAACAGTTTTATTTGGTTTAATATCTTTAGTTTTTCTAAAATCTTTGGAGACTTCAGTTAGGCGACTTTCAGAAGTTTTTTATTGGATGCGTATCCAAAAACATTGCTTTTACGTTAAACAAATTGTTTCTCGAATAGATGAGAGCTGCAAAGGTTATATAATTTAATTGGTGACGAATTAAATGGAATGCTGACTACTCTTCCGAACCTCCGCGATAAAAAATTCCTTGCAGGAAGTCCCCTTCTTAGCTGAAGTTTAATAAACGCGTATATAAGAAAGTGGGTGAACCTGTATTGTCTTTAATTCCTTTGTGTCACCCAACAGCAAATATCAAATGAAATTGAAAAAAAATCTGTTACAAACCTTGCGGAAAAAAATTATAAAATATTACGGGCTTGATATACAAGTATATCCCAAACTTTTTGTTAACAGGGTTGTGTATTGTAGAAAAACTAACAGAACGCTTTGTTCACGTTGTTTTATTTAAAAAAATTGGCGTTTGCTAGTGAGAACGCACTCAATTTATTTTCCTTCTATATTGTAGTACTAAAAACAAAAATTAAAAAAAAATTGTGTTGTAAAAAAATTGCAAGAATGTTTTTATGCTCTTTAGTTTGGTTTTGTACTGAAGTTTTCTTTATTTTCCAATAACTGAAAATTGGTTTTTTATGTTTAATATTTTTAAAAACTACTTTAACTCTGCTCAGCTTTATTTTTGTTTCAGTTCTTTTTTATATTTACGTAAGATTAAGTTTAAGATCTAAAGTAGCTTTTGAGCTTAAATATTGATGAAGGGCAATATGAAATTCTTTAAGCATAAATATAAAATTATATATTCTGCCAGAAATAAATACATGCGCTGATTTGGGTTTGTCCGTTACAGTTAGCCACAGTATATAAATCAGAATAGTCAATTTTGACATTTGAAAAAACAATGCTACATGGGCTTCCCTTTGGCAAGTGTGATAATACGTTATTTTGTTCAAGAAAATTATGCACTTGATAATATGTAATTTTGAATTTTGTGAAAAAGTTGATAATTTTCTAAAATTTTGCAAACTTTATATTGAATCGTTATCAAAAAACAATCGACTTCGAATTTGTTGATGTTACATTGTTTTGCATTTTAGGTGAAGATTTGGTTATTTATTTAACAGAACTATTAATAAATATAAATGTCCAAATGATTATTGCTTTCAGATTTGACTATTCGTTGGTCCAAAAACGCGCATATATGCTTTGACGGTTTTTGCTCATTACATTTTGTTTAGGAAACTACGTTTTCCCCAAATCAACGCAAAACATTTTTTACTCAGGACTAAAATCTTGATAAAATATAATATCATCACCAACATTTTGTACAACCACTAACTTGCAGATGCTCATGTATGTGTTAACTCACACATACTCAAATGTAGGCTGATATAAAAAATATAAAAATAATTCAAACAAAATAAGGTGATTCCTATAATCTGAAGTATGGAAAGCCGGTAGCAGAAACAAAGGTTTAGATTAAATTAAAGAAACAGTGAACAATTCTACAGTCATACAAAAATCAAAATGGATCGATCATTCACGGTAGAGTTAGTCGGTCCACAGATAAAAAAAAATAAGCATTTGAAATAACGGAAAATCCTTTAAATAAATTTGGCAAGTCGTTTAGTAATTTTTGCTGCATTTTCATGATTTTTAGATATTGTAAAATAATTGAGGCCTCACTTTTGTTACCTCAGTACCTTCCCGTTAAAAGTAAAGTTTTTGGAAACAAGTAAAGGTAACTCTCAATTGTATGTAACTGTACTTTTAAAGAGTTTTAGTTAACAGTTAAGCGATTTACATATTTTTAATAATTAATGCATTATTTGTTTGGCCATATAATAATTCTTACAAAGTATTTTTTGTCTTAAACTAAAAATCCCGAATACTCAATCCTGAATTTCCAAATACCGAATTTCCAAATCCCGATCAACTAACTAGTGGTTTTTTTCTCTAGCCTGGCTTCGGGCGACAGCAAGGATTTCGTCCTCAAAGCTACTCTGTATAGCCGGCATTCGTCCGTGCGCATGGATATAAAATTCAAGATTTTTAAATTCGGGATACTAAATGAATAATAATATATCAATTACTGAAAACAGGGTCCGCCAAATAACTTTAAAATATTGTCCTTTAAAGCGTCAATTGTGTCTGGCTTGTCGGCGTAACACTTATATTTGACGGCATCCCACAAATAATAGTCCAACGGTGTCAAATCGCAGCTCCGAGGTGGCCAAACGACACCAGCTCTGCGGCTGATAATGCGATCTTCAAAAACAGGGCGCAAAACATCGAGTGTAGCTTCGGCTGTGTGACACGTAGCGCCGTCCTGTTGAAACCAAATGATGCCAATATCCTCCTCTTCAATTTTTGTGAACAAAAATTCGTTCAACATGACCCGATAACGATCGCCATTGACTGTAACGGCCACAACTTGTCCATTTTCGAAGAAAAATTGCCCAATTATGCCTCTGGACCAAAATCCGCACCAAACAGTGACTCGTTTTGGGTGCAACGGCTTTTCAATGTATGCGTGAGGGTTTTCTGTGCCCCAAATGCGACAATTTTGCTTGTTTACATATCCGCCAAGATCGAAATGAGCTTAATTTTAAAATATGATTTTTTTGGCAAAATCGGCATCTTCTGTAAGTCGATCGCAGGCCCACTTAGCGAAGCGAAAACACATATTTCCCAGCGTGGTTCAAGCGTATGCACAACCATATTCGTTCAGCGGAAGGATAAAACTAATTATCTGTCAAATCAGACATGAGCTAAGTGTTACCATTCACGAAATAAGCACTAGTTGAAAAAAAACGTTAGATGGCGGACCCGTTATAAGTGGATTTACTAGGTCTTACAACCGTTATTTTTTACTATCTAATTAAAATATTGGCCACAATACGAAAACGAAAATTCGCCCAAAATGGTTTCGCAAGTATTCTAAATATTTATTATTACCCAATAATTAAAAAAAAAACAACGCAAAAAGAACTAAACAATTCATTCGCAAAATCACCCGAATTTGTGTGGAAAAAATTTTGGTCGATTTTTTATGTACTGCTTTGGATTATGCTATGGATCATTTTGCTAGCAGACGGCGCGAAACGTTAACCTGCACGAGTAAAACTGAAAGAGCATAAAAATGGTTTTTATGGATTCAATATTGAACAATGTTATTTTAACAGTGAATAATATTAAATAAACGTTATTTAAGGTTATTTTAATATTTTTCATTTAAAATTAATATGAAATAATGATAAATTTAAATAAAGGGCATACCTTTGCAGAAATTTACTATGATTTTCAATCAACATTTAGCAATGTTAATTTTACACCGATATTTTTTTCTGTGTGTATTTGTGTTAGAGGGTAAGCGGTCTAAGATGAGCATTACGTTAGGAAAAGGGTATTAAAGATTGTATATGGATTTTTGAAAAGGAAAACTTTAAAGGTAAAGTCCAAGATAATTAATTCTAAAACAAATTGAATTTTTTTAAGCGAGCTTTCTCAGCTATTTAAATGATTTAATATTTTTTTTCTTTAAAAACTACCACACCCTAATAAAATTCTATTATACTTATTGCCATGCATGTGTTTGTACTAAAACTAATGTTTCTGTACATGTAAAGTCATTTTTATGTATGTATGAATACAGAAAAAAAGAATAAAGAAAACTTAATGGCTTTAATATTACATGATAAAAAAATAAATAAATAATTGATAAAAAAAGAACAGATGGAAAGTGGAAAATGAGAAACTTAAAGACTTTCTAAAGAGAGAGTTCATAAAAGAAAAAAGAAACAATACATTATTTTTTGCAAACATTTAATGATAATATGATGTTGACAATGTTGGCCTCAAATTTGAAGATAAAAGACAAATTTATTTAATATTGTTTATAATTTAGAGAGGAGATAATTGAAAAAAGCATTTAGAAGTTTAAAAAATAATTATAATTAAATATTATAGTTGATTTCAATTAAAAACAAATAATTAATTTTGCACCAGTGAACCAATTAATAGCATAAATTAAATATTTTGTGATATTTACAAAAATTTTCAACAGTAATGTTCTGATATAATTAAACGCTTAGTTCACTTGACAAAATTTTTAATAGAAACTGATTAAGGCGTTAATTAAAATAAACTCTCGAGTATTTTTTCTGTGTGCAAAAAACGTGCTATATTGAATAGCTACAAGATAAAGCAATAAGAGAACATTTCATGACTATGCACAGTGGGAAATTTCGGCAAAAACCCTATAACGTAGTTATTTATTTTCGTAAAGCAACGGGGTGAAGTGGCTGAAGGCCGCTATATTAATGTTTTAAATTTTCTTTTGAGACTTGCTCGAAGTTTTCAATAACAACTGCTACCATATCATAAATTTGTTATTTTTGTGTGCTTTCCACACCTTGAAAAGTTTTAAATTTTTAATAATATGGATCATAGAAGAGGTGATAAATAAGAAACAGGGCCTAACTTGTCGGTCAAATTCATAGTAATTAATTGTGAGCCATAATACTACTCTGTGTTAAAGCCTTCAAAATCTAAAAACTTCTAAAGAAAATCGGCAGCTTGCCAAACTTGTACGGTTATTATATGACGGGTGCGTTAAAAATTATTTTAAATGACGTGGTTGACTTAAAAGAGTGTCAGTTCTCAAGGACTGAGAAAAAATTTGTTTATATAACAAATATTAAAAATAAGGCTACGCCGATATTGTTGCTTAAAAAGTAAAATAATTGTATTAAAAACTTAAACCGAAATATGCTAAATTTCCGGCACTCCTGCAGTCAAAGAAGGTCGTACGTATATTAACTCTAATATTGCATCAATATTTTTTTTAAAGCCAAACAAAGCAAAACGCCTGGAAATTTAAAAAAAAAGCATTTATATTTCTCTTATGCGCGTAATTTCTACAAAAATAAGTCTACCATTTTATAGAAATCTATGGTGTAAAAGCTGAAATATTAAAAAAAAAAACTGAATATAAAAACACGTAGGCCAAGTAAATGTTGAAAAGATAAACTAAGTTTTTATTATACTTACACTAAAACCAACTTTAAATAGTCCTAAATGAAAATCAATTCGGGAATTTCTTAAATAAGTCCAAGATTCTCAAACAAAGTAAAAAAGATTAAACTTTTCGTTAATAGTGCCACTCTGAGAGTAAAATTACAAAGTGAGCGTTGTAATCTCATTTAACATATGAAATTTTGTTGCAAATCGTTAAAAAAAACGATTTGCTTGATGTGTGTAGAAACAATAAAAACAACAGAACAAGGCGAAAACACATTATTTTTATGTATAAAAAGTATTATTGAGAACTTAGTTTATATTCTCAGTTATATGTGTACACTAACAGTCTAATTCATGAACGCATCATTGCACCTTTATTAGTAATTAATAAATAAAAGTCGAAAAAAGAGTATTTATAAATGTTTAATAGCCTATTATACGTTTAATAAACATTTCATAAATTTGAAATATTTATTGTTGGCTTTTCCCCTACTTTAAGCGTTTAATAAAGTGACATTTCAATTTTTAGAATTGCGCGAAAAATTTAACATTTATGCCATCTTAATTATTTTAGTAAAAAAGTTTAATACATATGTCATCGGGTGGTAATTGGTTTGCCGCACGGAACAAAAACTTTTTTTCTAGAAAAACAATAACTAATGTTTGAATTAATTTATAATATAAACTGCTCGATAGATTTGTTCGTTAAAATTAACGGTGGTCGCGAAATATGCTTCCTATTGAAACTTTTTGTATACAATATAAAAAGTTATAAAGATTTATTTTAAATAATGCCAACCTTTTTTGCCATTACACTTGTATTTTAAAATGTTTTTAAAATAGGTCAAAGTATTTGTTAAAGCAAACACAAAGTGTAAACCACATAGTGTATCGTCTGTTGGTTACTGTTTTGCCGCACGGAACAAAAATGCTTTGTTCTACATGCTTTGAATAGAACATGCAGCATAGCAATTACAAACAAACAATAAAATTTTAACTTCTACATTGAAAATTTGTTTTATACCACAAAAGGCAAAACAATGTTTAGAGAACTGTAAAATTGAGGATATGAGGTAATGTTAGATCTCGATATCTCTTAATATATTCGAGATATCAAAATAGAGATTAAATGTTAAATTTAACTAAATTTTTGTAAAAATGTGCCATGCGGCTTAACAGGAACCACCCGACGACAAATAAAAAATGGCAATGGATATATTAAATTTGATTTTCAGAATTGGTGTGTTTTATAAATTTGTGCAATTTAAATACTTTTTTTATATAAACGATGATTTTAGATTCATAGTCGAAACATCAAGTGCAACACGTCACAAAACCTTTAGAAAGAGAAGCAATCTCTTTGCAATTCCGGAGGAGCTATTTAAAGCAAAATACCGGTTCAGCAAATCCACCGTTAAAAAATTATTGGAATGGATAAGTCGGAAATTGAGTTAAATAGAAGAGGCTGCGGTACTTCAGCCGATTTGTAAGTTTTGGTAGCATTGCGATGTTGGGGTCGAAGAGAAGTATGTATGATTGTGAAAAATTACCGTTTATTCAAAACAATAAAAAAATTAGTTTTCAAATTTATAATTTCATACATTTAAAAACTAATTTTAGCAATTACCAAAAAAGCGCTAATAGCAAATTAAATTGAAGTTAAAAAAAAAACAATTTGCAGATTCAGGATGATGGGGACGATCTTCATGGCTTCTCTCAAGCAACAATGTGTATAATTTCAGCCAGAGTGGCTCGTGCCTTAGCTCGCCGAGGCGATAGAAAAATTAAAATGCCTTCATCTCTAATAGAGAAAGCAATCCTAATGAGGGAATCTAAGACAATTAAAAACTTCCCAGGCGTTATTGGTACGCACATACACCCAGAGAAAAACTTGTTTTAATATGGTCACTCCAACAAAAATTTTTTTTTAAATAAAATTTTTAATATGTATGTTATGTTTAATATAACCATATTATGGTTGCATCTAAACATGTTATGGGTAAATGTGACAATAAAATTCACAATAGTATTTTCCTCTTTTCTAAGAGCAACATACTGTAATTGAAAAGCCATAATGCTATCATAAGTCTTAAACATATTTTAGTTATTATCAACCATATTATGATTTGAGGTAACCACAATATAATTGTGGATTCTTGATGCAGGGCTAATTTAACCATAATATGGTTGTCGGTAATAATAATATGTTTATATTAAACATAACATGTTTGAAATTTTCTTAAAAAATTGTTTTGTCGGAGGTGACCATATTTAACATGTTTTTTCTCTGGGTGCACGCATCCAAAAAATCGGCTGAAATTTAGCCCAATATTTTATAAGCAGAAGGTGTAAAGGCCCAACTAAAATATGCTTAAGTTGGCTCGTACACATGTGATTCAAATGTGTCGAGCCATATTGGACTAGATAAGAAAACTTTTTGGTTAATTTTATGAAACTGGCATTTGCTTAAGCAAGGTTTAAAACAGATCGCACTTTCCGTACGGAATAAAATATTTTGGATTAAATTTTGGTTTTTTATATGTTTTTTTTAATTTTTTTTTTGGTAATGTTTGACAGTAGCTTAATGAGCTTATGCATATTATAGTTGGGCCTTTCAATTCCCTGAATGTTCAGGTAAATTATGTTTCAGAAATACATAATTAATAAATCTTTTACCGACTGTCGTATTTTACATGAGTCAACTATCAAACAGCAGTTTGAAAGCGGAGGGTTTGTAGGTATTTTGCTTGGAGACTCAGTCTTTCAGCTGCAGACTTATTTATATTTATTAACCCCACCATCCAAACCACAGAATGAACAGGAGAACCAGTGATGTTAACCGTAATGTAATTACCCTTTTTTGGGGTAATTTTGGGCCGCAAAAGGTAGCAAGGTAATTTTATTTAAAATACGGTAATTTAAAGAAATTTCGATGTTTGGTTTAAATATACGTACTAACATATATAGGGTTTACAGTTTTAACTTTTAAGAGGTGATTTTCAATTTAAAAATGCATAGATAAATATTATAACAAAAAAATTAACAACATTATGTTTCTATAAATTTTTCGTAACACCGATAAGTGCAAAATAAGAAAAATGAAATTATTGTTGTATATTATTAATTTTATATTTAACCTTTTGTTTGTTTAAAAATCAACAATTCTTAAACATATGAAATTGCCGCAATGTTATAAATTAAAATATAATTTTCGGATTATTTTAAGTACGGATCAAATTCATAATTATTTTACTACCTTATCCATAAAAAATACAATTGCGGAATTCACAAGGTGTGCTATCAAGTCATATCGTCATAATGTCTAAATAATATTTTGCAATTGTTTAAAACAAGTATTGTTGTGTTTCAAACAAACACAACAATTCGTCATAACTGTACAGTAGAAATCTAAATTATAAGCGGTAGCCCACAACAGTCATATATATTTCTTGTAAATATTTTAATACATATATATGCCTTTACAACTTTATGACTACCTTGTGAACACCCCAAATATTTTTGGTTAAAAATGTATTTTAAGTCAAACATTTACATTCTGATTTTTCTTAAAACACATTTTAAATTTAAATTAATGGTTTATAAATAATGCTCTTATGTTCTGTTAACAAATGAAACAATCAATTACCTGTCATTTGGAAACAGCACATTAATGCTCTGATTAAAAAATCTTTGCGTAGGGTAATATCTTCTCAAAAACGGTAATTTTTAGAGGGCCGTAAGGTAATGAAAAAATAAAAGTTAACATCACTGAGGAGAACAAATATAATTCTGCAAAAATAGGCACTGTTAAACGTTGCTTCAAGGTTTGGAAGCAAAAACGACCAGCTTTATTTTTGTAGAAAATATGGTCATTATTTGTTTTACAAAAAATAAGCCTACAACATTAAATTGTTTATTCAAAAGTTATTTGTTGTAAAAAGTATCGTCGTATCGACAGTAAAATATCGCCGATGTTGAAACTTTACAAGATATTTGTCGTACAATGCATCAACAGAAAACTCTTGTATTAACAGATTTTATGCATATAGGCGAAAATCTGGAAAGATTGGCTATCTAAAGTCTCTCAAACATCTTTTGTTCAATTAATATGCGATGAACAAATAAAGCGAATACACGAATATTTAATAAAACTCGAAAATTAGTACTTACAAAGGATTTTTTGACCTCCTGTAGCTAAAAAAATGTCACTTAGGAGCTTTGCTTTTTTGGCTTTTTAAGCCATTAAAAACACTTAAAAAATATATTATAAAACTTTTCTTTTTATCATTGTAATTGTTCCCATTGTGCTAAACTCTTTATACTAAATTATACTGTTTCATGCAATATGTAAATGAACACTATTGTGTTTTATTAAAACGTATGTAGTAAAAACAAAATTTGTATGTGTGTGTTTTTTATTATGATCATAATACCTGCAAAAATACGTATGTACATTCCTGCAAATGCACTCAGACACATAAAATACATAAACATAAATGCGTACATATATAAAACATCTACTAACTGAAATGTATAAATGAGAAAATAAATCTATGAATAAAATGTTCATGTATCATAGTTACAACCCATCATCAGTAGCATTCGTATAGAAATTATAATAAAACAGAAATGACTCATGCTTGCATCATACGTTTTTCATTTTAGTGATGACAGTCAAAATGTGAAATTAAAATTTTATTATAAAATCGTAAAAACAAAACTACAGACAATGGAATAGTATTCAGGGACTTGTATTAAGTATAAACACATTAAGGGCATCCAGTTTAAAGGAGACGAAAAACTGGTTCCCAAAATTAATAACTGAAATTGAAATTTTCAAAACCAAAACTTTTATTTCTGTACTTAATTCGTTTTACAATCATCTCATATTGAAATATATTAATTTATAAAAAATATACAACTTGAAATTTAACCATCCTAATATTAAAACCTATTCAAACTTTTATATACCCGTAAATGTTTGTGTGTGTACACACACAGAAAAAATACCAATGAAAAATTAACATGGCGGAATTTTGATTAAAAATCATAATGAATTTCTGCAAAAGCATGGACATTTATTAAAATTGTCATTGTTGAAAAAATCTTAAAATAATGCTGTTCAATATTGAATCCACAAAATCCTTTTTTATGTTGAAACAACAACACTGCACGAAGAAAAATATACATGTTATTTTTTTATTAAAAATAAAAATTTATAAGGAGAAGAAAAATTCCCGTATTATTTTTGTTAGAATTAATTAGGTAAAAACATTTAAAATTTTTAAAGTCGAATGATAATGAAAACCATATTGGGCCATTTGCTGGTGTCGTTTAATTGTTAGTGCTTCTGTCAACAAAGAGGAATGCAACAAAAGTTACGCATGTTTTAACAGGAAAACAAACAATAGTATTCTCTCTCCTTGGTTCCGGAGTTAAGTGAGTAGAATTATTCTAAACTAAATACATATTTAAAAGATTTTTTTTTTATCGTGCTTAATTCCCAATTTTTATTCTTAATAAAAACACTGAAATTTATTGTTGAAGGGATAAGCTATTCCTATGCGCATTTTACTGGTTGCTTAGGCAACTTCATCCAAAGGTTTTAGAAAAACTAAAGATATTAAACAAATAAAACTGTTAAGCGAATAAGAATTATAAGCAACAGCTTTACTTGTAACAATATCAAAGCTTAAACAAAAACAACAACAAGCAGCACGAACAGCTTGTGTGTGTTTTGTGTATATGTGTTGTTTGTGTAAAATAATTTTGTTGGCTTTTTGTTTTTTTCGGTATGTGTATTTTGTTTTTGTAAAAAAATGTTGGCTTTTTTTTACCAGCCAAAATGGCCCTAATGCCCGTAATTTCTACAAACAGTTATCTGGTCGTGTTCGTACCTAACAATTATATTTTCCTATCCGGTAAAACTATTGTGGTAATTTTAACGTTAAGTTTGCCTACGTTAATGAACTATCGAAAATCGATAGTGTAAAATACACTAAACTTTAACCCGCAGGAAAGAAATACGTTTTAAAATTATGAAAACTATAGATTTCTATACACAGTTAGATATAGCATGTAGATATCTAACTGACATTAATCATCTTAATTATAAAATTAAGATAATTTGTATGCATTAACTAGCTGGCCCGGCAAACGTTGTTTTGCCATATAACTTATTTATTTCAGATGTTACAATGTCTGCATGCCGAATTTAAAAAAACCCGGTTGATAAGTGAGGAAGATAATACAAATTATAGGCTCTAGTTCTTTCCAACTGTAACATTATTTGATTAGCTAAGACGATATAGGGAGGGGGCTTTTTCCCCTCTTGCTCTATTTTACGCCCTAAGTAATAAAAACTATAGGCTATATTTCTTTCCAACTGTAGCACAATTTGCCTGCGAAATTTCAAGAAAATCGGTTGTTTAGTTAAAAAGGGGAGGGGAGGGGGAGCTGTTACCCCTCTTGCCCCTATTTCACTCCCTATTCCATTTCAGTTGTTACAGTGTCTGTAAATTTTAAGAAAATCCATTCATTGGTTAAAAAGATATAGGGAAGGGAAGCTTTTACCGCTATGCCCTATCTCATGCCTTATTCCGTATTTCCTTTCAGATGTTGCATTGTCTGCGTGCAAAATTTTAAGAAATCCGGTTGATTTGCTTAGAGGATTGGGAAGCGGGAGTTGTTACCCCTATTGTCCTATTTCACGCCCTAAATAATACCTACAAATTGAGTGCTTTAGTTCTTTT
This sequence comes from Pollenia labialis, assembly GCA_949318255.1. Lineage (NCBI taxonomy): Eukaryota > Metazoa > Arthropoda > Insecta > Diptera > Polleniidae > Pollenia > Pollenia labialis. The sequence goes on from OX439139.1 coordinate 136,989,143, forward strand.
CAGATGTTACATTATTTGCCAGAAAAATTTTAAGAAAATCGATTAATAAGTTAAGAATATATAGGGAGGGAAACTTTTACCTCTCTTTCCATATTTCCTTTCAGATGTTACAGTGCCTGTATGCCAAATTTAAAGAAAACCGCTTAATTAGTTAAGAAGATATTGCCCTATTTTGCGCTCTCTAGCGATATAAAATATACTTTATGCCTATTCTCATACCTTACAAATACACATATAAAATTTTATAAAAATCTGTCAAGCCGTTTCGAAGGAGTTCAAAGTAGAGGACATTTTTTTGATATTTGTATGGGAATTATAGAAAAATCGAAATGCTATCTCTCCATAGCCCCTGGGCCGATTTCGAAGACTTCACATTAACCATCTACAGACTATTCCCAACGTACCCTGAATGCGGTCGATCCGTTTCCGCAGTTAGTGGTGACATAAAAGTGTACACTTCTTTTAATAAAATTAAAATTAAAAAACATGTTTTCTGAGCGAACCAGGTAGGTACGGTGTGATTACGTACAACTTATAAGTGAACTAAAATTTTTTTTCTTAAGCTGGGATTACACGATTGCCGCAATGCACCAATTTTCACACTTTTTAATACCCCGATCGTATGACAGCCCAACCAAATAGCTCACGTACCAATCGAGGGCAATATTGTGGTTACTTTTACCAATCAAATGCAACCCTGGTGCGGCAATCGTGTGAATGTTGCTATGAAACCGCGCGTCAATAAAAATAACAAAAATGCACCAATATGTATTGTGTTCTTGTGCGGTAATCAAACAATATAATACGCGCCAAAATTTGCCTTTTTATACCCTTCACCGAAGGTAAAGGGGTATATAAAAGTTTGTTATTCCGTTTGTAATTTCTACAATATTGATCCTACACCCTATAAAGTATATATATTCTGGGTCCTTATGAAAAGAGAAGTTGATTTAACGATGTCCGTCTGTCCGTTGAAATGTGTTTTCCGAAGACCCCATATATGATGGGGGCCAGGTTATTATACATTTATGTCACATATCGTCCGGGATTGTTTGCTGTTGAAATTCAAAAGGATCGGTCCACAAATTGCTGAGATATGAGCAAAAAACCATGAATACCTCTAATTTTTCCCAGAAATCCCTTGTGGATGTTGTATTTTTATTACTTTTTGCTGTATATCTGCAGAACGGCAGGAGCCAAAGTTTTCAAATTAGGTATATACATTAAAGTTTTCAATACACACGATCCTACAAAATGTGGGCGGGATTGGAGAAGTGGGCGTGGTACCTGCCGTACAAAAAAAAATAAAAATTGTATAAAAACCTGAATTTTAGGGCTGCCATATGTCCTATGGAAATGACTTATATACCTAAATATCGGAAGTTTTTACTTGAATATATTTTATAAAAAACTCGGTAAAATCGGTTCAGATACGAAAAAGTTATAGCCAAAATAAAATTTTTTTTTAAATACCCATTTTCCGGAACCAAAGATTTTTCCGAGTCCAAGTTTTATAACCCAAGTAAATGGTAAATTTCTTCTTAAACACATCTGTATATAAATCTTTCAAATCGGTTAAAAAATGGCTGAGTTATTACCAAAATACTGAATCCCAAAATTACTCTTTTTATACCCTTCACCGAAGGCGAAAGCGAAGTTCAAATCCGGTTGTCTCTTATTCTAATAAACTATTTAACAAAATTTTGCTCAAGAATTTATATAATACACATTATTTTTTAATGAACAGACCAACTAGAACTTTCAAACAAATAAAAAAGCTACCACAACAGCTGTTCTCGCACTTGTCAAGTAAGAACAACCGTTGGACTGTGCAGCGGCAATTATTGTACCCAATTGTGGCAGCTTGAGACTAACTGCACAATTAAACTCAATATGTAATTGTTAAATAATAAACTTCTTTCAATTTTTGCATATTACAAATAGTCTATAATTTTATTAGACTTCATTATTCTTAAGCATTTACTTTTCATACTTTTCATTCATTTGTGATAATTTGAAACCGCTAAGACAATGAATAATTTTCTATTGTTAATATTATAATGATTTTTGCAATCAAATTTAAAACGTCTCTAATTATAACTTTCTTACAGAAGATTAACAAATACAGCTTCCATCATTTGCATACTCTGGTATGTATGTATTTATTAATTAAGAATAATTAAATTTAATCAAATATCTTCTTAATATTTCACATTACATTTAAATAACATAAAGTGACATCATCAATGTTCAATTGAATACATGACAGGATTATGCAATAACATAATAACACCACACAACACAACACATCCAATTTAATTATTTTACAAGGACATGTCTCATCTAAACAAATTTCTGTTTAATGTTAAGAAAACAAAAACTAAATTATAGATTTGAAATATTTCCAGAATTTACATATGTACATTTACACTGACGCAATAATCACCTGATAAAGTTAAAAAATCAACAGACATTTCAATATTTCTACAGCTTGAAGAGTCATGTGCATAAAAGTGAGGGGAAAAAAGATTTAAAATTAAATTACAAATTGCTTGAACATGATGCACTTGTTATGCACTTCAGCACAGGTGGAAGCGGTATACCTTCATATGTGCATATAAATTTAGTTACTATAAATAAAAAATTCATTATTCTTTATGAATAGCGGAGTTGCTCATCCGGGGGTATGTTGAAATGGATTTCCGAAAACTCCAGATATGATAGGGACCAGAGAACTGCAACGAATACTAAAATTTGGAGTATATTCAATCATTTACTCTGAATTGTTATAATTCAAACCGTTTTTGTTCAACAACAAAAATGATTTTGGAGTAACGAGCTCATTTTAAACAATCAGTTTCAATTTTTGTACTCGCATCGAACATGAACGTTTGTAATTTTTTTTTGGTATGACTGCAGATCACTGCAAGGAAACGAAGCGGTGTTCGCATCATTCTTGCAATATTCGTTTTCAAATGCGATATTATGTTCATTTAGCTGCAACATGTATGATGGAGTCGTTTCAATCATTAACGCGAAAATTTAAGTACAAACCATTCATGTATTCTACAGTTTCGTTCTCGTTTGAGCATTATACATACATATGTATGTATCAGTCGCAACATTATTGGTTCAAAAAATACAAATGTTTGAATGAATGTATGTAAGCCCATATTGTTTTTTCACGTTGTGTGCATACATTTTTAGGATATATGAATATAGTGAAAACAATTTTAAAAAATCGTAACCCAAGCTAAATTTATTTGAAAATTAAATTTGCGAAAAAGTTGTCTATGTATTTACATACATGTACATATTATTATTTTTAGGCATATAATCAAATTCAAAGAAATTTTTGGAGATATTAAAAAAAGTAAATAATAAAAAAACATTTTTTTAAACATATTTTTATATCAAAATGTAAAAAGGAACATGGGTTTTCAATACAAGTAGTATTATATAACAAAATATAATTTATAACTATAAAAGGAACAGTACTACTAAGAACAACACGCAACGCTCACAATAACATGAGCTTTATATTGCTTATACAAATAAATCACAACGTGTATTTAAACAAGTGGATCGAGCTTATAACATGAATTTTACTTCTATCATATTAAAGAAACACATACATTCATGTTCGTTGCGAGTACAAGAATTCAAACTGACTGTTTGAAATGAGCTTTTTGCGTTTAAGTAATTTCTTGTTGTTGAACAAAAACGATTGAATCATATAGTTCGAGTGGTGGTTGCAACTGATTACAATAAAATCATGTTCGAATCACCGAGCCGAAACCCGAGTACAAGTAAGCTGTTGTTCATAAACAGATGCATCGCTTTTAAATAAACAAATACAAGCATAATTTTGCTATCGATTCATTCATCTTACTGAATTTTTTGGTTCGTGTTGACGTTTGAACAAGAACAAAACTATAGAATACTTTTTTGATTTATACTGAATTTTAAGCTGAAGTAATTGAGTCGGCTCGATCATACTCCTTGCAGCTCTCTGATAGGGACTTGGTATAACGCGTATAGTCTGGAAAAGTTTGATTTTGCAATTCTACCAGCTTAGTTCACAAAATACCACTAATTCATACCCAAAAACACTAATTTTTTATCCATAACCCTCATCTTAAAAATATGAACTTTATTTTTAAACATAAGCCTGAAATGACAAACTTAATATACCCTCTTCACAACTAATTGTGGTGGAGGGTATAAAAAAGGGCTAATCTAGCACTTAGCACTTTTTTCGAAATTCTCAGTGCTAATTAAGAAAAAAATTTGCTAAACTGGCAAGCCTATAAATACACAACATCTGACAAAATGTGGGCGGGATTGAAGAAGCGAGCGTTTAGATTCATTTTTATCTTTATTTCTTTCTGTACTTATCGCCCCATTGCGAAATTCGGCATTTCCGAATAGTTTTTTTTTAGCAACATATTTGCTTTAGTAAAATTAAAAATATAGAAAATTTTAACTACACATACAGCTTTGCCTTCACATATATCAGGCGCGGATCCAGCTTGAGCCGTAGGGGGGGGAAATTTTGTATGATGCAAAAAATTAAAAAAATTTTTTTTTAAAAGTTTATTAAAAACAATATGTGTATTAGGGTACGTACTTCTTGCAATTTTTGCGACTATCAAATTCTTTATCGCGTAGCCTTATAGACCGTGAACAAATATTAAGAAATTATGTATTACTTTTTCGCGATCGTGAAGAAAGTTTCCGTACCAAACGCGATAATGTTTTGAATTTCAGTTTTTCTCCTTACTATACAAAATTAAAATTTAATTACAAAATTTTAAGTATTTTCTAATAATTTCATAAATATAACAAGATCTTACCATTTAAGGAAGAAGGGCGCAAAAAAAATCGCGACTCAAATTCGCGATTTTTTTTTAATAGACTAAATTTTAATGGCAAATGATAGATGTTTTGATAGATGAGTTTTGGTGCGGAAACTTTGTTGGCAAAAATGGCCTAAAAAAATTATTTCCATTGTAAATACTAAATAGCCCATAGCGTGGTGGGATGAAGAAATGTTGTCCAAAAAAGTCGTTACCCTAATTAAAAAAACTCAACAAAAAGGTTAAATAAAATATAAGATCAGTTCAATATACATTAATCTTTTTAAATAAGCAATTTATGATTTCCTTGTGAGGCAAACTTAGACAGTAGAGTCTATCTTCTGTCAATGTTGATCCGAGCCATGTTTTTATTCGAAGAAGGGTAGGAAATGACCTCCCGCTCGTAGCTTTACTGACGAGCATTGAAACGAAAATTTTGAATATTTTTCTTAGATTTGGGAAGATATCTTCATCAAAGTTTCTTAAAGCATCTACAACGTTATCTGATAGATCAGGCTCAAGTTTAGATCTTAGTAGGTGTTTATCTCTTTTATCAAATATAATCAGCTCATCAGCTAGTTGTGGTTTTAACAGTTTTGTATCTGTATATGACTTTGGGGTAGAAGTTTAGGTATGTTCAATACATTTGGGATATCTATTGGGAAAGTTGGTATGAGAACTTCTAAAATAAATTCAATAAGAGGAATGTAACCTACAACTCGGTAGTTTCAACATTTTGGATGTGATTATTTCGTTAAAATCTTGTCTTTAAATTGTTCTTCGGCTTTATTTCTTTTTTCTTCACGGCACATGATTAAAATTTTGATAAGTCTTGATCATTTTTGAAGATCTATATCTTGCTTTTGTTACTGTGTTACAAAAGGTTTCTCACTTAATATGTATATTCCGCAAATAAATTTAAAAGTACTAATTGAATTCCTTAATATAAAGGTAGAGATACTACCTTTCCACTCAGATATTTGTTCCAAAGCTTCTACTATATGATGAACACTTGTTGCAAAGACGCATAATGAAGAGTTTAACTCCCAAATACTTTGCTAAAACTGTTTTTCGCTTGGGATGATTAGATTTAAAAGATTTTGGCGTTTCTTTAACAAATGAAACAACTTTTTGTATTAATGACCCTTTTTTTTGTATTTAGAAATTGAGTTGTTTGATTTATGGGAATAGCAAGGCGTTTGTTTCACAATTTGTCGCGTTTCCAGGATTTTTTAACAACTTCATTTTCTGCTGACATCAGAGGAAACCCATCTGTTTCAACTCCTACACAATTTTTTTAGGTCGGGACCAAAATTTGTCAAAGCTTTAAGAACTTTTGATGATAGTGCCTTCGCATCAATTGACACATCAACGTCATCAGTATCTTTTGAAGCCTCTTCAAATGCGTTTACAACAAAGCCAATACATTCTTCCCTAAAAACTTTTTGTTGTATGTTAAAATATCTTAAAGATAAGGAAATCTGGCTTTTTACCGACAAATCACTGCTTTCGTCAAAAATTATCGAGTAGAATTTTGATTCATATAACACATTATCAAGTCAAACGTTTAGTCTTTGGATATCGATGGCACCTGCTGGGATTGAATGTAGAATAATAAGTAATTGAATACGGTAAACTTGATGTTTCTTTGGAAATATATAATAAATAACTATTAGGATTAAGATATGGATACTTATTGAAAATCGTTAGAGATTCAATAAAAAAAAATTAAAAAAAATACTTATTGAAAATTTCGTTAGAGATTCCATAAAAAAAACAAAAAAAAAACAAAAAAAAAACGTTGCTGGGATTCCCAAAAATTTTGTACATTAAAAAAAATATTATTATTGGGAATTTTTGTATTATCGAAATTAACAAAACATATTTTTAAAATTTACGGGGGGGAAATTTCCCTTTTTCCCCCCCCCTGAATCCGCGCCTGACATATATGTATATGTACTTAAAATATGTACAATTTTCTTATATAGCAATTTTCATAAAAAATATTTTTATATACTTTAGAAAACATTCGATAAAAATGTTTTTTTCTATCAATAACTTTAGTTATAAAGTATGAAGTTGTCTATGAAGTAGCTACATGAAATATCTTTTTTTTGTTGTTGTTGGAAATATGTGTAGTACATTGACACAAAAAAATCAAGACTTTGATAGATACCTAAATACATACTAAATTTTTATAAAACATCATGTACCACATTTTGTTAAGTCGCACTACATCTGTGCATTTTTTTGACAGCAAAACGTAGAGAAAGCAAAAATAAAAAAATTCAATATTTTATATATTCGATATGACAATAAGCAATAACTTTTTTCGTTTTGTAGGAAATATGTTTTAAACAAAAAACATACACTCATATATACATATTTTTTTTACATTATGAAAGCTTGCAGACGCATAATTCTAAAATATTAATAAAACAAGTGTGCAAGTAAAGCCGGTCAAGCACGACCATATAATATACTACAGCATTTATAGATACATTTTCGAAGAGCAGAGAATACTTGGAATGCAGGGGCAGTTATGAGCCCACTACAAAAAAAAATATGTTTTAAGGTTAAGGCCTAAAACAGTATTCAGTAGTTGTAGTAGTAGCAGATGCTGACGAATGGTCTGTAGCACAACAAAGTTCAAAATTTCGAATTTTTCATCTCAACTTCAACTGCAACGTCTACTACAACTACGTATTCTGTTGACAATACTTTGTAACTGCAGTTTTTTACTTCTGACAGCTGGCAGCGCTATTCGTAACGTTGTACTACAGCGACTATTCTGTTCCCCACTTAAGACTCATATATGAGTTATTTTAGCTAAATATTACCTAGATATCAACATTTATATGAAATTTTTTCTCTAAAAGTTATAATAAGGAATGTGTAGGTATAGGACTTTAGCCAAGTCTAGACCCGTCATTAAATAGTAGCTGACACAGAAGTTATTGTTGCCAAATGATCTTCACGATCACTTAGGTGGTGGTTTAATATTGAACGATGTAAATGTGCGTTTGTTCTTAATGCAGATGACATTGTTTTGCTAGCAGACGATAGAGCAGTTATGCAAAATATGGTAAAAAAACTTAAAAAGCTACTGTGATCAATGGAACATGGAAGTAAACATGATAAAGTCAGAAATGATGGTGTTTAGGACATCTGGAAGACTTGCAGCTAGAGAAAAAATTATCTACAAGAATCAAGAAGTAAGATTAGTGAATGAATACAACTATCTGGGTGTAATCCTGACACCAAAAATTGAGTTTTAAAAGACATGTTGAGAAGAGAAACATTTCAGCTAAAAATAGCATTAATGCAACGTGGAGTAGCTCGATTCCACATAAATTATCTTTGATGATGTTATAAAATAATTTATTTTGGGCAAAGGAAATTAATGAAATGGGCAGGGTGTAAGTTTTAGTTTTGGAAAAACTTTTGCTCAAGAGTGTGCACAAAAAGGAACTTTATTGGTACAAGAATTAAAATCAAAAACACTTGAAAATATGAAACAACAAGCTTCAAACAGTGTATCTCGTTTTTATAAAAACTTGGACCAAAACTTGTCGGTAAATTACATCGATACCATAAAAAACCAAACGCAACTTGCAATAATTTGTAAAACAAGATCAGATTTATTACCATTAAACGCAAATGAAAATAAATCGTGGACATTATGTAACACAAGAAAAGATGAAAACTTACAACACTTCATGGCAAAATGCCCAATATTTAGGGAATTCCGAAACAGATGCTTTGAAAAACCATATCTCAATGAAATGGAAGTTATCGACATTTTGAATGGCAAAATACCAAATGGGTGGAATAGCTCTATGTGGTCATTTGTCCTTCAAGTTGTGCTGAAAAAGGTCAACAAGAAAAAGAAAGACAAAATGAAAAAACAAAAAATTTACCTTGGACTTCAAGAAGAATTCTTGACATGAGTACGAAAAAACAGAAGTTAGGAAAAACATGTAAAAAATCAATTAAAAAAAATAATCATTCAAAAAAGCAAATTTCGATCTACCAAAGGTTAAAATACAATTTGGTTTAAGGATTGATGTTTGACTATTGACGTCAGCAGTCATCGATGGTTGCGAGTGTAAGACGGCAAATCCATCTGAGGAGATCGAGTGGTTGCGATCGAAACATGTCATGGTAACCAGCCGCCTGGGTTCGAATCTCAGGTCAGTCAAGAATGAATGATTATCAATAACAATTTTAATTAATTTTCATGTTGTAAAATTCCTTTCTTCATAAAAATAATTTAATGAAAATTAAATTTGATGAACTTAAGCCTGATTAAAATATTAAAAATTTGGTTTTTAGACGACTCTATGTCATTGTTATTTAATTTCTTTATTTGTTTTACATATCTTAATATTTTAAATAAAGAACATACATACATACATACATACATTGTTGCCAAATTGTACATTAACGCCAAGATTTATTTAAAAGTTTTGATATTTAAAGTTATTCAGGGCAGTGGTTTTTTGTAGCAGCTTTGGCTACATATGTGTGGACCAATTTTTAAAATTTTTTAGTAAAGTAAAGATTAAAATAAATTTCTTGGGCTTAATTTTAATATTAGTTGTTTTATGGAGACACAGACCTTAGCGCAGAGAGATGTTTGAATGGGGACTATGTAAATTTATGGGTCTACTATGACCAACTTTAAGAGGCTTTGGCCTGATCTCCAAAATTGCAAAGTTAAAATTAACTGAACTCAAGTAGTTTAATTTTGTTATTTTGCAAAATAACAGCGTAAAATATTAAGAAACGATTTTGAAAATAAAACAATCTAAAATATATTGGTGATATATTTTCTTTGTTTTCCTGTCTAGATTCTTCAAATATTATATTAGCATATATAACCCGCTACTTCGTAAGCGTTTCCCGGAGTTTATGTTGCCAGGTTTTAACCCTTAAAGATACTACAATATTACCCGCCACTGCGTTAACATCTTCCTTTCATTTGTAGACATATTTTTATGTCAGAGCTTATGTTTCATGTTTAATCAAAAAAGCAGCAACAATTTTCATCTCTTATGTTCTCATTTATTCAGGGTCGTTCACCTTTAATTTTATGTTTCAAACTTTAATATTATAGAAAATTCAAGAATGAAATTTAATTTCCCGTTATTCTTCATTTTGATATTATATTTCTTCCCATTAAAGTATACAAAATTTTACCATTGTAGTGGGAGTGCGTAATTTATTACGTCTATATCAATAAATAGAGAAAAATGTTTAGTAAAAAAAATTCCAAAATAGGTACGATTTGTACCTCTCAGGGTGGGTTTTTAAAGTGGTGATTAGAGATTTAGTCATCTTTAATCTGCGTTTTTAGTTTGTAAGATGAGGATTAATTACTTTTATTTGCCAGTTTAAGCGGCCAATATTGGTGGTCATCAAATGTCAACACATAAACATGTATAACAAAAGCAGCTGTTAAAATTTTTGTTTTTAGAATACAGAAATGGATTATTCTAGTAAAGATGAAAACTTTAGTGATTCTGAAATACAAGAAAACCTAAATAAAATAATTATAAGAATTAATTTTCATTTTATAAGATCTAAAAGGGCGTATTTGCATTTTTTTAGAAAAGTGATGAATGTGATATTATTGTTATTTCCATGTTTATTTGTTTAAAACACAGATTGGGTCACAAAGAAGTTCCAAAATACGGGTTTACCCATGAAATTCCCAAAAGGGTCGAATTTATTTTTCTAATGGACATCGAGATTAGTATTAAATTTTGTGTGTGTCTTTTAGATTTGGAGATAAGAGGTAACCAAATCAAGCGGACTTTTTCCTTTCTAGCTATCGAATATCCAAAAATCCCTTCTTAGTGAATATCCCAGTAAAAACTTCGCTTACTTTTTCAAAATGAATAGCTTCTCCCACCCATTATTTAGAAGCTTTCTTCTTTACATGCTTCTATAACAACTTCTATAACTAATTATTTCTGGATGTATTGTAGGTAAAAAAATAATAACTTACTTTTTAATGCGTTCATTTTGGGACATCCCTTGTAAAATTCATTGGTTCTTTCAGTAGAATTGTAAGTAGTGCTTTT